>OZ024750.1:4166587-4251587 GCA_964016885.1 Eledone cirrhosa | reverse complement strand
AAAAAGTTTCCCATGAAATTTCCGTCTGTCTCTTTCATGTCCAACTTCTTTCTTAACTGAAAGTTTTCTAATAGCCATTCATACTTTTCCTATCCATTGTATAAAAAAACTTTTGTCTACTAGAAAACGATTTCTATTTAAAGTTAACTTCCATTAACTACAATATGAAGTTTTTTTAAAACACTATAGTACTTAGTTTGTTTCCTCTCTGTTTTGTTGGCTATCCATTAAATAGC
The DNA here is from genome assembly GCA_964016885.1 of Eledone cirrhosa. Taxonomy (NCBI): domain Eukaryota; kingdom Metazoa; phylum Mollusca; class Cephalopoda; order Octopoda; family Eledonidae; genus Eledone; species Eledone cirrhosa. The sequence continues at coordinate 4,251,351 of OZ024750.1, read as the reverse complement.
TTTTAAAAGAAGCCATTAATTGGTATGGAACCGTTTACATTATACCCAGACCATTACCTGTTAAAATGTATGAAAATAATAAGATGTTATATAAGGCAGATCATTTTCCAAAATCCGGTACAGTCTTCTTCTTCACCCACTTATTCATGAGAGGGTCATGGGGGCAGAGTCCTCAAACACTCCTCCCAACAGGTCCTGTCAGAAGCCACTGTCTCCAACTGATTCAGCTGGATCCCCAAGTGAGACCAGCCAAGCTCTTGAATGTTATCCAACCATCTTGCTTGGATCTACCCCCGGGTCTCCTGCCAGTACAATGCAGTTAAAAAACTTCAAAGGGTTAATGATGAGAAATATAACAGAACAAAGTAATGTTTTACCCCGTATATTTCAACATGATATTTCAGGGCTAATACCTACTTTTCAAATGTGGAACTGAAACATATTTCAGACACACCGGCCAGTTAAGGAAGAACACATTGTTTGTTTTGTCTTAAACTTATTCAGCTCCACATTTGAAAAGAAGGTAATAGCCCTGAAATATACTAGGTAAAACATAGGATTTGCCCTTTGTATTTTTCTACCACATTGTACCGGCTTTTTGAAAATTATTGGTCTTTTATTACATATCTCACAATGCTTCATAGTAAAATGTTAATTTCCTCTCTTCCAAAAAATTGTTGGCATTGTGCCTCAATCAGAAACCATTAAGCTGGTGTTTTCATCATAACTTAAAAAAGATTCTTACAGAAGCAGGTTCTGTTTCAGGCAGTTTGGTATCAAAAGAGTTAAACTATATCCTTCTTTTTATTGAATGTAAAGACTTCACTTGTCAATTATTCACTAGTCTGTATCATGTGCAAGCAGGAATTTTAAGTAGTAACTCTATTTACCTCGATATGAAGTGTCTAAGGTACATTCGTTTGAATACTTTATAATGATGATACATAGAAATAAATATTTAACTCGTGTTTAGTTTTATGAAACATTATCAAGCATTCAGTAACCTTTTTCTCCATAACTATTCCCATCTGTTTTAGACTGGTTGCCTTACCTACAATAGGTGATTTTTTTTACATTTACAATGCACCAAAAGCATCAATAATTTATAAAGTTCTGTTTGGGTGAACATCAGTAATTCCAAACAAAATTCAAAGCATGCTACATTGTTTTTAAATCATATTATGCATGCATGACCCCCCGTAACTCCGAAGAAGTTGTAAGGGTGCCATATTAACATACAGTGTTACTAGGGCCTTTGTAAACCTGGTGGAGCCTCTCTCCTCTCCAGGAAATCCTATTATACTTCGTGAAATAATACTATACATCTAATTTTTGTTGGGAGTTGGACTTTCAGTTTGCCAAAAGCTTTTGCAAAAGTGACAACAAAAACATTTAGAAAACTGAAAATGTAACCTCCCTGTAAACGTTAGATGAGTATATATATATATATATACATATATATATATATATATATATATAAAACTTAGTTAATATATTGCTCAGTTAACATTACTTAACAGCAATAATTTGACACACTTATAGATTTCCAATAAAGCATTACTTTTGTTGAGTGTCGGCTGCATGATCTAGTTGTCGTCTTTCGTCTCATTGTTTACTAGACCAGTAAATATACAAATCTATAACTCATCTTAGAACTGTCAGCAACTTTGTTGAATCAAGTTATACTTCAGTAATCTCTTTTAAATGTCTTGTCTTTGGCACTAGAACACGTAATAAGAAAACAAAGGAGAAAGAAATAATTCAGTCGCATCATATCAAACCCTCTCCCATATCGTACTGTTTCTCATGTCACACTGTCTCTCATATTGTACCCTCTCCCATATCAAACCCTCTCCCATATCAAACCCTCTCCCATATCAAACCCTCTCCCATATCATACCTTCTCCCATATCAAACCCTCTCCCATATCAAACCCTCTCCCATATCATACCATCTCTCATATTGTGCTGTCTCCCATATTATACATATCTACTTTCACTAGATCATTCCTTATTTATGATATAAACTAATAACAACTTATAATCTATAATTATAAATCTATTATCAACTAGTTGACAGATTTTCATATTAGAAAAAATAATAATGGAATTTTGTTCTTTTTTTAGCTAACTAGGTCAGTGATATTTTTTACTAAGCTCATCTTGTCTTCTAAACTATATCAACAGAAACCATTAGTGTGTTGATACACCAAGCTTATGGTCTATTTTTTAATCACTATATCTACCATAACTTAATCAATTTTTATCTCTATTTGTACTGCTATCTCTTTACTGTAGTGTTATCTATCTATTCACCCCATCATTTCTCTCTCTCTCTCTCTCTCTCTCTCTCTCTCTCTCTCTCTCTCTCTCTCTCTCTCCTTGAATTTATACCATAATTAGCTGCTTGCTATATAGACTTGCTAACTTGTACCATTTCACCTTTGATATTTAATATGTTAGAAATATCAATATCAGTCTATTGACTTTGGCTGGTTTGTTTGTATTGGTTGTCGTTTACAAAGGTATATGAACTAATTCATATCACTACTTTATATGATATCAAGGTATCTGTGTGTAACTAACAACTATAGATTAAAGTTCAGCTTCCACCATGTTTCAAGTCTTGATTGTAACCATTTCACTTCTAATTTTGGTTTATGTTGATAACAACCTTGACATTAGAGTTTAATTTGAACCAAGTTTTGAGTCTAATTTTGATTCATGTTGATAACAACCTTGACACTAGAGTTCAGCTTGAACCAAGTTTCGAGTCTGGTTTTGGTTCATATTGATAACAACCTTGACACTAGAGTTTAACTTGAACCAAGTTTCAAGTCTGATTTTGGTTCATGTTGATAACAACCTTGACACTAGAGTTTAACTTGAACCAAGTTTCAAGTCTGATTTTGGTTTATGTTGATAACAACCTTGACACTAGAGTTCAGCTTGAACCAAGTTTCAAGTCTGATTTTGGTTTATGTTGATAACAACCTTGACACTAGAGTTCAGCTTGAACCAAGTTTCAAGTCTGATTTTGGTTTATGTTGATAACAACCTTGACAAAGGCCTCAAGATTACACAATCTCATTCATTAAATTCTAAGCCTTTATCATAAATATGAAAGTAACATTGTTTGCACCAGTGTGTGTATGTGTGTCTGTGTGTGTGTGTGTGTGTATGTGTGTGTGTGTATGTCAGTGTGTGTATGTGTGTATGTCAGGGTGTGTGTAGGAGAGAGTAAGTGAAGGAATGTGTGAATGTCAGTGTGTGTGTGTAAGAGAAAGAAGGTGATTGTGAGAGCTTGTATGTGTGTGTAAGCTTGCATGAATGTGGTCATGTGTAATCTTTCATGCGTGTATATATGTATGTGTGTGTTCATAACCATGCACTAGTGTTTGTGTGTGTGTAACGTCACATGATAGTTTGTGTTAGTGTGATTGTGTATGTGTGTGCGCATAACCTCACATGTGTGTGTATGTATGTATGTATGTATGTATATAAATATTGATAATATATAAATATTGGTAATATTAGTCTTATCTCTACCAAGATAATTGATCTGCTTCAATTAGTAATGAAATAATGATGGTGGCTGCTGTGTTACAGTCATAAAAGATATTTCTATCAAATCTGACCAGACTCAACCACTGAATACATGGTTTTACATTGGACTTGTTAGAGTCTAATACATCTTTATGTACTGTGTACTGTGGCCATCTGTACTTTTGTACATCTGTAATGGTGGACATCTGTACTATTGTACATCTGTAATGGTGGACATCTGTACTATTGTACATCTGTAATGGTGGACATCTGTACTATTGTACATCTGTAATGGTGGCCATCTGGACTGTGGACATCTGTACTGTGACCATCTGTACTGTTGACATTTGTACTTTTGTACATTTGTACTGTGGACATCTGTACTGTGTACATCTGTAATGGTGGACATCTGTTCTGTGAACATCTGTACTTTTGTAATCTGTACTGTGGACATCTGGACTTTTGTACATCTATATTACATTTTCTCATGCCACCATCACTACCACTTTACAGTGTTGGTTAGGTGCATTTAATTGTGGGACTAGAATGACTACTATAAGTGTGAGCTGGGGGCATTTTAGTATGGCACCAGCACTATCACCTGACAGGTTATATTGCGTGCTATTTTCATGACACCAACACTACCACTTTAGAGTGTCGGCTTGGTGCATTTGATTGTGACACCAGCACTACCTATTAACATATAGAGAAAGAAAGAGATTTCTCTCTCTATATATATAGAGAGAGAGAGAGTTGTCAGGTAAATGCGTCTGTAGGCGGTATTCCGATTCGATCTGTAACAGATCTTACCTCGAGCTGATCAACGGAGAAACATATGTAATATGTTAATAAATGTGATATCATGCAACACTGATTTCCTGTTCTTTATAATATCATCATGATCATCATCATTTTACGTCCGCCTTTCCCTGCTTGCAAGGGTGGGACGAGTCTTATTCAACACAGCATCTCTCCACTCGTCACGGTCCTTCGTGATGAGTGGAGAGATGCTGTGCTGAATATATATATATAGAGAGAGAGAGAGAGGTCTTCACTGTAGTAGGCTGCAATATTTGGAGTTAGTTAACAATATTCATAGCTATTATTTCTTTGTTTGTTGTTGGTAATGAAATGAAAAGCTGTCTTCATATTAAATTCTGACCTCAGTTTAAACTACATTTGACACAAGCATGAAGACTTATTAGTTGGACTGTCCTAAGTGATGGACATCACATAGGAAGGATTGGAATCAACCCATAAACACCTCAGGCCAAAGCCAAATATAAAAAAAAAAAAAATAAGCTTTTATCTCGATATTTTTGTATTTGTTTTACTTATTTTGTTGAGGTTTTTTTTTTTTCTTGTAGCAGAAAGATATGTTTTTATATTGGCATAAAGCCATGTATTTTGTGGGGTGGAACAGTTGATTAAATCCACCCTGGTACTTGGCTAGTATTTTGTTTTATCAACCCTGGTATGATAAAAGGTAAAGTCAACATAGGTGGGTTTTCAACACACGATGTAAAGAGCCGTAACTAACTACTCTAAGGAATTTTGTCTGTCACTCTACCAATTCTTCCATTCACTGACATTTATTATAGCAGAATTATTGCTATGAAATAAATATAATATGAATAGTTCTCGTCTCATCTGCTAAAGAGGGATTAAAGGAAATATTACATTTGTCAGTTGTGGGGAACAAGGACTATACAATGCAAATACTATATCTTTTAACCCTTTAGCATTTAAACCAGACATATCTGACCAGAACTTTCTCACCTCTTCAAACGAAAGGACAATTTAATCTTAAAAGAAATGTTTTGAAAATCTAAAAACAGAAAGCAAGCTTCACTATCATCTATATTTTATACATGTTATAAAGATCCTTCTTTTTTGTATATACATATATGTATATATCTATGTGTGTATATATATATATATGTAAAAGGTAAACAGAAATAACAACACAATCGATATATATGTATGTATGTATGCTAGTGGGGAAAATGGATGTAAAACGGTGATGATGATATGTATATATGTGTGTGTGTATATATATATATATAATGAAATTAAATGAAATGATATATATATATATATATATATCATTTCATTTCATTTCATTTCACGTCCGCTTTTTCCCTGCTTGCAGTGGTGTGACGGGAACTGATTCTGGCTTGATTTCTACAGCTGGATGCCCTTCCTAACACCAACTCATTTACAGTGAGTGCTGGGTGCTTTTTTTCCGTGGCACCTCCACGACCACTTTGCAGTGGAATGATATGGACCCCAGCCCCTATCATCTCATTTCTACAGCTGAGTAAACTGGAGCAATGTGAAATAAAGTGTCTTGCTCAAGGAAACAACACATCACCCAGTCTGAGAATTGAACTCACAACCTTTCGATTGCAAGACCAATGCTCTAACCACTAAGCCATATGCCTCTCTCTCTCTCTCTCTCTCTCTCTCTCTCTCTCTCTCTCTCTCTCTCTCTCTCTCTCTCTCTCTCTCTCTCTCTCTCTCTCTCTCTATATATATATATATATAGCTCTGTTAGTCAACACAAGATAATTGTTGTGTACAAATATTGTATTTCTCTTCCATGCACTTTGATCTCGACCAATTAAAAAAAAGAAAAAGAACCACAGTTGCTCCCTTATGTGTCATAAGCCACATCCACATCTAATAACACCTGGGTGTGGCTGGTGCCAATAATTTAGCTCTTTGAAAAAACCTAAAACTGAAAAAAAAAAAACCGAAAAAACAAAACCAAAAGAAAACAACAAAATAAAACAAAAACTAGGTAAAAAAAACAAAATCAAATAAATAAATATTAAATAAATAAAGGTCCATAGAGCTGATAGTTGGCAAGAAATGGTTCTATTGGGTCCTGTGTGGCATATTTTGGCATATTCGGCTTGGATAGGAAATTAAACGAAGCTAATTATGAAGAATGAAGAGATATACAAGAACTGTATTATTTTGACATGAGGCCAATTATCTTTAAATATGGTGGCTGCTGGATATATTTTGATAAGGTCACATCTGAGAGAAGGTGAAATATGGTGATTGGTTTTCTGGTAAAGGATTTATTTATTGTCCAGAATCTTGAATGATAGGAATTCAATTGACTCTGGTTTAGTCATTAGTTTTTTTCTTCTTCTTCTTCTTCTTCTTCTTCTTCTTCTTCTTCTTCTTCTTTAATTTGTTTATTTATATTTTTTTGTTTTGATGCTGTTTTTGTATTCCTTATCTCTTGAAGTCTGTGCATGTGTGTTTAAGTTTGTGTGTATGTGTTTGTTTGTGAATGTATGTGTTTGTGTGTGTGTGTTTATGTGTGTGTTTGTTTGTATGTATATGTGTGTGTATATGTGTGTGTGTTAGTTTTGTGTATGTGTGTGTATATGTATGTATGTGTGTGTGTATATGTGTGTGTGTTTGTTTTGTGTATGAATGTGTATGTATCTTTGTGTGTGTGTTTATGTTTGTATGTATGTGTGTGTACATAATATGGTTTTAATTGCCAAGTAATTCATGGGTATACTTATATATCATATATGTATATCTGAATACATGCATGTGTATACATGCATGTGCACACACACATATGCACACATACACACACATACACACACATACGCACACATGAAAGAAATGAACACTTAAGACATTCTGAGTAATAGCTTTGAGTCATCAACTGCCTACCTACAAGAACATGCATGTGTGTGTGTATATAGATATAGATATATATATATAATATGGTTAAAGTATCATAAGAGAGGATGGGTGAAACACGTGTAAGACCTATATAAACATGTTTTAACGGCTTGTAACTCTTTCATTCACTCAAACATTTGCTTATATATATATATATATATATTTATACTTTGTATTGAGTACTTTACTTACTGTGGTTTCCCCCGATTGAACCAGGGATAAACTTATATATATATATAAAGCAGATATAAAATGATGATGATATATATATATATATATATATATATATATCAACATATCCAATCACCACAACATCCAGTCCAAACTAATGACGTCATGTAGGTGTCACAACATAAAAAATAGACAGTCCACACGGATATGTGGTCGTGTAGGTAACACGGTAAAAAGTTCCCAGCCCCACACTGTAAACGTGGTTGATGTTAGGAAGAGTATCCAGCCGTAGAAAACCTGCCAGATAGTCCTATATGAGCGAGACATGGTCACCCGACCAATCTTGCTTCAAGTGGGACAATTCCCGTCTAACCCATGCTAGCGTGGAAGATAGACGTTAAATGATGATGATCATCATCATTCTCTCATTACCAACAAAGGGGTCTGACGAGCCATTGATTACAGAGTCAGGCCAGATCGATACAGATCAAACCTTGAGCTGATCAATAGTGAAACGTGCATCACTAACCAATAAACGTAATGGAGGAGTAACCACTCGTCCTTGTTTTATTTTATTATACTACACTCTGTCTAGCTCTACACCTCTACACATCCATAGGTATTGTCTTGGTGTTGTTGTTGTTGTCTATGGTGTTGTTGTTGTTGTTGTCTATGGTGTTGTTGTTGTTGTTGTCTATGGTGTTGTTGTTGTTGTCTATGGTGTTGTTGTTGTCTATGGTGGTGTTGTTGTTGTCTATGGTGTTGTTGTTGTCTATGGTGGTGTTGTTGTTGTCTATGGTGTTGTTGTTGTCTATGGTGGTGTTGTTGTTGTCTTTGTTGTTGTTGTTGTCTATGGTGGTGTTGTTGTTGTCTATGGTGTTGTTGTTGTCTATGGTGGTGTTGTTGTTGTCTATGGTGTTGTTGTTGTCTATGGTGGTGTTGTTGTCTTTGTTGTTGTTGTTGTCTATGGTGTTGTTGTTGTTGTCTATGGTGTTGTTGTTGTCTATGGTGGTGTTGTTGTTGTCTATGGTGTTGTTGTTGTTGTTGTCTATGGTGTTGTTGTTGTCTTTGTTGTTGTTGTTGTCTATGGTGTTGTTGTTGTTGTTGTCTATGGTGTTGTTGTTGTCTTTGTTGTTGTTGTTGTCTATGGTGTTGTTGTTGTTGTTGTCTATGGTGTTGTTGTTGTCTATGGTGTTGTTGTTGTCTTTGTTGTTGTTGTTGTCTATGGTGTTGTTGTTGTCTTTGTTGTTGTTGTTGTCTATGGTGGTGTTGTTGTCTTTGTTGTTTACCCACATAAACCTAGACGCTGTGTTTTTCTTCTAATTGTAAAATTCTTTTATGTAATTATTGATTGCTGTTTGTCTCTGAAACCATGGAGAGCAACTCTTTGTAATGTTGGGGGGCTTTTTTCTCGCTTTCTTGCTTTGTTTTCTTCTCTCTCTCTCTCTCTCTCTCTCCCCCCTATATATATGTCTATATCTTTGTAATGTATGGATGTGTTTATGTATATATCTATGCATCTCTCTTTATAAATATGTGTATATATATATGTGTGTATATATATGTACATATAAATATGTGTGTGTGTGTGTGTGTCCATATAATACATATATATATATGTACATATATATATATGTACATATATATATTATATATATATGTACATATATATATATTATATATATGTACATATATATATATTATATATGTGTACATATATATATATTATATATATGTACATATATATATATTATACATATATACATATATATATATTATATATATATACATATATATATATTATATATATATGTACATATATATATTATATATATGTACCTACATATATATTATATATATACATATATATATATTATATATATATTATATATATACATATATATATTATATATATGTATATATATATACATATATACATATATATTATATATATGTACATATATATACATATATATTATATATATGTACATATATATACATATATATTATATATATGTACATATATATACATATATATTATATATATGTACACATATATATATACATATATTCCTATATATACACACACATACACACGTAACTTAATCATAATAATCTCACTTTCATCTTAACCTGATTTACTCAATCAATTTAGAAACCAATCTATTTTGTTTGAAAATCTGTAGAATGTCTTTTATATTCTTTGCTTTCCTTTACTGTTCTCTAATAAATATATTTTCATCTCCCCCCCCCCCCCCCCCACACACACACACACTTTTCTCTTCATTGTTTTTCCCTTTTAGTTCCTTTATGGGTGACTTTTATATATCTCTTTGTTATGTCTTCATTAGCAGTCCTTTCAAACACCTTAAAGAAGAAAAAATAATATTATGGAAGTTTACAATAGTTTACTATAGAAAAAAGAAACTCTACACATATATATATATATATATATATAATGTATATATATATATATATATGCATACACACATGTATACATACATACACGCATATATATATATATATATATATATATATATATGTATGTATATGCAAAAATATGCATTCACACACACATACATATGCATATATATATATATATGTGTGTATATATATTTGTATGTATATATATATATATATATATGTGCACACACACACACACTTATACATGCATACACACATATATACAAATATATATATATTTATGTATAATATATATATATATACATATATATATATATATATATAAGAAAATAAATTTCGGTTTTGTTTAATGTTCTTTTTGCTAGATGTATGAATATCTACTTCAATCAGATATTTTCTTTAAAAACTGTTTTAGATTTATTTTTCAAAAGTTAATTTTAATATAATTTAAATATATTTCCTTCTTTATCATCATTATCCTCATCAAAATCCTTTTTAAATCCCCCTCCTCTATCATAGCTTCCTTTCTATAGAAATGCTATTCAAATGCAATGTGTTTCATGTGTGACCAGCACTGTGGAACTGTGGCACAATAGATATACAGATTTCCAATATGAACATATAGTATTAAAGTGTTAGAATTATTGGTTAATGGTAGAAATTTTAAATTGGAAATTGACCAATTATTCATATCTCAATTACATTTGGTACCAATTCATGTACAAGTGTTGGCAGGAATGTTCAAAAGCTGACCAAGATACTCTCATGGAATGACCGAATGAGGTTTTTTTTTTTCAACATAGTCCCTAGAAAGAAACAATTCAGTTATTAATAAGAAGAGTTGAAATTAAAGTATGCAAGATTTCACAGCTCTGGCATCACTACAATATACCAGGCTCAGCTGTATATTTCATAAGCTGACCATGATACTTTCATTGAATAACCAAATGAAGTTTAGTTTTTCAACATAGTCCATGGAAAGAAACAATGCGTTGACTTGAAATTAATGCATGCAAGATTTCACAACTCTAGCATCACTACAATATACGAGGGCTGGCTGAAAAGTTTATAGGCTATATATATAAATATATATATATATAACGAAGGAAATGTGGTAAGGAACCAGATGGACCATAACGCACCAAGTACTCAATACTTAGGGTAGTAGAGTGGGTAATAGGAACAAGTATGACCCCGACAGCAGAGCTCAAGCCGTTTCAATGGCTAATTCTGGACTCAGAATTAGCCGTCGAAACGGCTTGAGCTCTGCCGTCGGGGTCATACTTGTTCATATATATATATTTATATATATATATATATAATAGTAATAAAGGGAAAATATATCACTATAGCATCATAATTTATTTTGTTATATATATTTCAAGGATTCTAAGTTATAGTATGCCTTCTTCAGACAAAATACAATATTAGATGTATAAAATGTGACATACTCATAAAAGAGATCACATGCGATCAATTCAAAATGGGTGTGTGTATATATATATATATATATATATATATATATATATATAGCTTAATGTGTTGTAACCTTGTTATTATTGGTTCACCAACTCGAGCACTCACTTGGTAGGTGGGTCAGTTTAAGTATAGTATAGTACATGGTTATACTTTGGTCGGTTTCCTTCATAAGTAGAGTGTAATATTAACAATAAATATATACACACACACACACACATATATATATACATATATATATATACACACACACACATATATATATATACACACACTGTTGTCTGTCTGTGTTGTAAAGGACATAAGTGCAATAGACATGAACAGAGCACAACTACATACACACATGCAAGCGAAAGGGTGATTGAGTGCAAGTGTGATATAGAGAGATAAAAGTCCAACAAACGTTATAATAATTGTTAGTTATTACGCAGCTTTCTGTGTGGGAAAGACTTTTCAGATCATTTAAAGCACCATAATACTTGTGTGAATGTCTTCATTCTTGAAACATTGCTAAGTACCTTGTATGGTGGGAAAACTGGTAGGACACACTTAATTTGTGTTTTTATCAATATATTGCTTTGTTTGTTTTTCCATTGTCTTTGTCCTCTATGCTCCCTAGTCGAAGCTGAAGCATATAGACAGTATGCCTCCCACACTTCTCCTACTGTAAAGTGGTCATGTAGGTGATATGACAAAAAGCACCCAGTACACACTGTAAAGTGGTCGTGTAGGTGTCACAACAAAAAAGCACCCAGTCCACACTGTAGAGCACTGAGTAAGACATCCAAACATAACCACCACCACCACCACCACCACCACCACCATCATCATCATCATCATCATCATCATGGTCCCTTAACCCTTTTCGGGATTGTTGCATATTGACTGACACTATCTTTACTGCCAATCCATGTTTCAATGTCCAGTTCAAATGTTGTGATTTATATTTTAATACAAACAAATAAAGAAAAGAAAATTTAAAAAAGAGCTATTCAAAATAGGCCAAAAAGCTGCAGGTCGGTCCCTGACTCCTATTATACACATAGGATGAATTAAAACTCTAAAACATGACATTATTCCCTCCTCTGACCCACTTCACTCAGTTAAATAGTCTTTTTTGTATTCACCAGCATCAAGGAGATTCTGTGCCAAATAGTGTTAAATCTCTTGCCTAAGGATACAGAAGAACAGCTGGGTGTGGGGGAGGTTAGATGAGTTCATGACCGATAAGGCAATAGGTCAAATACCAACAAACATCCTTTTTACTCAGTCATTGTGGCCCCATTCATCTCCTGAAAATCTTACACTTTAAAGTATAGTCGCCTCCTCTTATTTTTCACTAATCTTCACTTTTAAACTAGTTTAGCTTACTTGGCAATAAACTACTTAATCCTCAGCTTTATATCTCTCTCTCTCTCTCTCTCTCTCTCTCTCTCTCTCTCTCTCCACACACACGCACACATATACATATATATATATGTCATACACACATTATAAATGAATATAAAACAACATATTGAAACAAAAACAAACCTTTATATTCTGATATATTTCATTGAATAACTTATGATTTATTGATCTGGACTAATATGGAAATCTTCCCGAAAAGGAGATTTCTAATTTGGTTTTAAGCTGATAGAATTTGGCTTTAAGCAACAGAACAGTTTCAGGCATTCTTCAAAGTGTTTAAGGGCATCCAGCCATATAAAACCTGCCAGACAGTCCTATACAAGCGAGACACAGTCACCCAACTAATCTTGCCTCAAGTGGGACAATTCCCATCTAACCCATGCTAGCATGGAAGATAGATATAAAATGATGATGATATTTTTTTTTTCAATTTACGTCCGCTTTTCCCTGCTTGCAAGGGTGTGACAGGAACTGATTCTGGCTTGATTTCTACAGCTGGATGCCCTTCCTAACACCAACCTCATTTACAGTGAGTGCTGGCTGCTTTTTTTCCATGGCACCTACACGTCCACTTTACAGTGTGGGCTGGGTGCTTTTTTGCCGTGGCACCTACACAACCACTTTGCAGTGGAATGATATTAACCCAGTCCTAGCATCTCATTTCTAAAGCTGAGTAAACTGGAGCAATGTGAAATAAAGTGTCTTGCTCAAGGAAACAACACATCGCCCGGTCTGAGAATTGGACTCACAACCTTTCGATTGCAAGGCCAATGCTCTAACCACTAAGCCATATATATATATATTAGATTTATCACAATAAACTACTCAGAAGATTAAATACAATTCAGTTTGAGTTGTATGAACCATTTTGGTCTTGTGTATATTACTGATATATATATCATCATCTTACGTCCTCTTTTCCTTGCTTGCAAGGGTGGGACGGGTCCTTTTCAGCACAGCATCTCTTCATTCATCACAATCCTTTTTCATCTCCTCTGTGAGTTCTCACCACCTCTGCCCATGTTTTTTGTGGTCTTCCTAAAAAGCCTCACCAATCCGCAGTTGGCTATGCATGGTGAGTACGATTACACCCCTAACATAACCAAAACCAAACAGGAAGTGGTGGAGGTCAACGAGGGAGGAGCTCCTCTAACAGGAGGGAGAAGGCCCTGGATTGGATTGGATTATATATATATATATATCCCGTCCATCCTGTAAAATGGTATTGCTGGTGCCACAATAAAAATCTCTTAATCCACCATGTAAGGTGTTTGTCCTAGTGTCACAATAAAAAGAACCCAGTGCGTCCTGTAAAGTGGTACTGCTGGTGCCATGACAAAAAGAACCAAGTCTACCCTATAAGATGGTAGTGGTGGAGCCATGATAAAAATTCTCTCAGTAGATGCTGTAAAGTGATTGGCATTAGGAAGGACATCCAGTCATAGAAACCAAACATAAAACAGAGTGTAGAAACAAGATGTGCTCACCTGAGTAGTCAAACCTCAGTACGTGACAACTTGTCTAACCCATGTAAGCATGTAAAATAAACATTAAACATTTATGATGATGAAGGTGAAGGTGAGATTTCTTAAAATAGATCTGCTTATATGATAATCTTGTCTCAGTCAACTTGTCTGATTTATTTATAGATGTTACGTTTGAAGTAAAATACATTAACTCTCTGATTAATTTAGCCCTTTCATTAACATATTTGTAATGAAAGACACTTCATAATTTCTGAATCATTTTGAACATAATCAATAATTTGGAGGGAATTGTTAATATCACTAACATTCTCATTATTAAGTTGATGTTTTTTTTAAGGCCAACAATGCATTGGCAGAATCAATAGGGTGTCAGACAAAATGCTTTGCAGCATTTGTTTTAGTTCTTTACATTCTGAGTTCAAATCCTTCTGAGATCAACTTTTCATCCTTCTGGGGTTGATAAAATAAAGCACCAGTCAAGTACTGGGGTTGATATTATTGAATTTCACGTTCCCCAAATTACTGGCCTTGTGCCTAAATTGGGTATCGTTATGATCGTGTCTTTCTTACAGAGGTCAACTAGTAATAGCTTCAATAAAATATCAGCAATATCAGTTTTTCCAAAGTCCCATGGCCTCTGAAGGTTTTGGGACTGTCCCTTTCTCCTTTCCAGTCTCAAAGGGCCTATGAACGCTCTGGGACTAACCTTTCTCTACTCCAGTCTGAAAGGGCCCATGAAAGCTATGGGACTGTCCCTTTCTCCTCTCCAATCTCAAAGGGCCTGTGAAGGCTATGGGACTCCCTTTCGCCTCTCCAATCTCAAAGGGCCCGTGAAGGCTATGGTACTGTCCCTTTCTCTATTCATAGCAAATATGAAAAAGGACAACTAAATTCCTTGGTTGTTTATGTTCTGTAACCCCAGAAAGAAACCGTAACAAATCATGACATTTCTTTATGACTTAAGGAAAGGTGGCACCTGCAACTCTTTTGTAAGGCTTCTGAGACTGGTAAGGGGAAGAGTGGAATAAACCATGACACATGGGTTGTCCTTCAGATCATAGCATTGATCTAAGTGTTTGCAACAGAGAGGACACTGCTAGAAGCACTCAAGATATAGACAGCATTGTTAAACTAGGCGATGGATTATATTTCTAATTATAATCCATAATCAATTTTATTATTTATCCACAGATAAAGTACATAATGCTGTATTGGTGTAATGTAACTCCATAACTAACTCCGACTATATTCACAATCAAGTGTATTGAGTACCTTTTTTAATTGTAGTTATCCCCCCAACACAACTCAGGAATCTACATATTACACACTTACACATATATATATTATGTATATATATATATATATATATATATATATGTATATATAGACATAGAATATTCGAAAATATTCTGTATGTTTATAATAAACATTTTGAAGACCTAATCGCTATAGAATAGAATACGTCACGTATTACAATTAGATTCTCGATAAAAGCAAGGGAAGTAATCTACGCGTTTCATTCTTGTTAGAATTCATCAGGACTACATATCCAGTGCTTTTATCGAGAATGACACAGCTAGAGACTTATAGAATACTTAGCTGTGTACAGGAACTGGTAACAAAGAAAGTGTGGTAAGATACCAGGTGGACCATAACGCACCAGAGTACTCAATACTTAGGGTAATTCAGATCTAGCTGTCGAAACGGTCAGAGCTCAGCCATCGGGGTCCTGACTCTTTTCCTATATATATGAATATATTTGGTGCCATGATAAAAAGCACCCAGTCCACACTGTAAAAGTGGTTGACTTTAGGAAGAGCAACTAGCTGTAGAAACCAACCCAGAAACAGTTCTGTAACCCCAGAAAGTTGTCCTATTGTGAGACAAGGTCAGATTACTGTGCCATCTTTCCTCATTTAAGCCATAAAGAAATGTCATGGTCTGTTTGGGTTTCTTTCTAGGGTTACAGAACTTTTTCTGGCTTGGTTTCTACAGCTGGTTGCTCTTCCTAAAGTGAACCACTTTTACAGTGTGGACTGGGTGCTTTTTATCATATCATGGCACCATATCATCATCATCATCATTGTTTAACATCTATATATATATTTGGTGTTGGGAAGGGCATCCAGCTGTAGAAAACCTGCCAGATACAGTCCTATATGAGCGAGATACGGTCACCCGATGAATCTTGCCTCAAGTGGGACAATTCCCATCTAACCCATGCTAGTGCGGAAGATAGACGTTAAACGATGATGATGATAATGATATCATCATCATCATCATCATTTTTTGCCGTGGCACCTCCACGACCACTTTGCAGTGGAATGATAGGGACCCCAGTCCCTATCACCTCATTTCTACAGCTGAGTAAACTGGAGCAATGTGAAATAAAGTGTCTTGCTCAAGGAAACAACACATCACCCGGTCTGAGAATTCCTACCCTCACTTGTTTTTTTGTATATATATATATATATATATATATAACAACAGCAACATTACAACTTACAATTAAGAACAAAATGAAAACACACACGCACATAGAACAAACAACCAACCAGTAACATGTAAATAAACAAATAAATAAACGAATATAAATACACACAGACACCCGGATGTAACACATGCGCAAACTAAGCACACAACACACACACAAAAACAAGATGGCGTAGGACAGAACAAAGGAGAGGCACAAAAACAAAGAAAAGAATCCCCAGACACTGAAGAGGTCACAGAATGTGTGACGAAAGAACTTTGACAATATATAAACAATCATCTGGTTGTGGAACCAACCAACCAACCGGAAATTTATAAATTTATTATAATAAATTGAAGTGAAAGCAACTGGTGCGTGTGTTTCTTATTGGCAACATGACCCTCCCAAAGTATAACAATATCGGTTTCAACACACGTTTTCAGATAAAGAATCTTGCTAAACAAATTCAGAAACGAAATATATAAATATATATATATATATATATATATACAAAAAAAAAGTGAGGGTAGGAGTTTTTGTCTGAAAGGAAGTTTTGAAAGATAATCAAGAGTATTTATATATAATTCATGTCAGTTAAGTTTATCTTGTGCCTGACATAAGATATCAGTGGTGTAAAGTAAAAATACTAGACCCAGTTATCAAGGCTGGTTTAACCCTTTAGCATTTACACTACTCTATATATACTAGTGTATTTTTGTGGTAAAGGCTTTATCTTACATAATTATCTCACATGATATCAAATCTATGAGATTTCGATATTATTTATTTTGAGAACAATATCTTAACATCAGTATGAGTGGCCAGTTACAGCTGGTTTGAACAGAAAAGGTGAGAGAATTCTGGCCGGATATGGCTGGTTTAAATATTATCTATAACTTATTTGCTCTTCTAAAACACACACACACACACACATTGACATATAAAACATAAATTAAAAACCAAAATAAATGTCTTTCTACACCTGTCACACTTTTAAAAACTAATATTTACCGCTTCAAATCATGTTCAGCGAGGCTTACCTTGATCTCATTATAAAAGGATACAATTATTACAAGTCACCAGTTTAGCAACAGCCAATAGTTAAGTTCTCTAATGTATGCAAATTCATAGGTATCTTTAAAATCTTGCTATTGTGACAGAATGTCAGAAGATATCTGGGTGAGGTGAGATTCTTAGAAATACTGATACTATCTTATTAACCCATACCCCACCCCTCTCTTCTCCCAGTCCCTCCCAGCCACTGAAAAAAAAAAATAAAATAATAAAAATAAAAATGTTCTCAAGTTATTTTGAAAGTGTTCAAATTGAAAAATCTTCACATGATAGCTTTAAATAAATGTGCAACACTAGTTTAACTTAATATTTTCACATGGTACAGGTAGATGTGGATCACCTGATGGGGTTTGTTTTTTTTATTATTTATTTTAGTATCACCTTACTTTTTCATTATTCCACCTGTACGATAAATAAACCAGTTTAACTTAACTTACTAACTTTTAACATGACATAAATAAGCAAGCAGTGTTGATCAATGAAACCCATCACCTCACCAGGCTTTGGTCCTCATGAGGAGGGAGGGGCAGAATATTCTGGGTGGATGTTTCTAATTTACATTAATTCTAAGGTGAAGTATTGGAATATGTATCATAAGCTCGCTTCAGTCAGGATTGACGGTAGATGGGTTTCGCACCTAGAAAGTTCCCCTCCGTGGCAAAAGCGTGGGCAAGGTGTGTTTGTGGAAGACCAGTGGTCACCCGTATATACCAGTCTCCCTTCCTCCACGCTACCACTGATGTTGTCCAAGGGAAAGGCAATGACCGATACAGCTTAACACCAGTGGCGTCACAACTCATATATAGACATTATACATACACTATATACACTATATACACTCTCTATATACACTAGATATACACTCTATATATACACTATATATACACTCTCTATATACACTAGATATACACTCTATATATACACTATATATACACTAGATATACACTCTATATATACACTATATATACACTCTCTATATACACTATATATACACTATATATACACTATATATACACTATATATATATACACTATATATGGTGTTGTGCAAGGGAAAGGCTATGGCTGATACAGCTTGACACCAGTGGCGTCACAACTCATATATAGACATTATACATACACTATATAAACTATATACACTCTCTATATACACTAGATATACACTATATATACATTATATATGATGTTGTGCAAGGGAAAGGCTATGGCTGATACAGCTTGGCACCAGTGATATTACAACTCATTTCTACAGCTGAGTGAACTGGAGGAATGTGAAATAAAGGGTCTTGCTCAAGAACACAACGCATTGCACGGTCGAGTATTCCCACTCACAACCTTACAATTGTGAGCTCAACATTTCTTATGCTTGCAACGTATGCTATCTTTTACTGGACATTTTTCTGCTGTCAAAAGAAAAGATCTTGAGAAACATCTGCTGAACTAGGTTTCTATGTTGTGTCCATGTAACAACAACAGTATTTACTTGGATATACTGATTAACTGATTATAAATACAAGTGTTCTCTGTCGTATGGATCATCTGGTCTCATTTTTTTCCCCTGTCTAATTGCTGATCAATAAACCAGTTCAATACATTGTATTGAAACTTAAGTTATTTGTAATATAATAAAGCCTCAAAGTAATGTTGGCAGCTGGAAGGCCTTGTCCTAAACTATAAATTCTTCAACCCTTTTGGTACCAACTTGCCTGAAGCTGTCATTAGTTTTGTATATAATTGTTTCTACTTTTGACACAAACCCAGCAATTAGCCCAGTGTATTACTGGTACTTTATTTTATTGACCTCATAAGGATGAAAGGCAAAGTTAACCTCGGTGGATTTGAACTAAGACCGTAAAGGGACGTAACTATGCTAGAAGGCATGGTGTCCAACACTCTACCAATACTGCCAATACAAAAAAAATGTTCATTTTAAAATGTTCAACTTCTATATATGTACCTCCTCCAGCTCACCCTGTCTAGCATATCTCTCTGAATTTCCCCTGCCTCCAGCCCAGTGTCATCTTCAAGGAAGATTTGGTTACTATTTCTAGCAGGTAGAATTACTATGTAGAAGTTTCCTCTCTGACTTGTAGTTTCTTCAGTTTAATATTAAAATCATTAAGCTTTGGATTTCATAACAGAGAAATGTCTTCTTCCCAATCGATTTATGTGTACAGAATTGTGTATTTGTTCTTATCATGGCTACAATAGCTGTACGTTTATCTTGTGTCTTTCTCTTTGTCGTAGTTTCCCATGAGGAGGACTCAGGTTTTCTATCCAATGTTCTAATCACTCTGTCATTTCTCCACCTATATTAACCTACTTCATTTTAATTACATGACAGCCTGTTTTTTTTTTTTGTTTTGTTGTTGTTTTTTTGTTATTTTTATTATTTTTATTGGTAAGAATTGAGATCAAAATCTGTTTCAATTAAACCAATGAAATTGTGGTGTTCCATAACTTTACTAAGACTTATAGAACAAACCAATATTCTGCTTCTGTCTTCTTCCTCTCGGTCACAAAGAAAATTCAAACGGTTCAAATGAAATAGAGTTTTAGAAGTAAAGGTTCCCAACTGTTGCGAATGAACTAATCATAGTGATTTCTGTAAACTGACAATAGGTGTCCATATTTTCAGTTTGAAGCAGTAGCTGCTACTAGATGAAAGCAAGAGAATGTGAATGTGTTCTGCTTGACATTAGAGATATTCACACTGAAAAATATGGCTGTACAACAACAAACAGACAATGGTTTAACTCTTTAGCATTTAAACTGGCCTTATCCTACCAGAATTTTCTCACCTGTTTCTGTTTTGTTTTGTTTTTTATCGACCTCGAAAGGATGAAAGGCAAAGTTGACCTCGGCAGGATTTGAATTCAGAAAGCAGAGAGCTGGAACAAATACCATAAAGCTTTCTATCTGACGTTCTAACGCCTCTACCAATTCACCGCCTGTTTTAATAGTAGGAGCCCCAATATTATGAAAAGCAACATAAAGTGAAAGGTCTTGCTCAAAATCCAAAATGTACTGTTCAGTCCAGAAATTGAATCTACTACCTTATGATCATGAGTCTAACACCCTAAACATTAGGTCATGCACTTTCAATATTATAAAATTATTTAAATCTGATATGGAAAGGTTAAATTAACCCTTTAACATTTACATTACTCTATATTTACTATTGTATTTTCACGGTAAACACTTTATTTCACATAATTTTCTCACATAATATTGAATTTATGAGATTTTGATGTTAGTTATTTTGAGAACAACACCTTAACATCAGTATGAGTGGCCAGTTACATGCAGTTTTAACAGAAATAGGTGAGAGAATTTTGACCAGATACTGCAGGTTTAAATGCTAAAGGGTTAAATTGAATACAAGCAGTGGAGTATATATTTCATTGCTGGGCTAATTTTACAGACAGATGTAGTACATTTGATATAGCAAGCTACTAATTTTATTTTATTGCAGCCATTTCTGAACAATAGTGTTATTGGATATCCCCAGTTTGGCTCACTGGTTCATTATATTTCTAATAGTAATGTTTGTAATTTTTAAATAAATAAACAAAGAATTGGGAAAACTCTTCAGCTGTGTTAAAAACCTAACAACCTCCCTGGTGTTGGTGATTTACATAGTAAATACACCCAGTACACTCTGTAATGTTGTTAATAATAGGAAGGACATTCAACTGTAAAAGAACTTGCCAATAAAAGGATCAGGATCAAGAGGACTTTTTCGCTAACCTCCCTAGTGTTTGTCATTTACATGATAATCACACCCAGTGGGCTTGAGGGCAAGCTAGCATGGGCCTACAGACTCTGATACTTGAACAAGTGAACTTGCTAAAGGTGTAAATATTACAATTTCATATGTGAAATATGTGTAAATATTTCACACATAAAATCTAATGAACACAAGGACAAATGCCTCAAATGATACAGGATAGACAGACAAATAAACAAAGAGATAGATAGACTAACAGACAGACCAACAGACAGATAGATATGGTGATGATGATGATGATGATATCTAGCAAACAAGCCATTGTTAACCATTGTTCTAGGGGAAAACACTAACAAAACACAACAGCTTTGTTGTTATAAGTTAAGAGCAAGCCTCCCTCTCTCTTTCACACACACACACACACCATCAACCCCACCACCACCACCATAGTCATCAGCACCACCACCACCACCATAGTCATCAGCACCAACACCACCACCATAGTCATCAGCACCACCACCACCACCATAGTCATCAGCACCAACACCACCACCACCACCACCACCACCTTACATACAATCCTCTCTATATATTGTCACTTGATTACCTTCCTACTCTATACAAAGATATATATATATATACACACACACAAACACATTTATATGGGTGTGTATATATATATATATATATAAATATATTTCGTTTCTGAATTTGTTTAGCAAGATTCTTTATCTGAAATCGTGTGTTGAAACCGATATTGTTATACTTTGGGAGGGTCATGTTGTCAATAAGAAACACACGCACCAGTTGCTTTCACTCCAATTTATTATAATTTAAATTTATAAATTTAAGAATTTATAAATTTCCCGTTGGTTGGTTGGTTCCACAACCGGACGGTTGTTCATATATTGTCAAAGTTCTTTCGTCACACATTCTGTGACCTCTTCAGTGACTGGGGATGCTTTTCTTTGTTTTGTGCCTCTCCTTTGTTCTCTCCTACGCCATCTTGTTTTTGTGTGTGTTGTATATATATATACATAATCATATTAATAATTTTAAATATCTGTCTTTTCTCCTCTCTTCCCTTCACTTTCCGGGGATAACTTGAACCGTTAAGGTGTATCATCCTTGGTCATGTCAAATATTTATAAAACATTTTGTATTTTATCTGATGATAGCGTACCAAAACTGTTGGTACCCTTGAAATATATATAATAGAATAAATATGGTTTTATAAATATAGTTTCCATTTATTTAATATCAATTGTATATATATATATATATAGTTGGATATATATATATATAGTTGGATATATATATATAGTTGGATATATATATATATATATATCGTTCCTTCTGTTTCAATCTGTGTATATGTTAAGACTAAGCTGTGTGGTCTTACAATAAAAGATATTCAAATTTTATTA
This sequence comes from Eledone cirrhosa, assembly GCA_964016885.1. NCBI lineage: Eukaryota > Metazoa > Mollusca > Cephalopoda > Octopoda > Eledonidae > Eledone > Eledone cirrhosa. Next base: position 4,228,418 of record OZ024750.1, on the reverse strand, counting down.
TGATTTCATTCAATATATATGTATTATATATTTTTCTTTTTGAGGAGTGGTGTGACGTTATTATTTTCATAACCCTTTTGTTTTATTGTAGTTTAATCCTTGTCTTTTTGTAGTTTAGCAGAGCAATGATCAAAGACATTCCTTTATGACCATCCTGTTGTTTTAGAAGTATCTAAGACTACATTATTCAATGTCATGTTCCTTGTCCAATGCCTTATTCCTTATTTGGCCTTTAGCATTTAAACCGGCCGTATCTGGCCAGAATTGTCTCACCTCTTTCTGTTTAAGCCAGTTGTAACTTGTTTATAAGTGTTATAATATAATGGCCGCTAACCGGAAGTGTTGACATTAGAAAATTTTAAAGTTAAATAAGCTATAAAATATATTTAATCAACAGCCACGAAATTTAGCACAAATTATGAAATATTCATTCATTATTTATTCAAAGTAATCCAACTTATTTTACAAACGGGGTAAAAAAATATATTCTGCACGGAGTCCTGCACCTCCCCCCCCCCTTTATTATAGTTAAGATATCAGACATTATAATGTACTTTTATATATTGGAAATATTTACATACACAACTTGGGGTGGGGTTTGGGGCGAAGAAATAAACTATTTGTTAAAAAATACATGTGATCCATCCAGGAGATAGATATCGACACATTCAGATAAAAAGTAGAATTAACAAATATGCTGTGAACCCAAGTATTCCCAATTAAACACATTACTGTGTGTACCTTAATTAACCCAGTTTAATTATTGTTTTGGTTTTTTTGTGTTCATTATATTGGTCATTATTATTATTATTGTTCTTTGAGTCTCAGTCATTGATGTTAATTAACTGGAAAGTTTGTTGAAATGAACATCAAGCCGCTACCTGCAGCCTCAGGTATTCAGGACGTATCGGAGGGTTCTTGCTGTTCCCAGCAAGCATGCCTTTTGAAGTATTCCAAAAAGCGGTGCTGGGCTAATGTTCTTTAACCATCCTTGGAAACTCTTTGAGATAGTACCTAGTGTGCCTATGACAATCGGGACGACCTTGATTTCATGGCAGTTCCAAATCCTTTTTAACTCCCACTTTAAATCCTGGTATCGGTTAATTTTCTCCCTCTCCTTTTCTTGCACTCTCGTGTCAAATGGGCAGGCTACATCTACAATCAGGCATGATCTTTATTATTACTATTATTATTATCATTGTCGTTGTTGTTGTTGTTGTTGTTATACATTTTATCTATTGCTATGCTTAATCTCTGAAGATCCATCGCACTTTTAATGGCATAGTTAAGTAGCAGATTACCACCTTTATACCTTGTTATATGTATTTTTTCTTTCTTTCTTTGTGTGCTGCTGTTGTTGTTATATATATATATATATATATATATATATATATATATATATATATATATATATATATATATATATAGGAAAATAGTCAGGACCCCGACGGCTGAGCTCCGGCCTTTCGGGGTCCTGACTCTTTTCCTATTACCCACTCTACTACCCTAAGTATTGAGTACTCTAATGCGTTATGGTCCACATATACATAGACATATATATACACATAGACATATATATAATATAAAAGTTTTAATTCATTGAATTAAGTTTGAATTCATCATTTTAAGAATCAAATTGATAGAATCATTAAAACATAAAATTATCTTGTTTTGTGTTTGGTCTCTCTTTCTCTCTCTGCATCATCATCATCATCATCACCGTTTAACATCCATTTTTTTATGGAAAAAGTTCTTATTCCTTATGGCCATTTCATGATTCGAGGAGAAACACAACTTAAAATTGATCCAAGTAATCGATCATTGATCATCAACTATTGATTTATCGGAGTCACAAATCAATCATCTGAGGAATTATGTCAATTATATAAATCAATTAAATACAGTTGCAATACAGTCTATAGTAGAAAATACCTGTCTATATCTGCTAGGGTTCACAAGCTATCCCAGGGCTACTCAGACCCTGTACTGCTGAGCTCCTCCACAAGATCAGAACGTGAGCAGCCTGTCTCAGGAAGGAGCCCTGCGAGGCAGGTGTTGCTGGCCATTGTCTGCAGAAATGTTTTTGAAGTCTTGTCCTCGGGGCACAGCCCCAATACTACCGCACCCTAGACTCCGAGCTAATCACCCTCCCTCTTACCCCTGCCATTCTACTGTGACCCTAGGGCTTCCTTTTGCATTTTAAAATATTTATAGTGTTTGTCCAATAAGTTTATCTGGTAGATTACAATCACTGACAATGCATGACTACCAACTCCTCCAAACAAATATTCGTGTATAAGGCTACCCTTATTTTTTTGTGTAAAATGTTGATGGTAAAACCTTGCTCTATACTCAAGTATAACACTCATGAGATTTCATTTTAAAAACATTGTCTTGAATACAAATAATGGTTTCTGATTCAGGTAAAAGGCCAACAATTTTGGGAAAGGGAAAGTCTATTAAATCGGCCCCAGTGTCATCATTATCATCATCATCATCGTTTAAAGTCTATCTTCCACGCTAGCATGGGTTAGACGGGATTGTCCCACTTGAGGCAAGATTGGTCGGGTGACCGTGTCTCGCTCATATAGTACTATCTGGCAGGTTTTCTACGGCTGGACGCCCTTCCTAACACCAACCAGTGTATGACTGGTATATTTTTTATTGACTTCGTAAGGATGAAAGGCAAAGTTAACCTCGGCAGGATTTGAACTCAGATCATAAAAGGGTATAACACTATGCTATAAGCATGATGTCCGACACTCTACAGATTCTGCCATTCCACTGCCCTATTGAGTACAAATATCCACTTTTCTTTGTACATGATTTATTGCTAAAGTAGTTCTGGTGTTTACAAATTATCAATCATGTTGTTGTTGTTGTTTTTGTTGCTATGTTGTTCCATTTTTTTTATCTTGTATTATATATTCTCCAATCACGTTCAGGTGTCCTAGTTTTCCATATCCGCATAATTCATACGCAAACAATTCAAACAATACTTTGCACATGTTTCAATTTCTTTGGATTAACCTGCTAATGTTGATAGCTTCAGAAAATAATTTTGATAATGCAAACACGTAGATAAAGCAAGGTCATATACACACACACACACACATGCACAGAGGCACATGCACCCACATACACAGAGAGAGAAAGTGACACACACACACACACACAAAACTAAATTGCCTTCCTAATCTTTGTTACCATAAATCTTTCTGTTACTCTCATAAGGCGATCAGTTTTATACTTCTGTTGTTTCCTTCTTTCTAGGACATATCTTTTGTCTTTGTAACAGTTGATAATAATTGTTTCTACTTTTGGCACAAGGCCAGCAATTATCTCAGTACATTACTGGTACTTTATTTTATCGCCCCCATAAGTATGTAAGGTAAAGTTAACCTCGGTGGGATTGTAACAGTTGATAATAATACCGTCCAACCCATGCTAGCATGGAAGATAGACATTAAACGATGATGATGATGACTACTATAACAGTCGTTCAATATGACACCTCTCTGTACTGACTAATTAACCCTTTCAATACCAACGCACCCAAAACCTGTATCTGTTGCTAAGGAACAAGGCCACTCATCTTAAATAGATTTAACCCTTTAGCATTTAAACCAGCCATATCCGGCCAGAATTCTCTCATCTGTTTCTGTTCAAACTGGTTGTAACTAGCTGCTTATACTTATGTTAAGATATTGTTCTCAAAATAAATATCAAAATCTCATAGATTCGATATCATGTGGGATGATTATGTGAGGTAAAGCCTTTACCACAAAAATACAATAATATATATAGAGTAATGTAAATGCTAAAGGGTTAAATCAAAATCTCCAAGCAATAGCTACCTTCTCCAGATTATCGTATGTCTGTGGGATTGTAACCACTACATTCTTCACCAGGAAAATATTTGATGTTCACAACCATCTGTAGAATCTGTAAAACTAAGAGGTAGGAGACCCAGGGGTAGACCCCGAGCAAGATAGTTGGTTAACATCCATGAACTTGGTTGGTCTCCCTTGGGGATCCAGCCAGATCATTTGGAGACTGTTGTTTCTGACAGGACCCACTGGAAGGAGTGTTTAAGGACTCTGCCCCAACAACTCTCTCAAGAATAAGTGAGTGAAGAAGAAGAAGAAGATAACCACCTGTTTGTTCTGTGTCCTGAATGGATAACATCTATGGCATTTAGAGGGAAGACTTGCATGCTTGGGTGTCTGGCGGTTTTCCATGCAAAATACTTGTCCAGGCCTCCACCTTGTAAACAAATTCTGCAGGTATAGATTTCTGGACTTATGAGACATACAGGAAACCTGGTGTATGTATGTGTGTATATATATGTGTGTGTGTGTTTGTGCATGACCATGTAGAGAGAGGAGCAGTCAGCAAAGTTAGGATTAACAATGACTATTTAGTATGCAGGTGGGTGTCCACCAGGGCTCTGTTCTTAGCCATCTTTTGTTTATTATGATTCAACTGTGGCCATGCTGGGGCACCACTTTCAAAGCTTTCACTCAATTATTTATATCTATCTGGCTCACAGTACTAATTTTATTGATCTCTGCACTTATTGAATAGTTGTGTTAGTTTTTTTTATGTATCCTTTTTGTGGGTATATATATATACAGAAATAGCCGTCGATACGGTTTAAGCTCTGCCGTCGGGGTCTTGAACATTTTCCTACATATGTATATATATATATATGGTGTCCCCAAAAAATGTATAACACTTTGGTTACAAGGCTGTTGAAGTGCATATGCATTTTGGGGGGACACCCTGTATATATATATATATAGAGAGAGAGAGAGAAACACACATATAATTGATATTTTATCAATATTTATTCCTTTGAATGTTAAACCCTTTAAGCTTTGAGACTTATTTTGAATTTCCAGTTTTCATAAGATATTTTGAGATCAGGACTCAAAGAAAAAAAATAGAGCAAGAGAGAGAGAGAGTGTGAGAGAGAGAGAGAGTGAGGGAAAGAGAGTGAGGGAGAGAGAGAAAGTAAATAAAGACACATCAATTGCAAGGACTACAGATATTTTATCAACTTCTTCAGAAATTTGGTAAATAACTCCTATTTCTTCCAGGAAGTTCTACATTGCTCTCGAATACATTGATTTCAACTTGTGTTACGTTCTTTTGATGTTGCTCAGATGTTGGAACAAAAGACGATGTCTTTGAATGTTACTCGGAATATTCCAGATATCTTGCTATTAGCAATGAAGTTGTTTACCCCCCACCCCTACCCCACCCCACCCCACCTAGCCACTAATATTTGTGACAAGATCTCTGTAGTTGTATGTCAAAGAAGTATCTAAGAAATGTATTTCTCTATTATTCTTTTCAATCATTGAACTGTGGCCATGCTGGGGCACCACTGTCAAAGCTTTCACTCGATTATTTATATCTATATGGTATATATATATAGTATTGATTTTATTGATCTCTGAACGTATTGAGTAGTTGTGTTTGCCTCTTTTACATATCCTTTTGGTGATGTACATACCTTTACACAGGTATTCCTGACACACACATACACACACACATATATATGCCATTTCAACAGCTATTTCCAGTCTGGAAATGGCAAGAGCTCAGAATCGGGTCCCGACTCTTTTTAATATAACCATACTCTACTACCCCAAATATTGAGTACTCTGGTGAGTAATGGTCTAACTAGTTTCAAACTGAATCCATCCATGCCAGTAGAAGGAAGACGCAGTAGAGGAAGACCACGAAAAACATGGGCGGAGGTGGTGAGAGCTGACCTCAGATCGCTGAAGCTTACGGAGGAGATGACAAGCTTCGGCTTGTACCCATGGGAAGTCGGGTCTTCTTTATTACTGCGTGACGCCAGAGGTCACGGCCATGTGTCATCGCCTTTGAGAGGTGCAATTGGGTAAGGTCGGCTTTTATCACCTCATCCCAGGTCTTCTTGGGTCTCCCCCACTCCACGGCTTCCATTGACTTCTAGTGCTCTGCACCTTTTTATGCAGCTGTCATCCTTCATACACATTACATGTCCATACCAACGCAATACATCTCTTTTTCATCTGGTGGACTGGAGCAGAATAAAGTGAAGACAATGTGCTGCTAGGTCTGAGAATCAAACCCATGACATTAGGATCATGCACCCAACAACAAGACACTATATACACAATAATCATCATCATCATCATTGTCATTATCATCGTCATCATCATCATCACCATCATCATTGTCATTGTCATCATCATTATCATCATTATCATCATCATCACTTTTACATCTGGTTTTCTCTTCTAACGTATGAGATGAGACTTTTTAGAGACAGTATTCTGTGTGCGGATGTCCTCCTTCCTGACACCAATTCCTAGTTTATCTTTCAAGTGTAGTACTTATTCCATTGATCTTCATCAAATTACTAAGCTAGTGTACATTGTTTATGCAATACATAAACAAATTATACCACATGCTTAAAATATACATATGTATGTATAGAAATTTCGTATTTCGAAAGAAATACGATTTTAGGAAGCCATAGCTATGCGAATACCGGGGAGCTAACGCCCTTGCTTCTGCTGGACAACACTAGAGGGCGTTAGCTCCCCGGTATTCGCATAGCTATGGCTTCCTAAAATCGTATTTCTTTCGAAATACGAAATTTCTATACATACATATGTATCTTTTAAGCATGTGGTATAATTTGTTTATGTATTGCATAAACAATGTACACTAGCTTAGTAATTTGATGAAGATCAATGGAATAAGTACTACACTTATGTATATATATATATATATATATATATATATATATATATATATATATAATTAGACAATAAGTTACATGAACAGTGCAGGGATGATATAAAAATAGCCGGTATCTGGGAAATGTGGGATTCACTTCTTCATAGCAGCTAATAACAACTTCTTTTTCCATCATTTAACCCTTTAGCATTTAAACTGGCCATATCTGGCCAGAATTCTCGCACCCCTTTCTGTTCAAACCAGTCATAACTAGCCACTCATACTGATGTTAAGATATTGTTCTCAAAATAAATTAAATCAAAATCTCATAGATTTGATATTATGTGAGATAAAGCTTTTACCATGAAAATGTAATAGTAAATATAGAGTAATGTAAATGCTGAAGGGTTAATGATCTTCACCCTATTTTCTGAGCTATATTTATAGCATCTCTCTGCTTTAACACATCATCCTTTATACTTATATATAAATAATTGTTTCTACTTTTGGTACAAAGCCAGCAATTATCCCAGTGTATTACTGGTACTTTATTTTATCGACCCATAAGGATGAAAGGCAAATTTAACCTCGGCGGGATTTGAACTCAGACCATAAAGGGCCGTAACTCTTTGCTGCAAAGCATGGCGTCAGACCCTCTAAAGATTTTGCCAATCCACTGCCCTAATTAATAACTGGTTATATTATACATAATATAACCAGTTATTAATTAGACATAAGGACAAATTATGATCAGTGGAGCTACAATGTTAAGTTAAAGTTTAGTTTAGCAATGTAGTAGGACACTGAGCTATTTATGATACAGTGTTGTATGATATCTCAGCAACTCAGCTGGTTTGAGGTCTACCTGTCTACACTGGACAAGAGCAGGATTGGATTAGGTGAAATGTTTACATTGTTGGGTGATTAGGACTGGACATTAGAGCACAGACAGAACTTGAACTCAGAGCCAGAACAAATACTGTTTCAAATACTAATATTGCATTTGAGTCCCCAATAGTTCCACAGATCTGTCGACTCTCCCTGTCTGATGGGGAGATCTCTCACTCACTTTGGGGTGGGTGAGAGATGTCTTCTCTAGTGAAAATGGGTATAGCTTTCATTATAGAAAATCTCTGAGGGCGATGGATTGGCCGTATCAGTAAAGGGTCGGATGCCATGCTTTGCAGCAAAGAGTTACGGACCTTTATGATCTGAGTTCAAATTCCGCCGAGGTTAACTTTGCCTTTCATCCTTGCGGGGTCAATAAAATAAATCACCAGTCACGCACTGGGGTCGATTTAATTGACTTTTCCCTCTCCCCCAAATTGCTGGCCTTGTGCCTATATAAGAAACCATTATATAAAATCTCCCCATTTTGTCTCATTTCTTGCCGTTTTGGAGCACCTTTTTCATGGTACTCTCCGTTTGGGTTTTTAGAAGTTGGCAGGTCTGGTTCCTCACCAAATCTACTGCCTTGGAATGTTACTTTATTTACCAACTCCAGAAAAGCAAAGCTGACCTATATGAGATTTGAACCGAGAGTTTAGAAAGCCAGAATAAACACCACAAGGGATTTTATCCAACACTGTAACAATTCTACCAGACTGACGACTAAACTAATATAAGAAGGAGGAAGAACCAAAGGTTTTGTAGCACAATAGATTGTTCTTCTTACATATAGAAATCAATCAATGGATGTTTCTATAGTCAATTCTTGATAGATATATTTCAGACTTCCTTTACAGATGGTTTTAGATCCTTCCACAGGCTGAAGTCTTGTTATAAGCTTCTAGTTGTTCCTCAAGGAGAATTTCTGTCCAGAATAAATATTTTCTGTACATAGATAGTTCCCTGTCGGGGAATTGAACTCACAACCTCACGCTTGTGAGAATTGGATTCGCAAGCGTGAGGTTGTGAGTTCGATTCCCCGACCCGGCGATGCGTCATGTCCTTAAGCAAGACACTTTATTTCACGTTGCTCCTTCTACCTGGAGTTGCGACCAATAGATAGTATTAGCAATTGGAAAGACCAACGGAAACATTGTTTCCTCGGTCCAATTTGTTGAAAGTCAATCGTTCCTTTTATAGTTCCCAACCTGTTAGACAAGATGATTGATGTATCACAACTCTGGTTCCTTTCATCAGGCTTTTGTAAAGTTCTTAGTTCCCTTTGGGATTTGGCATCCTGTCTGTCTGTATGTATGGTATATATATGTATGTATGGTATATATGTGTCAATATGGCACTGTGTCATAATTGTCACAAGTGTAGTGTTTGTACCAGAGTTGTCAAGTCGCTGGCTGGACTAAAAGGTCACACTCGTTCAGCGCATCGGTAAGGGTTCTCCTACATGGATATAAAGTAGTGGCCGTACTCGAAAACGAGTTGGCAGCCACCATGGTATATATATGTATGTATGTATGTATTTATGTATGTATGGTATATATATGTATGTGTGTATGGTATATATATATGTATGTATGTATGTATGGTATATATATGTATGTACATATGTATGTATGTATGTATGTATGTATGTATGTATGGTATGTATGTATGTATGGTATATATATGTATGTACATATGTATGGTATATATATGTATGTACATATGTATGTATTTATGTATGTATGTATGGTATATATATATATATATATGTATGGTATATATATGTATGTATGGTATATATATATATATATATGTATGGTATATATATGTATGTATGGTATATATATATATATATGTATGGTATATATGTATGTAATGTATGTATGTATGGTATATATGTATGTGTATGTATGGTATGTATGTATGCCTTTATCACTCTTCAATTCACACACACGTAAGCACACACACACACACATTAATATACTGCGTTGATATTTATGTACATATGTATATATTTATATATATATTTGTTAGATATATTTGACATGTGTGGGCGTGTGCAACAGCATGTGATTAAGTAAAGTTGTAAGCCAGTGGGTATTTAGATAGTTTAGCCACTAGCCAGGGATTTAGTTATTTCCAGACCACTTTGGTAGTTAACACACACACACACACACACACACACACATGTACTGAGGTAGACACACTCACAGACAAACACACGCACACGCATGCACACAGACACACATACACACACACACATATTTATTGGCATTGCAAGGACACTGGATGTACCTGAAACAGTTATATCTGACTAAATACTTTGCAGTAGTTAATCATCTTTATCATAGTTTTTATGATTGGCATGGGTTGGATGTGACTTTGTTGAGGTAGTGTTTTATAGAGCTAAAGATACACACTATATATATATATATATATATATATATACATATATATATATATATATATATATATATATATATATATATATATATATATATATACGAAATATTAACAAATGGAAACTATATTTATAAAACCATATTTATTTCATTATACATATTTCAAGGACACCAAGTTAAATTATGGTGTGCTTTCATCAGATAAAATATAATATAGAGCAGTTTTATAAATAAATATTGAAAAAAATGAAATGAAAATGAAATGAAACCCTAAATAAATGCGACCATTTCTGTTGGAAATTCCCAGAGAGTGGGCTTATAAATTTCTTTATACTATTATGTAAATTATATATATATATATATATATATTTTGCAAGGATTTTGATATGAAATCGTGTGTTGAAACAGATATTGTTATATTCTTATAACACAGTGATAAACATTGAAGATGTCCAAAAAATGTGTGACAAAAGAATTTTGATAAATTATATTTATATTTTTAACTGTTGGTCAATCAATGATAAACATTGATTACCAGATAAATTATTTATCAATTTTCCCTTCCAAGGCACAAGTCCAGGCAAGGTTGTTTATGGAAGACCAGCAGTCGTCCATGCATACTAATCCCCCCTCTCCACATCACTAATGTTGTCCAAGGGAAAAGCAATGACCGATAGTGACATCACAACTCATTTCTACAGCTGAGTGAACTGGAGTAACATGAAATAACATGCTCTAACCACTAAGCCACACACTTTCATATATATATATATATATATATATATATATAGAAATGGCTTCTGCAGGACTAGAACTGTTTCATTCGGAGGAAATCATCAGGAAAGCCACAAGCTTTCTAGTCCTATAGAAGCCATTTCTATACTCTGTATTGAGTAGCTGACTTACTGTGGTTACCCCAGATTGAACTCGGGATAAACATATCTATCTATCCATCTATATATATATATATATATATATATATATATATATATATATATATATATATGTAGGAGGTGAGTTTTATTGTAGCACAATAAAGCAATGCAAATATCGGATAAGTAGCACTCAACAGTTTATAGGACTGGAGTATAAATATGGGTGGGGGGTGGGAGAACTGCAATGACACCCCCACCTTTATCCAGTGCATGTGTTTATATATATATATATATATATAAACACATGCACTGGATGAAGGTGGGGTGTCGTTGCAGTTCTCCCACCCCCCACCCATACACACCTCAAATTTAGAAAATAAAGCTTATAAAAAAAAGTGTTGTAAAGTACATTCTTTGAAAACAAGTGCCCACGCATGATCTTCTGAAACCACCCACACACCCATCCCACCTCAGTGCTCCAAAGCTTAATGACAGGCCTCACATGCACTCATACACATATGCAAAGGTAGCTCTGACTTTGTGTGTATATGTGTGTGGCTGTGTGTATGTATGTGTATGTATATATGTGTGTGTCATCATCATCATCATCCTCATCGTTTAACGTCTATCTTCCACGCTAGCATGGGTTAGATGGGAATTGTCCCACGTGAGGCAAGATTGGTCCTCTTGCTCGTATATATGTATATATGTATATATATACATATATATATATATGTGTGTGTGTGTGTGTAGGAGTGAGTGTACATATATATATATATATATATATATATAGATATGTATGTATGTATGTATGTATGTATATATGTGTGTGTGGAGGAGTGAGTGTACATATACAGTATATATATATATATATATATATATATATATATGTGTGTGTGGAGGAGTGAATGAGTGTAGATATATATATATGTAGTAGTGAGTGTACATATATATATATGTGTGTGTGTGTAGGAGTGAATGTACATACATACATATATATATATATGTATGTGTGTGTGTAGGAGTGAATGTACATACATACATACATACATATATATACATACATATATATATGTATATGTGTGTGTGTGTAGGAGTGGTTATACATACATACATACATACATACATACATACATACATACATACATACATACATACATACATACATACATACATACATACATACATACGTGTGTGTGTGTGTCTGTGTAGGAGTGGATGTACATACATACATACATATATATATGTACCGATTGTGTTGTTATTTCTGTTTACCTTTTACATACATATATACATATATATATATATATATATACATACACATATATATGTACATATATATATATATACACATATATATATATGGATGAGTGAGTGTACAGGAGTGCATTACATACTCTCCTTTAACATTCTGTAGATATAATCTTCTTATTAAACATTCTTTTTCTTATTTCCTTTCTTTTATCATTTTATCTTTCCTTCCACACAAACCAGTCATTCTTGTCAACTATGAATGAAAAGAAAAACTAGTATATTAAAATAATTGCTCTCATAATCATTGTGTTATTATTATTATTAGTAGTAGTAGTATTATTATTTTTGTTACATCCTCTCATTTTGTTTTTTACATGCAGAAATGCCCATTTGTACCGTCCTGCATTGTCCTGTACTGTCCTTAATGTCTACTTTATGTAAACCCTTGTGGTTAATAAAGAAAGCATTATTATTATTACTATTTTTGTTGAAAGATGGGTGAGAGAGGCAAGAATGGCCCGAGTGAGTGGACCTACTCTGAGTAATTGAAGGTGGAAAACTGGGAGAGGACAATTGCCCTGGTGGTCAGGGTCACCGTGGCTTTTTTTTAATGGGTTTTCTCCCACGATGGCCCTCGGAAGTCTCCCCACTATTGGGGAATTTTTCATTGTTCTTTTATTACATCCTCTGTTTTGGGGGGTTTTTTTACACGCAGAAATGCCCATTTGTACCGTCCTGTATTGTCCTGTACTGTCCTTAATGTCTACTTTGTGTGAACCCTTGTGGTTAATAAAGAAAACATTATTGCTATTGCTATTATTATTAGTACTATTATTATAATTGTATTATTATTATTATCAGAGAAGTCAGTATTATGAATTTACGTCATATCCTGTGAAGCAACACATAATTATTAACACACACATACATACTTTCACAGACACATACATACTTTCACACACACACATACATATTTTCACACACACGTACATACTTTCACACAGACACATACACACTTGCACCTTTGGTTTTTTTTTTTACATGTATACATTTGTAGGTACAGGCATGACAGTGTGGTTTAAAAAGTTGACTTCACAGTCATGTGGTGTGGGGGTTTTATCTCATGCTAGCATGGGCTGGATGTGTCCTTTCTTTGCTCCACTCATAGCATTCCTTTATAATTTCTTCTGTCATATGTTCAGCATTTTGTGATCAACTCTAATCACTTCTGCCCAGGTTTTTCTTAGTCTTCTGCTACTGTATAAATAACTAGGTTCTTTAACCCTTTCTTTACATTACTCTATATTTACTATTATATTTTCGTGGCAAAGGCTTTATCTTATATATTTATCTCACATAATATCGAATCTATGAGATTTTCATATTATTTATTTTGAGAACAATACCTTAACATCATAATAAGTGGCTGGTTACAGCCAGTTTGAACAGAAAGAGGTGAGAGAATATGACTGGTTTAAATGCTAAAGGGTTAAAATAACCAATATTAAAAGTTATATTTGAAAGAGGAAACTAACTTAGTGCTCTTGTTGTTGTTTGCTGTGGTTGGTCTTATTTCATAGAGCCTCATTTACATGAAGTTTTCTTCCAGGATTATTTAATGAAAAAAGATTTGATTCCTTTTATCAATGAAAGGCTTCAGAATATTTAAACATCAGAATATTTAAACATCAATTATGTGGGGTAGGACATGATGGGGTGGAACATTGTTTTTAACTGTGTATATATTTTTGCATGATAGCCATTTGCATTTATCCATGAATCAAAATGATTACAAATATTGTAGAGGGAGGAGGTGTTGCTAAAGCTGTGGTAGTAATGAGGACACAGCAATCCTATCCAATCCTTAAAATGTTTTGTAAACACAGACAGATTTGTTTTTAATAGAAAAAAAATGGGAATTTATTCTTTACAGTTCATTGAAAATGTTCCAAGTCAACCGCCTTGTCTTGTAATGATTTACTAGAAAATGTTTCAAAATGGATTCATTTATTCAAATGTTTATGGTGTTCACTAGTTAAAGAACAGATTTTTATGAAAATTAATAGTATTGTAGGAAGGACTTGTTTTGTTTTCTTTTAATATGATGTAGTCATTTATACTTTTAAAAAATGGTTACATATGTATGCTTGAGACTCATAGAAGAGGTGACAAAGAAATGTGGCATATGGAGAGATGCTGGGCTGTCAATAACAATATCTTGTAAGTTCTCTGTAAATTTAAAAATTAGAAAGTTAGTCATATTACTAAATCTCTCCAAATTCTTGAGTATTTTCAAAATAATTTAAAAGTCACAGGAAGTGTCTTTCATTAGAAATGTGGTTATGAAAGGGTTAAAAAAAATATTGTGAACGGAAGTGTCTGCAATAAAATCGATAAAATTCAGCAATATATAGATTTGCTGTTGAATGTATTCATTGCAAAATGAAAACAAACAATAGAGGAAGGAATTACATTTTTCTGAATTTCACAAGAGAGTTCCTAATGTTCTCAAAAGCTAGCAAAATCAAGGAGGTACCATTAATGTGGTTCAAAGTTCTCGTTGATGCAGTATTCTATGGAACCATGTTACAAAGTTTTACACAAAAATTTGAGAATTATAAAGTAAAGAAAAAACTAGTAAAAATTCAAACTAAAATGGCAACAACTAAAGCACCACTTTTAATAACCACAGCAGCTCATATTTAGTTTTTTTTTATTTTGAGAACAATACCTTAACATCAGTATGAGCAGCTGGTTACAGCCAGTTTGAACAGAAAGAGGTGAGAGAATTCTGGCCATATATGGTCGTTTAAATGCTAAAGGGTTAAAGAACCTAGTTATTTATGCAGTAGAAGACTTGAAGCTCATTAGGCTGGTATTTATTCCAGTTTCTGTGGCATGAAGTGACTGAGAGTACAATACTTCCCCTGGATAGGATGTCAGTCCATCACAGGAATCAAACTCATGACATTATGATTGTAAGTCCAACACCCTTACCACTAGGTCATGTGCCTCTGCATGTGAGTCTAATAGAGGTGATCGATATAAGTCAACTTGAGGCAAAAGAACCAACACAGAAATGGTATGTTACAAAGTACTGTACCTTCTAGTTTGAGTAGTTTACCTCAGAATACAGCAATGGAGGATGTGTATACCTCTGTTTAAAACAATAAAAGGTTGGTGTTTCTAGATGATCTAAAAAGCCATGCACCTTCACCTCCCTCCCATATATATATATATATATATATATATATATATATATATATATAGATGAGATTCTACAGGACTAAAACTGTTTCATTCTTTAGAAATCATCATATATATATATATCATCATCATCATCATCATTTTACGTCCGCTTTTCCCTGCTTGCAAGGGTGGGACGGGAACTGATTCTGGCTTGATGTCTACAGCTGGATGCCCTTCCTAACACCAACCTCATTTACAGTGAGTGCTGGGTGCTTTTTTGCCGTGGCACCTTCACGACCACTTTGCAGTGGAATGATAGGGACCCCAGTCCCTATCATCTCATTTCTACAGCTGAGTAAACTGGAGCAATGTGAAATAAAGTGTCTTGCTCAAGGAAACAACACATCACCCGGTGATATATATATATATATATATGGGATCGCTACGGATCGTTGTTCTGTTTATAATGCACCGAAACATCCATGACCAGTAGTAAACAGCTGACGAAGGGAAACTTTTCATCTCTTGTTTGTATCCCCTTACCTTCTAACACTAGTTATCAGTAACCACACAGCCTCACCTTCCTAACCCTTATTTTTATATATATATATGTATGTATGTGTGTGTGTGCATATGTATATATGTAAGTGTATATGCGTATATATGTATGTGTATATATATAGTATATGCTAGCATGGAAAATGGATGCTAAATGGTGATGATGATAATGATATATGTATGTCTATATATATTATATTATATTATATGTAAATATAAAGGTGGTCGATTGGCAGTATCGGTAGAGGGTCGGACGCCATGCTTTGACGCATAGAGTTACGGCCCTTGCCATTCTGAGTTCAAATCCCGCCGAGGTTAACTTTGCCTTTCATCCTTACGGGGTCGATAAAATAAAGTACCTGTAATACACTGGGTAATTGCTGGCCTTGTGCCAAAAAGTAGAAACAATTATATTATATATAAATATGTATATGTGTTTCTGTATATATGTACACACAGACATGTGAGTGTGTCTGTGTGTGTGTCTGTGTGTGTGTCTGTATGTGTGTCTGTATGTGTGTCTGTATGTGTGTCTGTATGTGTGTCTGTATGTGTCTGTATGTGTGTCTGTATGTGTGGCTGTATGTGTGGCTGTATGTGTGTCTGTCTGTGTGTCTGTATGTGTGTATGTGTGTCTGTCTGTGTGTCTGTATGTGTGTGTGTGTGTATGTGTGTGTGTATGTGTGTCTGTAGTTTCTGTCAATGTGAATTCATTAATATATAAATACCTGCGCTAGATAAGTGCCAGTGTGTGGAGAGGCAGCATCACTTTTACACTTTTATACCAGACAGACAACAACAACAACAACAACTACAAAACTACAACAACGAGAACAACAATAACAACACATAAAAACATTAAGAACAAGTTCAATGTCAGGCTGAGAAAGCTGTTGACTTAAATAATAAATAAGTGGTGCCTGCAATCATAAGATGCAGCCATATTTAGCATGGCTGATAACCAACCACTAGACTTACTGATTCAGGATTAGCCATTCAGTAGAGTATTGTTGTTTAGGTTAGAAAAAAATTCACTTCAACATCATACAGAGATATGAGGTTTACTTAGAATACATAGTTTTGTATCTCATAACTGATCTGATAAACTACAAAAAACAAACAAAATAAATCTATATATATATAAAAACAAAAATGTCTGTCTGTCTGTACTCAATGCATTTCCACAGTTTCCATCCAATTTCGTTCAAATTTGATACATAGGTTATTTAGTTTGCGGAGTATGTCAACATCTAGTTTAAATCTTGCTCTATAAGTGCATTCTTTCACTTCCTCCTAAGCATGATACTAATAAAACTTTGTGTTTTTGCATCTGTGTTTGTCTTATTTGGACTCTCGGTTGTGTGAAAGACATGACAACCTCTCCTGAGCACTTGATGAAATGTGAGACCCGTACATATTGTACATAAGTGAGACACAGAAATATAAAAAAAATTAATTATGTGAATTTAGTAAATAAATAAATATTCTTAAAAGACACCAGTTGCATTCTCAATTTCTTTTCCTTATATATATATATATATATATATATATATATATATATATATATGTGTGTGTGTAAATGAAATGAAGTAATTCCGTGGGAAAGGTCCAGGAAAAAAGAGTGCTCTATATAGGTAACAAAGCTTAATAGTTATGTAATAAATGTAATTGCCTTAGGTTGTTTATTACATAACTATAGATAGATAGATAGATAGATATATTTCTTTATTTGCCACAAGGGCGCTCAAGAAAAGGGCACAATACAAAGTCACATGCCGGGGATTTTACATACAGTCGTATAAAATTATTGAAACAAACAATTATAACAATCGAAATCCCCAATAGGGGAGAGGCGCTACAAATGGGTTGTTTAATACCTCGTCGATAGAACAACCCTCAACTTCAGGAGTGTGTTGTGCAAGTACTCCTTTCTTCCTTTTGCTCTCTTCCTTTCCTACAGGCTTATAAACAGAGAAGGCCCAATCACTCGGGCCATTTTCGCTTCATTCACCCACCTTTCAGTAAATTTACTGGGGTGCAGTGCCTCTCTCTCCACTCTGATTCTCCTTCTAAAGTGATACTTAAAGAAGGGAATCAATTGTTGTCCGGAGAGAAAGGTAGTTGGCAACATACCGTATGTTTAATTAAAAACATTTAGAAGACCTTACAATATCAGTTTTAAAGTAGTGACTATGTCACTTCTTTTCGGCGAAAGAAGGGAGAGAAGCTGACACTCTGTTTCACGCTGTTTGGCATTCATCAGAGCCACGTACTCCCTTGCTTTTGCCAAAAATTAAAGAAGCTGGATTCTTATAGAATTCCAGTAATAATCAGGAGCTGATTATACAGAGCGATTGCCGGTCCAGCAAAAATTAGGTATTAGGATTAGAACTCTGAAATAGCGATGTATACATGAATGTATGTATAGTATATTTGGCAATATACCGTATGTTTAATTAATATATATATATATGTGTGTGTGTGTGTGATTTTACCATTCATTTGCTTTACATTTTTTTTTTTTTGCCCTTAATGAATGAAGGTTAAAAATACACAGTAATCTTAATAATCTGATCCACTATCTGACCCTGTGTTAAGTTCAACTCACCAAGCAAAAATATCTTCTTTTTTTTTAAATAGTTATGTTGGTGTCATTATGAAGCTGACTTGACACAGAACATATCTGTCTTGTTTGAATCAGCATTGACTTCACTTTTAATCTTCAAAACAGTCTTCTATTCTATCTCTTAGATGTTCTACATTCTTTTAAAGAATGTGCTTATCTTTCTAAATATCCTAATGAAAATATCTAATATATCCTTCAAAGGCCACTATATAAATCAGCTTATTTTTCTAAACCCTAATAAATATGTTTTTATACAGATCAAAAGCTAATAGAAAATTTGAAAAAAAATCTATCTCTGAACCCTAGATTTATATGGTGTAGTCTGAATTAATTATAAATTATTGTTTGTAAATACTTAACACTATATATTGTTAATAATTGTTTCTACTTTTGACACAAGGCCTGCAATTACCCAGTACATTACTGGTACTTTATTTTATCAATCCCATAAGGATGAAAGGCAAAGTTAACCTCGGTGGGATTTGAACTCAGACTGTACAAGGACGTAACTATGCTAGAAAGCATGGCGTCCAAACCTCTACCGATACTGCCAAGATTATCATCTGTAATGATAGCAATCACAGACGGCACCAAGAGACTGTGATAGTATACAACTGTTAGATATAAAAGATGAAGAAAAAAATAAAGAGAAGTAATTATGTGGTCTATTAAATAAAACTGAATTTTGAATGTCTTCTTCCAAGCTTTTTCTCAGCAGCTGAGATTTCTTTGACTGTCTATGATTAAAATCTTTAAATCAATATATCATCATCATCATTATCATCATCATCATCATCATCATCATCATCATCATCATCATCATCATCATTACCATCATCATCATCATCATCATTACCACCATCATCATCATTATCATCATCACCATCATCATCATCATCGCCATCATCATCACCACCACCATCATCATCATCATCATCATCACCATCATCACCATCATCATCATTTTTACATTGACGTTTCCATACTGGCATGGGTTGGACAGGACATTTTGAGGCAATGTTTTACAACCAAGTGTCTCTCCTCTTGTCACTAAACCCTTTGGTTGCTTCTCAAGAGATGCAGATACACACCTACACACTCACACACAAACACTCACTCACATACATACACACACACACACACACACAAACACTCACTCACATACATACTCACATTCATACTCACACACACACACACACACACACACACTCACTCACATACATACTCACACTCATTCACATACATATATATATATATACATACACACACACTCTCACACATACACACACACGGTCACACAGTCATACACACACACAGACACACACATATGTAATATGTATATTCAAAGCTATGTCTCCAAGAATCACTACTCAGAGTTTCTCAATGTCAGTTGCTTAAGGAGGATTGATAACAAAAAACTCTGAGTAACGACTCCATGAAGACAGGTTTGAATAAATATTATTCCATTTTACATCATCTTGTTGACTGTTATTTTCACAGCTTTGCAATTCATACCACCATCAAACTGTAATCCTCTCTCTCTCTCTCTCTCTCTCTCTCTTATATATATATATGTATATATATATATATATATATATATATATATATATATATATAATCATCATCACCGTTTTATATCCATTCTTCCACGCTAGCATGGGTTAGACAGGTTGTCCTGTTATGGACAATGCCAGGCTGGGTGACCTTGTCTTGCTCATATGGAAACTAATTTTGGCTTGATTATATATATATATATATATATATATCCACACACACACCAATATCCTCTGTAATATAACCTTATATACCATTACCCTCTGTAATATAACTTGTATGAGATAAAAGAATTTCTTGGAAGTTTAGTTTCATAGGTATTGCTTCTTGGAGAAATTTACCAACAATAGTTTTCAGAAATTTCAAGAAACAATTTGCAGTTAGGAATCCTAAAGGTGAAAGAAAGAAAGAGAGAGAGAATAAAATGAAGAATTTGTTTTTGGAAATATTCCATACATAACGTTCAGTTCTTTTTCTGGAGTTATCAGTAGTGAAATAGTTAATGAGATTGTGTCTATGTGTCTACCTCTGTAACTATTATATTGAGGTGTCGAGTTTTAGTTGCCTGTCTTTTGTGAATGCATATATACATCAAGTGTTTATATACATATACATTTGAATTTTTTCATATACATATATATATATATATATATATATGTGTGTGTGTGTGTGTGTAAAAGGTAAACAGAAATAAAAACAGAATTGGTACAGTATATGTATGGAAGGGATATATTAGGTTGACGCTTAATATAGCGAAGAGGGTCTTAACGTTTCTGACGCTAGTCCTTCATCAGAAGAAAGAATGAGAAATAAGAAAGATTGAGGGGACGGGCAGGTTGGAATTGGAAAAAATGTCTGTAGATAAAAATAACAGGTCCATTCATGTTGACATCTCTTGCAAAACTGTTGGTGTTGGCGTTTTGTGAATGATTTATTTTTTAGAAAAGTGGATGTTGGAGCACGTCTACTTGAAATAGAAAAAAAAACGTTTTGTAAAAAGAGCTATGCTTGTGCACGTGTGTAGTTAGTCCCGAGTTCCATTGGAGGTAACCACAGTAAGGTACTTAATACATTAGTAGGTGTAAGCCTCATGTTTATTATAGAAACAGCTTCTACAGGACTAGAACTGTTTCATTCAAAAGAAATCATCGGGAAAGCTTTCCTGAAAATTTCTGTTGAATGAAACAGTTCTAGTCCTGTAGAAGCCATTCCTATATTAAACATGATATATATACCCCCCACTCTCAAGCATATCCTAATACCTAGCTCCTTTTTTAACTGTACTCCTTGTTGTTGCCCTTTATTTTTCCAATATATATATAATATACATTGAGTTAAAAACTCACAATGGTCCCTTATAATCAAATTGAGTTCTGTGAACAAACTATTTTAGTCAGTATTTTCTTCGCCCTGGTGGTTTCTGTCCTTTGTGATTTGAACACATATAGTTCCATATCCGTGTTCCTCTCTCTTTACTATATATGTATATATACATATATGTGTGTATGTATATATATATATCGAAAGTAATAGACGATAAGTGAATATAAAATAAACATTTTTTTTTATAGAATAAAATAGAATTTTAAATTGGGAAGGCCAACGGGATACAAAATAAACATTAGAATATATAAAGTAAAAATGGAAAGCAAGGGAAGCTGTGGAACAGCTAGAAGGTTCTGTTGTTGAGTCGTTTCATAACCTTCTTGTACTCAAAGATTTAGTTTATAGTTGGTAGATCTTTTACAATATATTGTATCCTAGTCTTTCATATAGCAACATTAACCCTTTACGATTTACATTACTCTATATTTACTATTGTATTTCCATCGTAAAAGTTTTACCTTATATAATATCGAATCTATGAGAACAATACCTTAACATCAGAATGAGGGGCCAGTTAATACCAGTTTAAACAGAAAGAAATGAGAGAATTCTAACCAGATTTGGCCAGTTTAAATGCTAAAGAGTTAAAGTAACCTAACATTGATTGAATTTGTACTCAGAATTATAAAACTTAACCCTTTAGCATTTACATTACTCTATATATACTATTATATTTTCATGGTAAAGGCTTTACTTCACATAATTATCTCACATAATATCGAATCTATGAGATTTTGATGTTATTTACTTTGAGAACAATACCTTAACATCTGTATGAGCGGCCAGTTACAGCCAGTTTGAACAGAAAGAGGTGAGAGAATTTTGGCCGGATATGGCTGGTTTAAATGCTAAAGGTTTAAATAAACTACTAGACAGGCAATAACCTTCTTGTTATCCAAATTATATACAGAAGGAAGATATTGTCTGGAATCTCAACACCTGATCTACTTGGATTTTTCTGACACAAGTCATTCCCATACTATTTTCTGCAAGTTGTCTTGTTTACTTCTATCCTAGACGGGTAACTTACAAAATTGTTCCCAGCCATATATGTATTGCTCCTATCATTTTCGGGGTGCAGACGTTCATAATTTTCCAACAAAAATGACTAATTCTCTAACAAAAATTACTAATTTTCAGACAAAAATGACTAATTTTCCAACAAAAATTACTAAATTTCTGCTAAAAATGATTAACAACAATTTTTGGGGGGTGCAGCTACACCCTAGACCCCAGCAATATGATAGTGTTTCTGGTTTAACTGTTATCAATACTATAACACCCATCCACATTTTTTTTTTTTACTAAACTGATATTATCTCCTAACACCTTTTTGATAAGATCTACGTATGATCACGAAGTTTTTCCAATATATAACTATTCTAAATCAACCTTTTTTTCTTTTACTTGTTAGTCGAAAGAGGAAGGGTTATACTCACAGCCTGCGAAAGCCTCCTGGAATGGAAGGGCAGAAAAAAGGTTGGGTGAGGTTAGTGAAGTTAATGTTAAGTTTGAAAATGTTCGCGGTTAGGAGTAGATAATAGAAATTTCTTATTGGAAGAGCGGGAAGTCAATTTTAGGACCCTACCAGTTATATACAAGATATTATCATCATCGCTTTTACATCTACTCCTGATAGGGTCGTAGGGCACCTTAGTGGCATATGGAGTCTCTAGGGCATTTTAAACCTGGCAGAGCCCATCCCTCCAGGCCTGAATACAGCTGATTTCTTCCAGAGAAGGATAGAAAGTGAGATAGAGAGGAAGAATCAGCCCCAGTATTAGACTGGTATCATCCCTCTCCAGGCCTGAACTCGGAAGATTTCTTCCAGAGAAGGATGGAAAGTGAGACAGAGATATAAAGGAATAATCGTCCTCCTAGTACTGATTCTTGTTTACTGTTTACCGAATTGTATTTTCTATTCTCAATAAAGAGACTTGGTATGATAAAGACTTCAGCAATAAAAGATTTAGTTCCAAAAGTCCATCCAGAATTTGCAGGCCAAACTTCGAGTCTGCCAACATATACAATAATGGAGGAACATGAAATATATAAAGAAATAAGAACTAAAATTGCAACTAGTAAAATATAGAAAATATATGTGAAAAACTTCAACAACTTACATCTGGTGTATATTAATAGGCTTTAGACAGCAGATATATCAGTATTGAGTGTTTCAATGCTTTCTGTCCAACATAATGCTTCCTTTTCAGCTAACCTACTTCTATAGTTATTGTATATACTAAAATAGGTATTGCTTCTTAAGGTTTCCTTTTTGTTTTGATATATTTTTTAATATATATTTGTCTGTGTCATCTCTCCCACATATATATATATATATATGTATCACTATATTACTATATAAATATATATATATCATTATATTACTTTATATATATATATCACTATATTACTATATATATATATCACTATATTACTATATATATATATCACTATATTACTATATAAATATATATATATATATCACTATATTACTATATAAATATATATATATATATATATCACTATATTAACATATAAATATATATATCACTATATTACTATATAAATATATATATATAATATCACCATATTAACATATAAATATATATATCACTATATTACTATATATATATATCACTATATTACTATATAAATATATATATCACTATAAATATATATATATATCACTATATTACTATATATATATATATATATATATATATATATATCACTATATTACTCTATAAATATATATATCACTATAAATATATATATATATCACTATATTACTATATAAATATATATATCACTATATTACTATATAAATATATATATATATCACTATATTACTATATAAATATATATATCACTATATTACTATATAAATATATATATCACTATATTACTATATAAATATATATATATATATATATATATATATTTATATCACTATATTACTATATAAATATATATATATATTGTTATACTTTGGGAGGGTCATGTTGCCAATAAGAAACACACGCACCAGTTGCTTTCACTTCAATTTATTATAATAAATTTATAAATTTAGGAATTTATAAATTTCCGGTTGGTTGGTTGGTTCCTCAACCAGATGATTGTTTATATATTGTCAAAGTTCTTTCGTCACACATTCTGTGACCTCTTCAGTGATTGGGGATTCTGGGAACACACACACAAAAACAAGATGGACAGAACAAAGGAGAGGCACAAAAACAAAGAAAAGAATCCCCAGTCACTGAAGAGGTCACAGAATGTGTGACGAAAGAACTTTGACAATATATAAACAATCATCTGGTTGTGGAACCAACCAACCGGAAATTTATAAATTCCTAAATTTATAAATTTATTATAATAAATTGAAGTGAAAGCAACTGGTGCGTGTGTTTCTTATTGGCAACATGACCCTCCCAAAGTATAACAATATCGGTTTCAACACACGTTTTCAGATAAAGAATCTTGCTAAACAAATTCAGAAACGAAATATATATATATATATATTTATATCACTATATTACTATATAAATATATATATTACTATATATATATATCACTATATTACTATATATATATATATATATATCATTATATTACTATATATATATATATATATCATTATATTACTATATATATATATATATCACTATATTACTATATAAATATATATATCATTATATTACTATATATATATATCAATATATTACTATATATATATCACTATATTACTATATATATATCACTATATTACTCTATAAATATATATATCACTATATTACTATATATATATATCACTATATTACTATATATATATCACTATATTACTATGTATATATATATATATATATCACTATATTACTCTATAAATATATATATCACTATATTACTATATATATATCACTATATTACTATATATATATATATATATCACTATATTACTCTATAAATATATATATCACTATATTACTATATATATATATATATATATGTTTGTATTCAATTATATGTATGTATGTTTACTTGCATTGTGTATATTCTGTAATTTCACAGTTTCCAAATAATATAACAAAGCTACTACTACTACTACTACTAGTAGTAGTAGTAGTAGTACTATTAATACTACTACTACTACTACTATTCACCTGTGATTGATGGTTGGGAAGGAGAAATTCTGAGTTTGTCTGGATTTCTGCCAGAACTGAAAAAGAGATAAGATTGTTAGTAATAGTGACCCTCACTAAATAACAATAAAATACTAACTACAAAAGACTTTTCTTAATGAAACTGTTGCTTTCATCTCTTCCTTAATAGGTAACCCAGTACTGTAATATCTCTCTAATTCTCTACATATAGGACTGAATAGAAAATTACCCAGAATACTCCACCACCTCTACCTCTATTTCGTGAATTTTGTTATAACGGAATTTCACTGTATATATATATATATATATATATATATATATATATATATATATATATATGTACACACATATATATATATATATGTATGTATATATATATATATGTATGTATATATATATATATATATCATCATCATCATTTTACGTCCGCTTTTCCCTGTTTGCAAGGGTGGGACGGGTCTTATTCAGCATCTCTCCACTTGTCACGGTCCTTCGTCATCTCCACCGTGAGCTTCAGCGATCTGAGGTCTGTTCTCACCACCTCCGCCCATGTTTTTCGTAGTCTACCTCTACCACGTCTTCCTTCAACTGGCATTTCCTGGCACTTATTCACCCATCGGTCATCCTCCATGCGCATCACATGTCCATACCACCTCAGTCTCCTCTCCCGCACACTACATTCTATCCCTCTCAGACTCAGTTTCTCTCTCAACACATCACATGTCCATACCACCTCAGTCTCCTTTCCCGCACACTACATTCTATCCCTCTCAGACACAGTTTCTCTCTCAACACATTCATGCTGGGTCGTTCACGCACATTGACATTGCACATCCAACGGAGCATATATATATATCATCGTCATCATATCTACTTTCCCTGCTAGCAAGGGTTATGTGTGTATATATATATATATATATATATATATATATATATATATATAAATATAGTAATAATAATAAATTTGAAAACTAAAATCCAAAGAGGGCTCGATAAGGATAAATATATATCAAATATATAAGAACCGTAGAGCAAATATTTGTTTTTAGTTTCAGAAGATCCCGTTAAGGGTGAAAGCAGCGATTCTTTGCTTAAACTTTAATCTGTTATTTTAATAAAAATTAATACATATATATATATATATATAGATAATACAAGGACGAATGGTTAAGCCTTCGTTACATTTATTGGTTGGTGACGTATGTTTTTCTGTTGACCAGCTCAAGGTTCGATCTGTTTCCACCTGGCCCGACTCTGTAATCAAAAGCTCGTCGGGCATTTGTTGTAGTAATGGCAGAATAAATATACATGGCAAATACAAAGTCTAACATTCATTTGTTGGTCAGTTTATGTTGTTTTGATTACACATACATATAAACACACAAACACACAAACAAACACACAAACACACACATATATATGTGTGTGTTTTTCATTGACAGTTTGGACACTGGTCAGAGTATGCTATGATCCTGGAAGCTCTATTTACAGAGACCAATGTGATAATGTACCTTACACCAAAGTTTGGCATCAGGATGGGCATCCATTCATATAATGTTGCCTCAAGAAGTCTTGTCTAACTTTTATACCAACACGGAAAATACAGACATAAAAATATTATGATTGGATTTAGTTAAACTTAGCAGAGGTTTAAGTAAGACATTAAGTTGCCAAACTGCTATCAAAATTAGGTCATAGACTAGACTCATCCTGCTCATGGAGCTGGAGCTTATTAATGTTGTATGATGGTGTGTGTATTGTGTATTTATATATCATCATTGTTTTACATTCACATTTTCCATGCTTGCATGTATATATATATATATATATATATATATATATATATATATATATATATATATATATATATATATATATATAACAGATTAAAATAACAGATTAAAGTTTAAGCAAAGAATCGCTGCTTTCACCCTTAACAGGATCTTCTTGTGATATATAGTTATCCTTATCGAGCCCTCTTTGGATTTTAGTCTTCAAATTTATTATTATTACTATATATATATATATATATATATATATATATATGCAAGTAAACTACAAATTCCTCCTATATATATATATATATATATATATGATGTATATATATATATATATATATATATATATATGCACCATTTAGCTAAATAATGAAATGAGTCTTAAATAATCTTTTCCTTTGCGATTTTTTTATCTCACTCTCAATAGAAATCTCCCTGTGTATGTGTGTGTGTTTTCAATTATCCTTATGAACTGATGTCTTTTTTGAGCCTTCATTAATTCCTGAAGAAGCGAGCAATCTTTAAATCCCAGTAGTTACGTAACTTTTCTTGTGTTGAGTAAAGACTGGTTGCAGAAACAATTGTAGAGTGTGCAGTAATCAAATAAATGAAGTATATACACAAATATGTGTGTGTATATATATATATATATATATATATATATATATATATATATACATACAGAGTACCCGACCTCCCATGGGTACAAGCTGAAGCATATAGACAATATGCCCCACACCCTCCCACTGCAAAGTGGTTGTGGAGGTGCCACGGCAAAAAAGCATCCAGCCCACACTGTAAAGTGGACATGTAGGCGCCACGGAAAAAAGCACCCAGCACTCACTGTAAATGAGGTTGGTGTTAGGAAGGCATCCAGCTGTAGGAATCAAGCCAAAATCAGTTCCTGTATCAGCAAGACAAGGTCAGCCGACCAGACACTGCCCACAACAGGACAACCCGTCTAACCCATGCTAGCATGGAAGAACGGACGTAAAACGGTGGTGATGATGATGATGATGATGATATATTATATCTGATTTGGTAAACATTGTGCAAGTGATTTGACAGTGTGGCTAGAATCAACAGTTGCACCATTTATCAGCTCACCATGAATTTCTAGTTCACTGTGAAGACTAATATGGTTGTGTACAATACCTGTATATAATACCTGTATATAATACCTGTATATAATACCTGTATATAATACCTGTATATAATACCTGTATATAATACCTCTATACAGTACCTGTATACAATACCTGTATATAATACCTGTATATAATTGTTTCTACTTTTGGCACAAGGCTAGCAATTATCCCAGTGCATTACTGGTACTTTATTTTATCGACCCCGTAAGGATGAAAAGCAAAGTTAACCTCGGCGGGATTTGAACTGCGAATGGCAAGGGCCGTAACACTATGCTGCAAAGCATGGCATCCGACCCTCTACCGATACTGTCAATCCACCACCAAATACCTGTATTGCAGTATCAATATTCAATCATTTGAAAGCAAAAAAAAACAACAATATAAACCATAAAAGAAACTGGACAATTGTTTTTTTATGTGAAGGTTGGCTGAAAAATTTGTAGGATGACCAAGATACTCTCATGGAATGACCAAATAAGGTTTATTTTTCAACATATAACTTTGAATGTGAACTGACTTGGGCTGTAATGACTGTTGTAGTCATGCTAGCATGGAAAGCAAATATAAAAATGATATATATTTATATATTTATATATGTATGATGGGAGTGTGTAGACTTAGGAATTAAACATACAATTATGATAGCTTCTGGGGAAGATGGAGAGAGCAAAGTAAATATTTGCCTACTTCAGATAAGCAATCATTAACCAAAATATTGATCTACTATGAATTATTGATAGAAAATGCTCCAGGCTGTATTTATATATATTTTTATATAAATATGGTTATAATACTATATTGTTTTTAACTTTGCTTTTCATCCTTACAGGGTCGATAAAATAGAGTACCAGTAAAGTACTTGGGTAATTGCTGGCCTTGTGCCAAAAGTAGAAACAATTATATAATATCTATAAGATAATGGCGGTCTCTATTATATATATTTAGAAATGAGGGTCAGTTGAAAGTTCGTAGGGGACTCATAGATATACCCTATTCTGGCCAGAGGTTAGATTGACCTTGGCAGGAAGGAATGGTGTTAGAATGACCTTGGCAGGAAGGAATGTTAGAATGACCTTGGCAGGAAGGAATAAGTTAGATTGACCTTGGCAGGAAGGAATGTTAGAATGACCTTGGCAGGAAGGAATAAGTTAGATTGACCTTGGCAGGAAGGAATAAATTAGATTGACCTTGACAAGAAAGAATAAGTTAGATTGACCTTGGCAGGAAGGAATGGTGTTAGAATGACCTTGACAGGAAGGAATGGTGTTAGAATGACCTTGGCAGGAAGGAATGGTGTTAGAATTACCTTGACAGGAAGGAATGGTAGATTGACCTTGATAGGAAGGAATGGTAGAATGACCTTAGTAGGATTTAAACTCCAATATAAAGGACTACAACTAAATTCTACCAGAAGAAATAATACATTTCTTTAATTCCAAGATAATAATAAATATTTGGTAGAATCAAAATGATTTTGTTGTTGGTGTTTCTTCTCCAGTTAGAACCACAATAAAATACACCCAACAGACTCTGTAAAGGGGTAGCATGGTGCCATGATAATAATGAACCCAATACACCTTCTAAGGTGATCGGCATTAGAAATGGCATCCATCCATAGAAACTATGCCAAATATGGAATAAATGGACAAGATGGGTCAATGTGACCTATTTGGTGTTAGAACATGACAACCCATCATGTCAGCATGGAAAGTGAATGTAAAATGGTGATGATGATGATGATGATATTGGCTTTCTGACCATAATGTAACAACATCTCGCCATCTTCTGGCATCTAATGATTCTTTCATCTCTACAGAGTCTCATGTGTCATGTTGTTCATTCTCCCCTCACCCACACACACATACATATACACACACATACATATACACACACACACACACACATACACACATACATATCCCCTCACCTACACTTTCATACACTTCCTTAAATTGTGTTGTTGTTTTTCTCATATACACACACATGCGTATACACACATGCGTATACACACATGCCTACATACCAATGCATACACAAACAAACAAACATGCAGATATATATTTAAAACTAAGAACAACATGTTCAATCTCTATTCTATTTTTGTACATTTAGAGTGGTTGCAGACATTTTCTGTCGCAGTGCACCATAAACGTCATTTTTCAATCACCTCAACTGTTGATTTATTGATTTACATTAAAGATAATATTAAACCAAAGTTTGGTTGAAATTTTCAAGTATTAATTCTTGTGAGACCAGAGAGAAAGAAAGAGAATAAGAAAAGAGAGCACCAAAGACTCAGTTGTTTTCTTGTTTGTGTTTTGTTTTTTCCAGTGCTGTTATTAATGTAAATTGAATCTGGTGCTATCTGTTAGACAGCTGATTGCCTTCTTTATGTCACCTGCAATAAGGAAGGAGTTAACTGCTCAAATATTAGTGTAGGCAAGTTTATAAATCTATATTAACAATTAGCCACAAAAATGTTGTTGATGTAATCTTTAATTTGTTGATATCTGCGTTGAAATAGTAAATTATGACATGAAGGAAATAGCTTGACATATCTTATATAAAAATACTAACAGCCAACATGTGTGTTAATATCCATTGATATCTGTATTGAAATAGCAAATTTTAACATGGAGATATCTACTTGAGATAGCATGACATATCTACATTAAAAATGTGCATCTAACATGTTGAATTAACTAACCTCAAGTATGTTATCTGCATTGAAATAGCTAATTGTGACATGGAGATATCTGCTTCAGATAGCATGACATGTTTACATTAAAAATTAGTATCTAACATGTTAATGTAACCTGTAGTATGTTGATATCTGTGTTGAAATAGCTAATTGTGATATGAAGTAAATATGTGCCCAGATGTTAGTTGAAGCAGGTCTATATATCTATATTAAAAAATAGCATCTAACATGGTCATTTGACTTCTGGTTTTGTCAGTAAAATCTGTCCAGCAATTCTTTCCTGAGACATTCTAACCCACATGCCCATAGTATCGGCGCTGTGATCTCTCAATTCAGAGAGGTAGCGGCTCTACCTGGTGTGACTCTGATCTCCGAGCTACAAATCTGGCCAGAGATTCTTTCCTGAGACATTTTAACCACATGCCCATAGTATCGGCGCTGTGATCTCTCAATTCAGAGAAGTAGTGGCTCAGTGCAATTAATTATGAAGTTTATTTTGTTCAAATGTAACTAATTCAAGTGTATATGTCACTGTCTCACATATATGGTACAAGGTTCACCACCAAGCAGTGTTTTTTATTTAATGAAACACCATCTCTAGGTGATTGCCAACTAAGGCTAAAGTGCTCATCACCTATCTGATATATAATAATATAATAATAATGAAAATTATTGTATACAGTGCTCAGATGCATTCAACTGTGCTCAGGTGCATGTATAGTACATAGAATAATGGACAAATGTCAGGGAAGTGAACAGTTTATGAGTCATGATATACACACACAGAAATGTATATATATGTATATATATAAGAGAGAGAGAGAGAGAGACTCATTAGTAAATTATTTTATATTATATATATATAGACCAGAATTTTACTAGTTTTTAATTAGTAAGAACTCTCACTCTCTCTCTCTCTCTTTATATATATATCCTCCTCTCTAATACATCTCTATAGTCACAGTACCACTCTACATCCACAGTCCCTCTCTCCCTCCTTACCTCTCACTCCCCCTACCCCTTTCCCCCTCTCTCTCCACCCACCACACTTCTCCTTACCACAATAATCGCCACCATAATAAAACCAACATCAGTCACAGTACTTACTTGCTCACAAAATGCTGAATCAGCTAAACAGGTTTGTTATGATGATGGACTTTTCATTTTATTTCATTGATATTAATTTCATAATATCAGCCTGTGTATAACCTAAATATCAGATTCCTTGTTGGGCAATGTCTAACTATGGACATTCAGTTTATTGTAGAATTAGAAGCTCCGATGTTTGGCAACTGTGACTTGGTAAACACCCACAAAATTATTAACCAGCAACCCCGAGCTCCTTTTTGATTTCCATGTGTCTAACACACGTGGACATGCCAACAAAGTCAGAAAACAGCACAGCTCCCATAACTTTCGGAAACATTTTTTCACGCTCAGAGTTGCTGAAGCATGGGACAAACTACCTGCATCAGTTGTTAGCTGTCGAGACACTTCATCTTTTAAAACCTCCATGGAACAAACTACCTGTATCAGTTATTAGCTGTTGAGACACTGCATCCTTTAAAACCTCCATGGAACAAACTACCTGCATCAGTTGTTAGCTGTCAAGACACTGCATCCTTTAAAACCTCCATGGAACAAACTACCTGCATCAGTTGTTAGCTGTCGAGACACTGCATCCTTTAAAACCTCCATGGAACAAACTACTTGCATCAGTTATTAGTTGTCGAGACACTGCATCCTTTAAAACCTCCAAGGAACAAACTACCTGCATCCGTTATTAGTTGTCGAGACACTGCATCCTTTAAAACCTCCATGGAACGAACTACCTGCATCAGTTATTAGTTGTTGAGATACTGCATCCTTTAAAACCTCCATGGAACAAACTACTTGCATCAGTTATTAGTTGTCGAGACACTGCATCCTTTAAAACCTCCATGCTTCCTGAGATTCGCCAACACTACACCTAATATTCCCCCTCCATACACACGCACACATGTATATCATGACTCATACACTATTCACTTCCCTGACATTTGTACATTATTCTATGTACAATACATGCACCTTTGATGAGTTGTAGTGCACCTGAGCACTGTACACAATAATTTCATTATTATTATTAGCCTAAAAGTTTACATCTAAGACTACCCTTTTATTCACAGATCATATCCAAGTAAAATGTCATTTGTTCATTCTATATACCAGTTTTTTTTTGTTTTTTTTTGTTTATGAAACTTAATTTATATAAATATATAATTTTCAGTGAGAGGAGATGTTTTCTTCTGTGTAAATCTAGAAAGGAAAATGTTTGTGTGAAGATTATATAAAAAAAACCTCTTAATGTTAGCTTGATAAGATCAGATCAGTTTAGTAAGTGTATGTGTCTCAGTGTATGTGTCTCAGTGTATGTGTCTAAGTGTATGTGTCTAAGTGTATGTGTCTCAGTGTATGTGTCTCAGTGTATGTG
Source organism: Eledone cirrhosa (assembly GCA_964016885.1). NCBI lineage: Eukaryota > Metazoa > Mollusca > Cephalopoda > Octopoda > Eledonidae > Eledone > Eledone cirrhosa. The sequence goes on along the minus strand of OZ024750.1, from coordinate 4,194,685 downwards.
TCTCAGTGTATGTGTCTAAGTGTATGTGTCTAAGTGTATGTGTCTCAGTGTATGTGTGTGCAAATGAATCCAGGAAAGAAAGGGAGTGTTTATAGTGTTCCTGATTCTTCTATCATAAGTATAAGATGGTTTAAGTGCTGTAATGTTTATATTTTCTACTTATATGTCTGTATTTTGGTGTGTTGATGACCCAAAAATCTAAATAGATACTTAGCTCCCAAATGATCCAATCCACTTTATGTTTTAATTCGTCTAGAAACAACACAACAAAATAAGCAGTGGCAGCATAGTTAAATTGATTTGTGTTTTATTTATCTTTCTGTGAGTATCACTTTAAGAGGAATAAATTCTGATATGCTGATGTAATCAAGTTAAACAACTGGAAGACAGCCTGAAGACTAAAGTTGTCTCTCTATAATCAAAATAGCTTATAGAACTTACCGTATCTTTGAGATAGAGTTCGTTCGTTTGGAAGATTCTAACCTAGCATACTAATTCAACACCTCGACTACAAGTTGAAAGCAAAACAAATTAAGTTTAACCATTTTATTACAATATTTCTAATGAAGGACTCTCTGACTAGGATTTGCAAATAATTTTGAAGATAATCAAGAATTTGAAGTGACGGGTTGTCCCTTTGTGAGACAAGTCAGATCAGGCGACCATGTCTTGCTCATACAGAACTGTTTCTGGCTTTGTTTCTATGTCTGGATGTCCTTCCTAATGTCAATCACATTTACAGTGTGGACCGGGTGCTTTTTATCATAGCACCAAAACGACCACTTTACAGTGTGGACTGGGTGCTTTTTATCATGGCACCAAAACGACCACTTTACAGTGTGGACTGGGTGCTTTTTATCATAGCACCAAAACGACCACTTTACAGTATGGACTGGGTGCTTTTTATCATAGCACCAAAACGACCACTTTACAGTGTGGACTGGGTGCTTTTTATCATAGCACCAAAACGACCACTTTACAGTATGGACTGGGTGCTTTTTATCATAGCACCAAAACGACCACTTTACAGTGTGGACTGGGTGCTTTTTATCATAGCACCAAAACGACCACTTTACAGTATGGACTGGGTGCTTTTTATCATAGCACCAAAACGACCACTTTACAGTGTGGACTGGGTGCTTTTTATCATAGCACCAAAACGACCACTTTACAGTGTGGACTGGGTGCTTTTTATCATGGCACCAAAACGACCACTTTACAGTGTGGACTGGGTGCTTTTTATCATGGCACCAAAACGACCACTTTACATTATGAACTGGGGGTGCTAAGGATGAAGAGGTGCATGTGGGTGGGAGACGTAGATCTAGGGTGTTGTAATATTTAGCAGTAAATTATTTTCCTAATTCACTTACTCCTGATGAGTAGAGAGAGAGAGAGGGAGGTAGAGATAGGGAGGGGGAATGGCTTGTAATAAAAAGTAATTGTAAGTCAAGAGGGAAGTAGATGAAGAATGAATAATAATTAAGCTGCTCACTCTGAGAGTGTAGATAACAGAGTAATTAACCTTGGAAGGTCCTTTTTCTTTATAAAAATCAATAATTAGTTGGAGATTATAGTGATGGAGAGAGATTTGTTCATCCTTGAGTAAATAATTAGTTTAACATGCAACCAGTCATCTGTGAAACAGCCTCTAGTCTACAAAGTTATATATAATTCTATAAACAGTAGTATTTTCCTTAATTCTTAGAGACACCTTTAAATAGAAGACAGCTAATGAAATGTTCAACACTTCTTAATAATGCATTGCTACAAGGCAGAGAAATTTAATCAACGCCTCAAGATTCCTGATAATTTTTATGTTAAGTAGTAAAGTTATGTTGTTTGGGAAATCTGTGATAAGAAATATTTGTACAAAAACACTTGGTGTTCATCATTGCTTAAAAGAGGTTAGAAAATATCTGTCCTTGTAATTAACAAAAGAATTAACTTTTCCATAAATAAAACAGTTCATTTTATGTGAAATGTGCCAAGCCTTTTGTTTATATTTTACAATATAGTGAAGGAGTGAATGAGAATTTTTTTTTTTTTTTCAAATCAAAAGTTGCTATTCATATGTGTGTGTGTGTGTGTATATATATATATATAGGTATCGTGTGTATCTTGGGTTTTGGAATGGGTAGACTGTATCCCTGCATGCCATAAGAGTTGACTAAAAAGGTTGATGTCAGAAAGGGCATCATCATCATTATCATCATTGTATGAATGCTTTCTGTGCTGGCATGGGTTGGATGGGTTGTTATAATCCGAGACCAGACAGGTCATAGTGACCTCATTTTTCTCCTTACATTCCATATTTGACATGGTTTCTATGACTGGATGCTCTTTACAGGATGTACTCAGTGCATTTCTCATGGCACTACCACGTTACAGAGTGCACTGAGTGCATCGTCAACATGTTATCCCTGCTTTTCCATGCTTGCATGGGTTAGATGGGTCTTTTTTCTAGCACAGTACCCCTCCTCCACTTATGGTTCTTTGTCATTCCTCTCAGATTCAGTGATTTGAGATCAGCCTTCACAACCTCTGTCCAGGTCTTCTTAGGTCTTCCTCTACTGCAACTTCCTTCCACTGGGATTTCTTAGCACTTTTTCACTCAACAATTAACCTCCTTATTCATCACATGACCAAACCATTCTTCTCTCCTCTACACTACATCTAATTCCTCTTATACCCAGTTTTATTGTTGTAAATTCCAATATTGCTATAGACGACTCTTTTTAGTTGATGAAAGACATTTTAGACAAATGTTTAGCTCATTTGATACCAAACTATCTGAGACCATTTGGTTCTATGAAATAAATTACCATAAATATTCAAATATAAGGTGAGGAATATGTGACCAAAAAATCAATTGTTAAATGGGGGTTGGCTTTTATTCAAGTATATACAGTACTTGCCTTAAACCACTCCTAGTTTACCATTTACATTACTCTATATATACTATTGTTTTCATGGTAAAGGCTTTATCTCACATAATATCTCACATAACATTTACATTACTCTACATATACTATTGTTTTCATGGTAAAGGCTTTATCTCACATGATATCTCACATAACATTTACATTACTCTATATATACTATTGTTTTCATGGTAAAGGCTTTATCTCACATGATATTAAATTTATGAGATTTTGATGTTAATTATTTTGAGATTTATACTTTAATATCAGTTTGAAGAGAAAGATGTGAGAGAATTCTGGCTAGATATGACTGGTTTAAATTCTAAATGTTTAAACCACTCCAAGTTTAACCATACAAAACTGTTTGTTTTAAAGTGTTTGTATTTATTTAAAAACCTTCCATCATAATTCTATGCAAGAAGCTTTGTTAAGTTATGTTCCAAACACCAGCTTAATAATGAGAAGGTTATTTTACTAAATTTTTCTAAATTCTTTATTATTTTCAAAATGACTTGAAAAGTATAGCAATATTTTTCATTCGAAATATAGCAAACAAAAATATTAACTCTTTTCATACGAAACTACTTAAGACCTCCTCTGGTTCTATGACAAAATCCATTCATTTTCAAGTATTCATATTTAAATTAAAACCTTTCATCATAATTTTCTGAAAGTACTTTTTGTTAAAATACAGTCGAAATATCAACTTAATAATGAAATTGTTAGTTATTTCACAAATGCTTTCAAAATTTATTATTATTTTCAAAGTAAATTGAAACTCATGGTTAGTGTGTATTTTAGATTAAAGAAAGTTGTAGAACGATAAAACAAAAAATAGACTTTGTTTAACCTAGAATTTATGAATGACATCCAAACGTCTCATTGAATTCTTTCATTCTTCATATTTCCACAACCAGAACTGTCTGTTGTTATTTGATATAAACAGTTTCATGTTTGGAACTTTCTTCTATTATCCTACTAAATAAAATTTTCCTTCTTGGACATGTGGTTAGAATGTCTCAGGAAAGAATCACTGGACAGATTTTACGGACAAAACTAACCAGCAGGAGACCCAGGGGTAGACCCCGAGCAAGATGGTTGGATAACATCTATGAGCTCAGTTGGTCTCACTTGGGGATCTAGCTGGATCAGTTGGAGACAGTTGCCTCTGACAGGACCCACCGAAAGGAATGTTTGAAGACTCTGCCCTCACGACCCTCTAAGTGGGTCAAGAAGAAGAAAAAAATTTCCAGCTATCATTAATTTAAAACTACATGTAAATCACTTGCGTACCTCTTGTCAAATATCTGACCACACATATTGCATGTATGCTCAAGTACTGGACATTAACCCTTTAGTATTTACATTACTCTATATATACTATTATAATTTCATGATAAAAGCTTTACCTGACACAATTATCTCACATAATATCGAATCTATGAGATTTTGATATTATTTATTTGGAGTACAGTACGTTAGTATGAGTAGCTGGTTACAACCAGTTCGAACAGAAAGAGGTGAGAGAATTCTGGCCGGTTATGGCCGGTTTGAATGCTAAAGGGTTAAATGATGATGATGATACTCATACATATAAATATATGCACATACACACACAAACATATACACATATACGTCATCGAGTTGGAAAAAACCCTTGTAAACTAAAATACCTTAGTAAGTCTAAAACCCTGTCGACTTTGACTTAGTCGGCTGCAATTCGGTATCAGTAGCACACTTAATGTTTCTTTAACAATGTCTTCTATGTAAGCAGTCCAGTGGAAAATTAAATAATTCTTCCTGGAAATATTGTCTGGTCTGTTTGAGGGTGTGGTGAAAAATGGAGAGAGAATTAGAACAGGGCCAAAGTTTAGAAGAAACTGATTATATGATGAAGTGAAGGATAAAATTAAATTCCAACGATACAATGAGATATCTACTGCTAAGAACTTAAATATCTGATACCTTCTGACAATAAATTTTGATTGGTATTTTTTATTGATTTTTTTTTTTTTTTGGTGGTGGGTTGGGGGAAATAAGGTCCTTCAGTAGAGAAGAAAGAACATTTATTATACAACAGATTGGCAGTATCAGTAGAGCGTCAGACACCATGCTTTGCAGCATAGTTATGGCCCTTTATGTTCTGAGTTCAAATCCCGCCGAGGTTAGCTTTGCCTTTCATCCTTGCGGGTTCAATAAAATAAAGCACCAGTAATACACTGGGGTCGATTTAATCAACTTTCAAATAGCTGGCCTTGTGCCTAAAGTAGAAACAATTATATTTTCCTATAGAAATGGTAGAGTTGTTAGATTATATACTTTATGGGGTTTTTTTGTTCAAGGATTCAGGTTCAAATCCCACCAATGTCAGTTTTGCTTTTCATCCTTTTAGGGGTCACTAAAATAAAGTATCAGCGATGGAAAGACAAATGGAAACATTGTTTCCTTGATCTGATTTGACGAGACAAAAACCTTAATTTGAAACATTAACCTCACAACCCACACTAACAACACAGTCATATCTGCTGCCATCCAGTTCATACTGACACAACACTAACAACACAGTCATATCTGCTGCCATCCAGTTCATACTGACACAACACTAACAACACAGTCATATCTGCTGCCATCCAGTTCATACTGACACAACACTAACAACACAGTCATATCTGCTGCCATCCAGTTCATACTGACACAACACTAACAACACAGTCATATCTGCTGCCATCCAGTTCATATTGACACAACACTAACAACACAGTCATATCTGCTGCCATCCAGTTCATACTGACACAACACTAACAACACAGTCATATCTGCTGCCATCCAGTTCATACTGACACAACACTAACAACACAGTCATATCTGCTGCCATCCAGTTCATACTGACACGACCATCACAACTTTATTAATTCCTCTCACTATCACCACTTGTTTACAACTTACAGTTTTTGTTTGTGTTTTGTACTTCCTTTGTTTGTTGTTGTTGTTCTTCTTCTTTTGTTTGGTTGTTTTAATTAGATTAAAACTATCAACATTGTTTTATCTTATTTTCTTTGCTTTACATTTCCTTGTTTATTCAGTAATTAGTTTTGTTTGTCATTTGAACTCTTAATCAATACATACACACACAGACACTCATACAAACTCACACACTGACACTCACAAACTCACACACACTCTTAAACTCACAAACAAACACACACAGACTTGCACACACAGACTCGCACACACGCACTCACTCACACAAACTCACACTCACAAACTCACAAATTCACACACATATATAAATATCATTATTTTTGTGCCAAAAGTAGAAACAATTATTTTTACATTAACAAGGGCAGTGGATTGGCAGTATCAGTATTAGCAATTGGAAAGACCAATGGAAACATTGTTTCCTCGGTCCGATTTGACAAGCTCCACCCCACTTGCTAAGTGAATGAGGTCTGAGATCTTGTCAATCGACTATTAATATATATCTATGTATGTGTATGTATATATATGCATATATATAGCATCATCATCATCGTTTAACGTCCATTTTCCACATTAGCATGGGTTAGACGGGTTTGTCCCATTTAGAGGCAAGTTGGGTCGGTGACCGTGTCTCGCTCTCATAGGAGAGTTTCTGGCTGGTTTTCTACGGCTGAACACCCTTCCTAGCGCCAACCACATTTACATGTATATATATATATATATATATAAGCAGAAGGGATATTCAATTTGTTGGTAATTCAACAAATATAAATGTTTATAACTGATTCAGAGCACTCAACAGTTTTCTGGAGTATAATATTCAATGATATTAAATAAATGGAAACTATATTTATAAAACGTACCAAAGTTTTGGTACCCTTGAAATATATATAATAGAATAAATATGGTTTTATAAATATAGTTTCCATTTATTTCAGTAATGGTTGCATTCTTTAAGGGTATGTCAATATTTATTTATAGAACTGCTCTATATTATATTTTATCTGATGAAAGCACACCATAATTTTACTTGGTGTCCTTGAAATATGTATAATGAAATAAATATGGTTTTATAAATATAGTTTCCATTTGTTAATATATCGTATTTTTACTCCAAATATTTGTTGAGTGCTTTATATCAGTTATAAAAATATTTGCTTGTTGCATCCCAAAAATTTAAATAGAACTTTTACATATATATATATATATGTGTGTGTGTGTGTTTATGTATATATATATATATATATATATATATATATAATGTGTGTTTATGTATATATATATATATATGTGTGTGTATATATATAATGTGTGTGTGTGTATGTGTTTATGTATATATATATATATATATACAATGTGTGTGTATGTATAGTTACTTATCTAAAATCTTACTTAAATTTAATACCAATAAAATCTCCATTAATCCTAGATATTTCATTGCCATCATCTGGCCAGGACTGCAGTTAGCTAATTACTGCTGCATCTAACAACATATATAAGTATATGTGGTGTAGGAGGGGTGTACATGGTGTAGGAGGGGTGCACGTGGTGTAGGAGGGGTGCATGTGGTGTAGGAGGGGTGCATGTGGTGTAGGAGGGGTGCATGTGGTGTAGGAGGGGTGCATGTGGTGTATGAGGGGTGCATGTGGTGTTGGAGGGGTGCATGTGGTGTAGGAGGGGTGTACATGGTGTAGGAGGGGTGCATGTGGTGTAGGAGGGGTGCATGTGGTGTAGGAGGGGTGCATGTGGTGTAGGAGGGGTGCACGTAGTGTATGAGGGGTGCATGTGGTGTTGGAGGGGTGCATGTGGTGTAGGAGGGGTGTACATGGTGTAGGAGGGGTGCACGTGGTGTAGGAGGGGTGCATGTGGTGTAGGAGAGGTGCATGTGGTGTAGGAGGGGTGCACGTGGTGTAGGAGGGTGCATGTGGTGTAGGATGGGTGCACGTGGTGTAGGAGGGGTGCATGTGGTGTAGGAGAGGTGCATGTGGTGTAGGAGGGGTGCATGTGGTGTAGGAGAGGTGCATGTGGTGTAGGAGGGGTGCACGTGGTGTAGGAGGGGTGTACATGTGGTGTGAGGTAGGGGTGATGTTTCTTACCATGTGGATGTTCCTCTCACCAACTCTGTATACAGGACTGGAACTGATAGCTGCCACAACTAACATACTCTTTGTGTGTCTGTCTTTCTGTGAGTGTCTGTGTCTGCATGTGATGTGTGTGTGTGTGTATTTGTGTTTATGTGCGTGTGTGTTTGTATCTGTATGTGAGTGTGTTTGCCTGTGTGTGTGTGTGTTTGTCTTTGCATGTGTGTGTGTGTTTGCCTCTGTGTGTGTGTTTTTGTCTATGTGTGTTTGTCTGTCTGTGTCTTTGGTTGTGTGTGTTTTTGTTTGCATATATGTGTATGTTTGTCTGCGTGTGTGTGTGTGTGTGTGCTTGTCTTTACATGTGTATATGTGTGTGTTTGTCTGCATGCATGTGTGTGTGTTTGTTTGTGTCTGTGTTTACATAAATACATGTGAGTATTATACCTCATTATCTTATCCTCCATGTGATCTGTTAACCTGACCAAGTATCATACACAAGTCATCTGCAGGTATATATTAACAGTTTGTGACATGTGACAACAGGACTAACTGCAAGGTCATGTGTTCAAATCTTGCATCAATAACTGTTTTTTTTTAATATCACTGTGTTGTTCTTTATCTTTTATTCTTTGACTATTTTTACTGATGTCAGTCATTAGACTACGACTAAGCTGGAGCACATACATGAAAGGATTTCCTCAATTATATTGACCCCAGCACTATTTTTTTTAAGTCTTGAATTTATTTCATCAATTTCAGTCTTTGGAATGGGGCTAATTCATAATGCTAATTTTTTTTCTTTTTAATTCAAATTGACAAGATCCCAGACCTCATTCACTTACCAAGTGATGTGGAACTGGTCAAACTGGACCAAGGAAACAATGTTTCCATAGGTCTTTCCAATTGCTGATACTTTCTACTGATTGCAACTCTTGGCAGAAGGAGCAATGTGAAATAAAGTGTCTTGCTCAAGGACATAACACATCACCTGCCCTGGGAATCGAACTCACAACCTTACAATTGTGAATCCAACTCTCTAGTCACTAAAAATTTATATTCACAACTCCTGGCAAAAAGATTTATAGAAGAAGCTTAATATAAAGAAATTTTATGTAAGAACCTCTGTTAGTTTATATTCCAAACACTGCCTTAATAATGACAAAGTTCATTATTTTATTAAACCTCTTCCAAATTCTTGTTTATGTATTTTTCTTTTTCAAAATGCTTAGAAAATCATAGGCAGTGTTTTTCATTAGAAATATTGCAGGAAATGGGTTAACCCTTTAACATTTACATTACTCTATATATTCTCTTTGTATTTTCACATAACATCTCACATAATATCGAAGCTGCAAGATTTTGATATCATTTATTTTGAGAACAATACCTTAGCATAAATATAAGTAGCCAGTTATGGTCAGTTTGAACAGAAAGAGATGAGAGAATTCTGACCAGATACAACCAGTTTAAATACTAAAGGGTTAAGATATATTTTGATTACATCATCATGGCTGAAATACCTTTGTGTTATTTCTTTTCATAGTTATGGTCAGTTTAAACAGGAGGGGGTGAGAGAATTCTGGCCCGATATGGCAGGTGTAACCCTTTAGCATTTAAACCGGCCATATCCAGCCAGAATTCTCTCACCTCTTTCTGTTCAAACTGATGTTAAATAAATAACCTCAAAATCTCATAGATTCGATATTATGTGAGATAATTATGTAAGATAAAGCCTTTACTACAAAAATACAATAGTATATCTAGAGTAATGTAAATGTTAAAGGGTTAAATGCTAAAGGGTTAAACAAGTCCTTGTGCAATATTTAGAACATGACTAAAATGTTTAATTTAACTGAATAAACATTTCATCATCCAACACTGATTAAGATAATCTTCAGTACACTGGATTGGTATTTTGCCAATATTCTATTTAGCAGTCACATACTTGCCTCACTGAATTCTATATAGTTAACAGTTTGTTGTATGAACAAAACCGAGGCTTTTTATATTTTATTTTTAATGGGGAATACACCTTTGGCTTCTACAGGACAAGAATGAATCAAAAATAATTTGGAAAGAATGTTTTGGTTCTATGTCAAGACTTATTGGCAGTGAATCATTTTAAAAATAAACAGTTTTGAAATAGTACTTAACCATTTCAGTTTGTTTGTAATAGGTGGAATAGTGAAGAGTGTTTTTATATATGTATTAGTAGAGCCTCCAAAGTCTGTGTTGAGCTTGGAGGCTCTTTAGACTGGTGCTTATCCTGGTTTCTGTGGTGTGAAACAACTGAGAGTACAAGTCTCCCCCTGGATAGAATGCCAGTCCATCACAGGGTTCGCCCCTTAGCATTTAAACCGGCCGTATCCGGCCAGAATTCTCTCACCTATTTCTGTTCAAACCAGCTGTAACTGATCACTCATACCAATGTTAAGGTGTTGGTCTCAAAATAATTAATATCAAAATCCCAGATTCGATATTATGTGAGATAATTGTGTAAGATAAAGACTTTACCACAAAAATACAATAGTAAATATAGAGTAATGTAAATACTAAAGGGTTAAACTCCCAGCTATTGCTGCTGGTAGTCATTTACAGCTGAATATACTGGAGCAATGTGAAAAATGAAGCATTTTGCTGAAGCAAATGAGGTCTGAGATCTTATTAATCGATTCCTTTTTAAAAGCATGAAGATCACAATCTCATTTTTCTCCTCATGTTTTTGCAAGGAATCATTGCCATATATGGTCAAAGAAGTGAAGGCGCATGGCTTAGTAGTTAGAGCATTGGGCTTGCAATCGAAAGGTTGTGAGTTCAATTGTCGGACCGGGTGATATGTTGTTTCCTTGAGCAAGACACTTTATTTCACGTTGCTCCAGTTTAATCAGCTGTGGAAATGAGATGATAGGACTGGGGTCCCTATCATTAAATTACTCAAGATACCTCCAACGAGATATACCTTGGAGGAGGCCAGCTAAACCTGCACAGGTGTGAGCTGTCACACAAATGGTCAAGGCACCAAATAGAAAACTAGACACTAGTAAAATATTATCGAGGAACGGTAATTTTATTAACTATGTATGTACTCCCTTTCATTCTATGAAGGTCGATAAAGTACCAGTCTGGGATGGGACTCGATTCTTCCTCTATATCTTTTTCTCATTTCCTTTCTCTCTGACTTTCATTTGTAAAAAATTGACTGTGTTCACACCTAGACAGAGCTGAGCTCCACCGGGTTTAACTTACCCTAGACGGCACACCTATAACTTCAACAGGAGTTAAAAGCCCATGCGTGCACTCCCTTTACAAAATGAACCTTATACATAGCTAAAAGAAGCTTTATATTTCATTATTGAAGCCAAATTAGCTGATAATGCTGGAAAGTTTCCCATTTATCCAGGGTTACACAGGCTAGATACTTCTTCTCTGAATAAGACAACGATCTATTGTTATCTTGACATAATGTTGGCATGATTTCTGCTAAAGACTGTGACATGAAAAGATTCAGTTTGTTCAATACTTCAATCCCAAATCATTATCTATTTATTTTTCCTCACTCCTTTTCTTTGATTTTTAAATCAATATGGTATGGTAGTGAAGGCGCGTGGCTGAGTGGTTAGAGAATTGGATTCGCAATCGTGAGGTTGTGAGTTCGATTCCCGGACCGGGTGATCCGTTATGTCCTTGGGCAAGACACTTTATATCATGTTGTTCCTTCTACCTGGAGTTGCGACCGATAGAGAGTATTAGCAATTGGAAAGACCAACGGAAAGTCGATCGACTTATATATATGGTATGGTACTTATTTTTAAATCAAGGCCAAAAGAATGGAAAAACTCCACCACAAGAAATTGAACCTGACACCAAACAAAAGAGTCTGAACTCGTTCCAAAACCAACATCAACATTATTATTATCTTGTGGTGGATTGGCAGTATCGGTAGAGGGTCGGACGCCATGCTTTCCAGCATAGAGTTACATTCCTTTACGGTCTGAGTTCAAATCCTGCTGAGGTTAACTTTGCCTTTAATCCTTACGGGGTCGATAAAATAAAGAACCAGTAATACACTGGGATAATTTCTGGCCTTGTACCAAAACTAGAAACAATTATTATTTTGTATCAATTACTTCTTAATTCAATGTTAAGTAAATCATTTATAACTCTAAAATTATTTTTTCTAAAGTCCATATCACGTGATTTCAAACAAAAATCAATTCCTTCTAAATCCTTTCCTTATATAATATTGATATTTCACTTTACAATATTTTCTAAATGCCACACTTATTAAAATTGGAATGTGTATATCATCATCATCATCATCATTGTCATCATCATCATCATCATCATCATCATCATCAGTATCATTGTCATCATTACCATCATCATCATCGTTTTCAAATCAGTTTTTACATGTTGGCATGGGCTGAGTGAGAATTTTTCAGGCTAGGATTTTTACAGCCGGATAGTTTTAGAGACTCTCTCTCTCTCTCTCTCTCTCTCTCTCTCTCTCTCTCTCTCTCTCTCTCTCTCTCTGTGTGAGGCTCAAACTTGTGTAGAAATATTTTGTCATAACCTCAGGTTAATTGATGACCCTGTGATAAACAGCTGAAACTCCAGAGTTGCAACACTCACTATTTAGCCCTAATAAAATGAATATATATATATATATATATATATATATATATATATATATAATCAGAATGGATGCAGTAAAAACCAGTTAAACCATTACTCACCATAGTACTCAATACTTGGGATAGTAGAGTGGGTAATATGAGCTGAGCACCTGCTGTATCAACAGCTAGATTCGAACTGTTGAAACAGGAGGAGCTCAGCTGTTGGGATCCTGAATTTTTCATATATATATATATATATATGTTTGTGTATATATACATATGGGGAATGCCATAATCTTTTAAGTTCTTGGAGCTTCAAAAGGACTTAATCTGGTTTTGGCCTCCTCAGGATTAAGTTAAAGGTACTCACGTCTGTGGAATACTCAGCCATGTTATGTGTGTATATATAGATATTATATATCTGTTCCTCTCTGTGTGTATATACTATACATATTTTACTCTGTGTGTGTGTGTATATATATATATTATATATGTGCTCCTCTCTCTCTGTGTGTGTACATATATCATATTATATATGTGTTATAATGTGTGTGTATGTTTATATATGATAATATAATTGTTATAAACATGTTCCTGTCTGTAGGTGTGTATATATTATATATATTTTCCTGTGTGTTTGTGTTATAAACACGTTCATCTGTGTAGGTGTGTATATCATTCATTTCATTTAACATCCACTTTCCCTGCTAGTATATATATAATACACAATATTCATTTCATTTTCATTCATTTCATTTTACGTCTGCTTTTCCCTGCTTGCAAGGGTGGGACGGGAACTGATTCTGGCTTGATTTCTACAGCTGGATGCCCTTCCTAACACCAACCTCATTTACAGTGAGTGCTGGGTGCTTTTTTGCCGTGGCACCTCCACGACCACTTTGCAGTGAACTGATAGGGAACCCAGTCCCTATCATCTCATTTCTACAGCTGAGTAAACTGGAGCAATGTGAAATAAAGTGTCTTGCTCAAGGAAACAACACATCACCCGGTCTGAGAATTGAACTCACAACCTTTCGATTGCAAGGCCAATGCTTGAACCACTAAGCCATGTGCCTCCATTATATATTATATATATTTTCCTGTGTGTTTGCATACGTATATTACATACCTGTTCCTCTGTGTGTGTTCATGAGTATGTATACATAAATATTTATGTCTAAGTACAGTACGTATATGTATAGTTTCTGAATTATAAGATGTGGTTCATTCTTATTAATCCAACCCAATCTCTTTCTATGATTGGCTTTAGTTTTATTAATTAAGCAAATTGCAGTTTTTAATCCCAGCAGTTTATATTTATGTCTGAGATTAAAGACAAAATTAATGTGTTAACAGATGCAGGTGGCATAACTGAGTACCTGAAACTGTCATCTAGATTAGAAAATATGGCTTTTATCTGTTGTTTCATATATATATATATATATATATATATATATAGAAGTAGTACCACAACAGTTAGTTCACCATCCTGAGAACAATTGTTTCATCTTATTTGGATCATCAGCTTGGTCTAAATGATATATATATATCATCAACATCATCATCATCGATTAATGTCTATCTTCGACGCTAACATGGGTTAGATGGGTTTGTCCCATTTAGAGGCAAGTTGGGTTGGGTGACCATGTCTCACTCATATCGGAGAGTTTCTCGCTAGTTTTCTACAGCTGGATGCCCTTCCCAGTGCCAACCACATTGACAGTGTGTGCTGGGTTCTTTTTGGCCGTGTCTTTTACATATATATCATCATCAGTTTAAGTTCGTTGTTCTATGTGTGCATGGGTTGGATGGGTCCTTCTCTGTATAGCATCTCTCCACTTGTTGCATTCCTTTGTCATCTCATCTGTGAGCTTTAGTGTCTTCCTCTCCTCCTTACCTTACATCAGCTAGATATCTGGAGTAACCCCAAGTCATCTCCTGTGTCTCAATATCTCCCGTCTTCTCTCTCCCGTCTTACCTTACGTCTACTAGATATCTGGAGTAACACCAAGTCATCTCCTGTGTCTCAATCTCTCCCATCTTCTCTCTCCCGTCTTACCTTACGTCTACTAGATATCTGGAGTAACCCCAAGTCATCTCCTGTGTCTCAATCTCTCCCATCTTCTCTCTCCCGTCTTACCTTATGGCTACTAGATATCTGGAGTAACCCCAAGTCATCTCCTGTGTCTCAATATCTCCCGTCTTCTCTCTCCCGTCTTACCTTACGTCTACTAGATATCTGGAGTAACCCCAAGTCATCTCCTGTGTCTCAATCTCTCCCATCTTCTCTCTCCCGTCTTACCTTACATCAGCTAGATATCTGGAGTAACCCCAAGTCATCTCCTGTGTCTCAATCTCTCCCATCTTCTCTCTCCCGTCTTACCTTATGGCTACTAGATATCTGGAGTAACCCCAAGTCATCTCCTATGTCTCAATATCTCCTGTCTTCCCTCTCCCGTCTTACCTTATGGCTACTAGATATCTGGAGTAACCCCAAGTCATCTCCTATGTCTCAATATCTCCTGTCTTCCCTCTCCTCTTTGCCAAACTTCTTGCTATGTATTATGTGCCACATCTCAGATTCTTCTACCACTTAACATAAACCAAATAACATTCATTTTCAATTTGTTTTGTACGTCTCCTGTTTGCTGAACATCTTACTTAAACTCTCTTACATAAGGGAAGGGTAAATTAAATAATTGTTTCTACTATTGGCAAAAGGCCAGCAATTACCCAGTACATTACTGGTACTTTATTTTATCGACCCCGTAAGGATGAAAGGCAAAGTTAACCTCAATGGGATTTGAACTCAGACCGTAAAGGGACGTAACTATGCTGGAAAGCATGGTGTCTGACCCTCTACCGATACTGCCAATCCACCTTAAGGTTAAATTAAATAATGTAGTTCTGCATATCTTGCATATCGTTAAAATAACAAGAATGTCTTGGATTACATGTCTTGATCTATTAGAGCTAACCTTGAACTAAACAGCAATGATGTGTATGTGTATGAACATGTGTGTGTGTGTTATCTATGTGTATGAACATGTGTGTGTGTTGATGTGTATGAACATGTGTGTGTTGATATGTATGTGTATGAACATGTGTGTGTGTGTTGATATGTATGTGTATGAACATGTGTGTGTGTGTTGATATGTATGTGTATGAACGTGTGTGTGTTGATATCTATGTGTATGAACGTGTGTGTGTGTGTTGATATGTATGTGTATGAACATGCGTGTGTATGTATTGATATGTATGAACATGTGTGAGTGTGTGTGTGTATTATATATGAGTATGAGCATGTGTGTGCGTGTGTGTATTTAGAAGAAATTCTTGAACTTTCTAACCTTCCCCTTTGTTCCTTAACTCTCTGTCACTTGCGGTACTGTTTGGTCATCATCTATCTATTGGGGAGGGGGGGGGGGAGTCTTTTCTTATACCCTTCAACCTTTCTTAGAAATTATCATCACCACCATCATCATCATTTAACACATATTTTCCATACTAGCATGGGTTAGATTGGTTGTCCCATTGTGAGACAATTCAGAGCAGATGACCATCTCTTCCTTGCACAGAACCATTTCTAACTTGGTTTCTGTGACTGGTTGCCCTTCCTAACGCCAACCAAATTTACATACAGTGTGGACTGTGAAATTTCTCATTTCCTCTTTAAACCTTTAGCATTTACATTACTCTCTATTTACTACAAGTATAATTCCATTATAACACATTTTTCAGTATAATGAAATTTTTTTCAATCTCCATGGTAATCACAAACAAACACTCAATTTATTTCTGACAATCTCATTATAAAGAATTTTTCTTTGCAACAAATTTTTTTTTAATACCATGTGAATTTTCGTTATCATGGAATTTCACTGTATTGTATTTTCGAGCATTGTGCATCTCACACAGACATCATATAAACAGCCTTTCATACGCAGGGAGAAACCCTTCTTTGTCAGCAGAGGAAGCAGCTCCCTAAACTTCTTCCAACTCGTCCTTATTCTAGATACTATGGCCTCATATGTATGTCTATTCATTTTTCAACCATTGTTGTAGAATAATGATTTCTGCTATAGGCACAAGGCCAACAATCTTGGAAGAGGGGAAAGTCAATAAACAAAATATCATTAAAATATTAAGTAACAAAATCTGAAATGCTGGGAACTTATGTTTATGTTTATTATTGTTTGTCATATTTTTAGTTGTCAAAATTGGGGTGCGTCCTTGATGGTGAAGTGTCTTCTGTGACAGGAAATACATTAATCAAAATGTTGGAGGGCTTTAGTAAAATATTTGAAATTTTATATATTAGTGGTGTGTATATTATACTAGTACTGACCAACAGAAATCTCCCAGTGGTGATATTTTTTATAGAGATCATCACCATCATCATTTTTAAGTCCATTTTTCATGGTTTATTGATTTTAATATAAACACTTTAGTACAAGTGCACTGAGGCTGATAGATATTAAAATGGTTAGCTATAAACATTGATTTTACTTTTCATCATGACTCAAGTTTGTATTTTTATCATTTAGTAAGTCAAAGGTTATTATATTATAGTGGGAACGAATAACATTTGCTCTTGGTCAAGCTCTGGTTAAATGATGGACAAATTATATATTATCACATATACCAGTGGCCAAATTATATATTATCATATATACTAGTGGACAGATTATATATTATCACATATAACAATGGACAAATTATATATTATCATATTACCAATGGACAAATTATATATTATCACATATACCAGTGGCCTAATTATATATTATCACATATACCAGTGGCCAAATTATATATTATCATATATACTAGTGGACAGATTATATATTATCACATATACCAATGGAAAGATTATATATTATCACATATACCAATGGACAAATTATATATTATCATATACCAATGGACAAATTATATATTATCATATATACCAATGGACAAATTATATATTATCATATATACCAGTGGACAAATTATATATTATCATATATACCAGTGGCCAAATTATATATTATCACATATACCAATGCACAAATTATATATTATCACATATACCAATGGACAAATTATATATTATCATATATACCAGTGGCCAAATTCTATATTATCATATATACTAGTGGACAGATTATATATTATCACATATACCAGTGGCCTAATTATATATTATCACATATACCAGTGGCCAAATTATATATTATCATATATACTAGTGGACAGATTATATATTATCACATATACCAATGGAAAGATTATATATTATCACATATACCAATGGACAAATTATATATTATCATATACCAATGGACAAATTATATATTATCATATATACCAATGGACAAATTATATATTATCATATATACCAGTGGCCAAATTCTATATTATCATATATACTAGTGGACAGATTATATATTATCACATATACCAGTGGCCTAATTATATATTATCACATATACCAGTGGCCAAATTATATATTATCATATACCAGTGGACAAATTATATATTATCATATATACCAGTGGACAAATTATATATTATCACATATACCAGTGGACAAATTATATATTATCACATATACCAACATGTTTCTGACAATCAAGTTGACATTGGGTAACATGGAGGAGAAATTGTATACTTGAAACAATAAAATTTAATATTATTTTGCTTCTGTATGAACAAGATATTATTATTGGTAGCTTACACCTGAGGTTCTAACCACTCTACCAATTTGCCACCTTTGTATGGAACTTTATTATCAGCTGATTTAAAATATTAGAGATGTCTAATCAGTTTACAGTATCTCGTTTTCTGTCAGTTCCCATAAAAAAGTATATCTATTTTGCGCAGTACTTTTAGTAAAATCGTGCGCAACCACAGTAGGTCTAAAAGCTGATGAGTGTATATAAGTTTGTATGATATTCTCTCATCCATTTTCTTCCTTTTCTCTTTTCTTCCTATAACTTTTGTGAGCCAACACACTTCTAGCTGCTGATTTCTATCCCCTGGGGTAAAATTTTACCTGGCACTGTCATTGATGGCATTTTGCTGATTTAACAGCTTCCTTGAGTTGAGTTCTTCTAATTATTCTACAAATTCTAATACTCGATATTCAAGATAACTTTGTTTATATATATTTTATTTTCTCTTTGACCATGACGACATAATCCGCTCTAACCAAATTCACATTCAATGTAGAACTTTCATTCATAAAAACACCATTTATAATACATTTATTTTCTACCCATGAATTACTCCAGTGATTTTACAAACATATTTATGTGAACCATATTTTTTTATGCCTGGATTATTGTCTATTTATCTGTACCTGTACAACTCTTGTCAGAGCACATGTTTTATTACCGTGAATTATTACACCCATTCTGAGCAGACCGTGTCAACACTACAGGTGGTTTGTGAGAAGGTAGAGGAGAATATCTCAGATTTTATTAATGCTTGTAGGGCAGTGGATTGGCAGTATTGGTAGAGGGTCGGATGCCATTTTTTGCAGCATAGAGTTACGTCCCTTTACGGTCTGAGTTCAAATCCTGCCGAAGTTAACTTTGCCTTTCATCCTTTAGGGGGTAATAAAATAAAGTACTAGTCACGCACTGGGGTCGATTTAATCGACTTTTCCCTCCCCCAAAATTGCTAGCCTTGTGCCTATATAAGAAACCATTGATGCTTGTAAAGGGAGTTAAGAAGCATTATGGCAGCTGTTTGTAAATTATCTGCAAAACCATATATAAGAAATGTCACTGAGCTGAATTAAAACATATCTTAGGGTATTGTTCATATCTCACTCTGTATTGCCTGCCACTAATGGTACGATTATGTGGTAAGATTGTGTAAGATGCATCTAGTACTTTCTCTTATACAATGTAGGTTTCATTTCTTTTCACTAGCATCGGACATTAGCACTTTCAAGTCCTAGAGATTACTGAAATATATAGCATTAATATATCTAAACAATATTTAGGTAGAGCCGCTACTTCTCTGAATTGAGACATCACAGTTCTAATACTATGGGCATGTGGTTAGAATGTCTCGGGGAAAGAATCACTGGATGGATTTGTAGCTCGGAGATCAGAGGGTCACTCCAGGTAGAGCCGCTACTTCTCTGAATTGAGAGATCACAGTTCCAGTACTACAGCCATGTGATTAGAATGTCTTAGGAAAGAATTGGTGGATGGATTTTACACACAAAACCAGCAGATAGGAGACCCTGGAGTAGACCCTGAGAATAACATCCATGAGCTTGGCTGGTCTCACTTAGAGATCCAGCCAGATCAGTTGGGGACAGTTGCTTCTGACAGGACCTGCTGGAAGGAGTGTTTGAGGATTCTGCCCTCACGACCCTACATTAAACTGTCATATTTGGATAAAAAGATAGGACTGTCAAGACTTGAATACCTTTCATTGACGGTTTGCTCAATCAAAGCTGACCTGGAGATAAACAACTAGATTTAATGTTTTCATGAAGAACAGACATTATATATTGTGTATAGAAGAAAAGTAATTGCATTATCGACAAGGTGGAGACATTCTAATTTACAAGAGAAAGAGAAAAGGGTCATCGAAGATTAGATAACTTTAAAACACATCTTAACCCTTTAGCATTTAAACCAACCATATCCAACCAGAATTCTCTCACCTCTTTCTGTTCAAACTGGTCCTAACTGGTCACTCATACTGTCATTAAGGTATTGATCTCAAAATAAATAATATCAAAATCTTGTAGATTCAATATTATGTGAGATAATTATGTAAGATAAAGCCTTTAGAGTGAAAATACAATAGTATATATAGAGTAATGTAAATGCTAAAGGGTTAAACCAAAATTTGTTCTTTGTTTACATGCAAAAGAGCTGCAGGGATATTTTGGCCTCATCAGTATAGCATAGCCTGTTTCAATCAATCAACAAAGATCTTTACATCATGGTAAAGTGTTTGCACTGGTAGGATGCAGTGTCCTAGCGGCTAACAACTGATGCAGGTAGTTTGTTCCATGCTTCAGCAACTCTGAGCATGAACTCAAAATAAATATCAAAATCTCATAGCTTCAATATTATGTGAGATAAAGCCTTTTCTGTGAAAATACAAAAGTATATATAGAGTAATATAAATACTAAAGGGTTAAGCAATATAGATTCTAATATGTGGTAAAAATTAAAAAAATTAATATACTAGCTCGGTTTTATATGTATTTAGTCTTGTCTGGTCTAATTATGATGTAGTCATAGTGCTGTTTTGTACTTTTCAAGAATGTCATGTTAATGTGGTACAGAACATCAAGAGTTACCTCATTGGACAGCGAGACAAAAAAACCTTGTTGTGCATAAATTAGAAGGTCTTTTACAACTATGAACTTAATCAGTTTCTTTCTGATAATTCATTTCACGACCTTGCTGATATGTGAAATCTGAGAAATAGTTATGTAATTTTCAGCATGTGGGCTTTTATTTCTTTTTTCTTATGTTGGAGAGTTACGTCATTTTCACAAGAATCTTTAGGAAAGTATTGGAAGTGATTTAGTCAGAAAGTTTTTATAGTTTTTAAACTTGAGCTCAGGCTTCATTTTATATATAGCAGATGTATGTATAAACCCACAATTCCTGATGGAGTTGTGGGGGCATCATGATGATATCAGGCATTTCTTGACCCTTATAAACCCAACAGATACCATGCCTCTCCTTGTCTGAATGTAGTTAATTTCCTCCAGAAAAGGAGATAGACAGTTAGTTAGAAAGAGGTATAGAGGAAGACTGCATTTAGTATTTTTAGTGATCTTGTCTATTTGTTTAACCCTTTAGCATTTAAACCAGCCATATTCGGCCAGAATACTCTTTCTCTCAACTCTTTCTGTTCAAACTGGCTGATACCGGCAACTCATACTGATGTTAAGGTATTTTTCTAAAAATAAATAATATCAAAATCTCATAGATTCGATATCACGTGAGATAATTATTTGAGACAAAGCCTTTTCTGTAAAAATACAATAGTATATATAGAGTAATGTAAATGTTATGTGAGATATTATATGAGGTAAAGCCTTTACTGTGAAAATACAATAGTATATATAGAGTTATGTGAGATATTATATGAGGTAAAGCCTTTACTGTGAAAATACAATAGTATATATAGAGTAATGTAAATGTTATGAGAGATATTATGTGAGGTAAAGCCTTTGCTGTGAAAATACAATAGTATATATAGAGTAATGTAAATGTTATGTGAGATATTATGTGAGGTAAAGCCTTTACTGTAAAAATACAATAGTATATATAGAGTAATGTAAATGTTATGTGAGATATTATGTGAGGTAAAGCCTTTACTGTAAAAATACAATAGTATATATAGAGTAATATAAATCTTATGTGAGGTAAAGCCTTTACTGTGAAAATACAATAGTATATATAGAGTAATGTAAATGTTATGTGAGATAAAGCCTTTACTGTGAAAATACAATAGTATATATAGAGTAATTTAAATATGTAAGATAATTATTTGAGATAAAGCCTTTACTGTGAAAATACAATAGTATATATAGAGTAATGTAAATGTTATGTGAGATATTATGTGAGGTAAAGCCTTTACCATGAAAATACAATAGTATATATAGAGTAATGTAACTACGAAAGAGTTAACTGGAACTGCACCAGTTGTAGTTTGGTCTGGTTTAACTTTAGATTTTGTACTAGATTCACAAAACTTTTTGTAGCTTGACTATTTGTAGCTTGACTACTGTTGTTTATTTCTGTGTTTTGCCTTTTGTTAGGAGAAAACGATGGCCTTGTAGATTATTCTTTTCCAGTGCATATATATATGCATAAAGCAAGTACCACACAGGCACTCCTTTTTAGTTTTTATTGTTATATCTATTACAATAGAGAGATAGAGAGATAGATAGATAATAAATAAGGATAAAATCAATGCATATAGTATACTCTTTTTTTCTTAATTCTTTTTTTACCTGTTCCAGCGACCCGGTTGAGGTCATGCTAGGGCACTACCCTTGTATAGCTTTATCATCATCATCATTTAAAACTAGTTTTCATACTTGCATGAGTTTAGACAGGTTGTCATGTATTGTGGTTAGACTGATCAGGTAACCACGTATTGTTCAGGTCTGGTTCTTCTTCACAGGCCCCATGTTTCGCCTTGTTTCTACAAGTGGATGTTCTTCCTAATGCCAACCACTTTACAGCATTTACCGGGAGCATTATACCTTTGACACAACCACTTTACATGGTAGCCTGGCTGCTTTTTATGTGACACTAGAAACAACTGCCATATGCATACATATATATACCCTCCGTCTAACCCATGCTAGCGTGGAAAATGGACGTTAAATGAAGATGATGATGATGATATATGTGTTCCACACAAGAAAATAAATATGATATAATATATATATATACATCATCATAATATATTTATTAATGTTATATATATAATATGGTTGGCATTAGAAAGAGCATCCAGCCATAGAAAACCTGCCAGAAACAGTTCTATATGAGCAAGACATGGACACCTGACCAATCTTGCCTCAAGTGGGACAAACCTGTCCAACCCATGCTAGAGTGGAAGATGGACGTTAAAAGATGATAATTGTTTCTACTTTAGGCACAAGGCCAGCAATTACCCAGTGATAATGATGATGAATCATAATATATATATATATATATAATAATATATTTATTAATGTTATATATAATTGTTTCTACGTTTGGCACAAGGCCAGCAATTACCCAGTGCATTACTGGTACTTTTTCTTGTTTAAAATCATCCTGGTGTCTAAGGTGTTGGATTTAAGTGAATGAAAGACTGAGAGAGAATTTTAATGAGAGTTGTATTTAGATTTGTAACACAGTCAATACCAGTGTGTTTACTCCTGTGTTAACCTATCTATGTCTTTGTACAGGTTGGTCCGAAAGTCTTGTCACCTCTTACCAAAAAGAAAATGATATTATTATTATTATTATTATTATTATTATTAAAACAAAAAATAATTGTTTCTACTTTTGGCACAAGGCCAGCAATTATCCCAGTGTATTACTGATACTTTATTTTATCGACCCCGTAAGGATGAAAGGCAAAGTTAACCTCGGCAGGATTTGAACTCAGACCACAAAGGGACGTAACTATGCTGGAAAGCATGGCGTCTGACCCTCTACCGATACTGCCAATCCACCGCCCATTAAAACAAAAAATAATGAAAGTTAAAACAATATGTAGGGGTGACAAGACTTTCGGACCACCCTGTACATGTGTATACACAGATATACCTGAAAGGTTAAAAGTCTTCTATTATGTCCAAGACTCAAAGTCTGAGTAGATGGAAATTGTTTGAAACTCTGTTGGATTGATTATAGTTGTAATCCATAAAGTCAGCCATGTTGGATCTACCCTCAATTTCATCATCATCATTTAATGTCCATCTTCCACGGTTTTGTTCCATTTGATGCAGGATTGGTCGGGAGACCATATTACGCTCGCACAGAAGTGTCTCTGGCAGGTTTTTTTTACAGCTGGATGCGCTTCCTAAAACCAACCACATTCACAATGTGGACTGGGAGCCTTTTTACCGTGTCTCCTACACGGCCACTTTACAGTGTGGACTGGGAGCCTTTTTACCATGTCTCCTACGTGGCTACCTTACAGTGTGGACTGTTGTGTCATCGACACAGTGGACGGAAATGTTGTGCTGAGTATATGTGAAGATCATCTCAATGACACTAGTATCTATGGAACAGTCAGTCACTAGTGTAATACAATAAATATGGAGTACCATTGATTGAAGAGCTGGAACTTTCATTGTGGAAATTCATGTGAGATCCATTGTGTACATGTTTGTGTGTGTATGTGTATGCATGTATGTATGTATACATGTTTGTGTACATGCTTGTATGTATATATGCTTGTATGTGTATATACATACATATTTGTATGTATTTATGCATGCATGTTAGCAGATAAACACATGCACACACACACATGTAAGCAGATAAGCAGAGGCACACACACACATGTAAGTAGATAAACAAAGACACACACATGTAAGTAGATAAACAAATGCACACACATACACATGCAAGCAGATAAACAGAGGCACACTCCTACATAAACACAGCCATTCACACACATACTCCTACATGAATACATCCATACAAACACATATGCCTACTCCTACATGAACACATCCACACAAACATACTCCTACATGAATATATCCTTCATACACACATTCTCCTACATGAACACATCCTTCACACAATAAACCATTTCTTACCACCACAAATTGTCTGCAACATGTGCCAACATTTCATCGAAGGAAGTCAGTGAACACCTTCCTACTTTGTGCCATGGGGAAATGTTCATTGGAGAAATGTTCAACTGGGAGTTGGAGAAGAAATGTTTCTTGAGATACTAAAGGGAGGGTAGTGGTGGTAAGAGACTAAGGGGAGGGTAGTGGTGGTAAGAGACTAAGGGGAGGGTAGTGGTGGTAAGAGACTAAAGGGAGGTTAGTGGTGGTAAGAGACTAAAGGGAGGGTAGTGGTGGTAAGAGACTAAGGGGAGGTTAGTGGTGGTAGACTCAGATGTAAACAAGGTGGAAGTTGGTTAAATATTTCAAGGTGATCAGGAACAATAGAAAGAATTGGTCTCCTACCTTCATTTCTTTTCAATCACTTGGATTTGGATGTCTGAATATATATATATATGCACACACACACGTGTGTGTGTGTGTGTATATATATATATATATATATACACACACACACACACACACACACACACACACACACAAGGCACATTGCTGAGTGGTAAGAGAATTGGATTCACAATCATGAGGTTCTGAGTTCGATTCCTGGACTGGGTGATGCGTTATGTCCTTGAGCAAGACACTATTTTACGTTGCTCCTTCTACCTGGAGTTGCAACCGATAGATAGTATTAGCAATTGGAAAAAACCAACACAAACATTGTTTCCTTGGTCTAATTTGACGAAAGTCGATCGGCTGTCGATAGATATATTTATTAGAGAGTCAGGGCCCAACAGCTGAGCTCTTGCCATTTCAACAACAAATCCGAACCCCATTTATAAGCCAAGGCAGCTAATCAACATATTGTTTATATGGTGTATATAAACTGAACCTCCATCCCCCACCCCAAACTAATCTTTCAATCAATATTTTGGTGGGTGGTCACATATTCTTTGGTTTATATTTAAGTGTATACAGTGGTATATTTGTTTCTGTGTACACCGGTGTATGTAATGAGATGTGATGTTGTTTCTGTGTACACCTGTGTATGTAATGAGATGTGATGTTGTTTCTGTGTACACCTGTGTATGTAATGAGATGTGATGTTGTTTCTGTGTACACCTGTGTATGTAATGAGATGTGATGTTGTTTCTGTGTACACCTGTGTATGTATTGAGATGTGATGTTGTTTCTGTGTACACCTGTGTATGTATTGAGATGTGATGTTGTTTCTGTGTACACCTGTGTATGTAATGAGATGTGATGTTGTTTCTGTGTACACCTGTGTATGTATTGAGATGTGATGTTGTTTCTGTGTACACCTGTGTATGTATTGAGATGTGATGTTGTTTCTGTGTACACCTGTGTATGTATTGAGATGTGATGTTGTTTCTGTGTACACCTGTGTATGTAATGAGATGTGATGTTGTTTCTGTGTACACCTGTGTATGTAATGAGATGTGATGTTGTTTCTGTGTACACCTGTGTATGTAATGAGATGTGATGTTGTTTCTGTGTACACCTGTGTATGTATTGAGATGTGATGTTGTTTCTGTGTACACCTGTGTATGTAATGAGATGTGATGTTGTTTCTGTGTACACCTGTGTATGTAATGAGATGTGATGTTGTTTCTGTGTACACCTGTCTATGTAATGAGATGTGATGCGGTAATACCAAAATTCTGTAGAGAATAATTATAATATTAATATTCTTCAGAGAACTTTGTAAATTATGATTTCCTGCAGCTGAGAATTTATGGTAGAAATAATCTTCAGCTTTACTTTTTAGATTATAAACTAGTCTTCTACTACAGAGATAGAGGCTGATTGAGAAAAAGAATTACCCTATAAACTTGAATATAAACCAAAGAATATGTGACCAAAAAATTAATGGTAGAAGGGGGCTGGATTATATTTGGAGTCAATAAATATTTTGACAATTTTCACCATCTTCAAATTCTACGAAAATAACGTTTGGATTTTTCCCATTTCTCAAACATAAAATAGTGGGGTCAGCTTATATTTATATATATACAGTAAGTTGTATTGTTTTGATAACTCTCCTAGCTATTCACAACTTGTTAAGTTCCTAACCCTTTTGCTACCATATTTCTAATTGAAGATACTGCCTAATATTTTCGAACCATTCTTGAAAATATTCCAAAATTAGGAAAGATTTAGTTGTATAAATAAATTTTTCATTATTAAGTTGGTGTCTGGAGCTTAACAAAAGTTCTTACATAAAATTATGATGGAAGATTTTTAGTTAAATATAAACATGTAAAATAAAGTTTTGTATCAGAACTAGATGTAATTTCCAATGGCTTCGTAACAAAAGGGTTTAATGATATTTTTTCTGGCAAATATCGTTTCTTTATTTCTATATTTGGTTATTTTAACAGTTAGGCAGAGAATTGGCAGAGTAACTAAAACGAAGGATAGAAATGCTTTGTGGTATTCATTCCGAGTCTTTCTGCATCCTGAGTTCAAATCATGCCGAGGTCAACTTAGCCTTTCACCCTTTTCAAGCCAATAAATAAAGTACCAGTCCTGTACAGAAGTTTCTTTCTCTTTCTTTCTTTCTGTCCCTACAAGAAATCATCTATGTACTGACCTGAAGATGGATGGGCTCCACCAAGCTTTAAATATATATATTCTTTATTAAGGTCAAACTTGAGTCTTGTTACTCTGGAGTTTCTCCTGTGTACTTACAGGGTCCTCAGACCTAAACATATATATACACACATACATACATACATACACATATAAATATATATATATATTTATATATATATATATATAGTAATAATAATAAATTAGAAGACTAAAATCCAAAGAGAGCTCGATAAGGATAAATATATATCAAATATATAAGAACAAATATTTATTAAAATAACCGATTAAAGTTTAAGCAAAGAATCGCTGCTTTCACCCTTAATGGGATCTTCTGAAACTATATATATATATATATACACACATATATATCAGATAGGGTGTGGGAAAAAACCAGGTAGACCATAACCCACCAGAGTACTCGATACTTGGAGTAGTAGAGTGGGTAATATGAAAAGATTCACCCCGACGGCTGAGCTCCGGCCATTTCGACAGCTAGATCCAAAACAGCTGGAGCTCAACCGCCGGGTTCCTACCCGTCTATTTTTCACTCCCACCCTAGTACCTTCAATATGCCCAATCTCAAATCTTTTCTCTGCCAGCTC
>OZ024750.1:4091587-4161587 GCA_964016885.1 Eledone cirrhosa | reverse complement strand
TAATACTGGTGGCTTAGTTCTGATCTAGCTGTTGAAATGACCGGAGCTCTT
Source organism: Eledone cirrhosa (assembly GCA_964016885.1). Taxonomy (NCBI): domain Eukaryota; kingdom Metazoa; phylum Mollusca; class Cephalopoda; order Octopoda; family Eledonidae; genus Eledone; species Eledone cirrhosa. The sequence continues at coordinate 4,161,536 of OZ024750.1, read as the reverse complement.
CCGTCATGGTCCCGACTCTTTTCCTATATATATTTCGTCTAACCCATGCTAACATGGAATGTGATGATGAGGATAATGGTGATTAATTAGAATATGTGTTAGTTTATCATCAACATTTTAGTATGCAGGGTAAAGCATACGATTATGAATAAACGAAGTGAATTATAACCTGTTGACTTATATTTCATAATTGTATATATATATATATGTGTGTGTATGTATGTGTATATATATATATATATATTTGTAGTCAGGTTGCTTGCATGCGTCCATATGTGGTTGCCAGTTGAGCACTCTATGCTCCTTCAGAGCAGAGTATAATAATATGGAAAACAAAGAATCAGTGATGCATCGGAACATAGTTTATTTCATATTACAATCGAGGTGCGATCTGTTTGTGAATCAAACCTGACTCGCAAGTTCCTCAGATATGTCTAGTGACTTCGAAGCAAATCTTCTTTATATTGTTGACATATATATATATATATATATATATATATATATATATATATATATGTATGAATGAAGTAATTCCGTCGGAAAAGTCCAGGAAAAAAGAGTGCTCTATGTAGGTAACAGAGCTTAATAGTTATGTAATAAACAACATAAGGCAATTATTTCATTTACCAGTGGTTTCTTAAAAGCATTTTTTTGCTTTTAAGAAACCACAGGTAAATGAAATAATTGCCTTATGTTGTTTATTACATAACTATATATATATATCATCATCATCATCTCATTTTACGTCCACTTTTCCCTGCTTGCAAGGGTGGGACGGGAACTGATTCTGGCTTGATTTCTACAGCTGGATGCCCTTCCTAACACCAACCTCATTTACAGTGAGTGCTGGGTGCTTTTTTGCCGTGGCACCTCCACGACCACTTTACAGTGGAATGATAGGGACCCCAGTCCCTATCATCTCATTTCTACAGCTGAGTAAACTGGAGCAATGTGAAATAAAGTGCCTTGCTCAAGGAAACAACACATCACCCGGTCTGAGAATTGAACTCACAACCTTTTGATTGCAAGGCCAATGCTCTAACCACTAAGCCATGTGCCTCCATATATAGATATATATATATATCAACATTATAAAGTACCTGTTCCAAGATTTTGTGGACTTGTGGCTAATGTTACAGATCAATATTTTGAAACATCCGTTTTTCGATGCCTCCATGGGTTGGATAAGACCTTTCCAAGAATAGCATCTCTCCCTTACTTACCACATTCCTTCATCATTTCCTCTTCAGTGATTTTTTTTTATCAGTTCTCACCACCTCTGCCCAGGTCTTCCTTGGTCTACATGCAAATTTTTGAGTGAATACATAAATGTGTGTGGGCTTGTATCTGTGAACTATGTGTATATATACATATATATACACATATATATATATATATACATATATATATATACACACACATATATATATATATATATACACACATTATATATATATATATACACATATTGTCATATTGTGTGTATATATATATATATATATATATCATCATCATCATCATCATCACCGTTTTACGTCCGTTCTTCCACGCTAGCATGGGTTAGACGGGTTGTCCTGTTGTGGGCAGTGTCTGGTCAGCTGACCATGCCTTGCTCATACAGGAACTGATTTGGCTTGATTTCTACAGCTGGATGCCCTTCCTAATACCAACCTCATTTACAGTGAGTGCTGGGTGCTTTTTCGTGGCGCCTACACGTCCACTTTACAGTGTGGGCTGGGTGCTTTTTTGCCGTGGCACCTCCACGACCACCTTGCGGTGGGGGGGGGGGGGGGGCATATTGTCTATATACTTCAGATACACACATAATTATATATACACACACATATATATAATACACAGAAATATATGTATATATATATATATATATATAGACACACACACTCATATATATATGTACACACACACACACACATATACATACCAACTTATTTTAGTGCACTCTGCTGGCACCTGAGAAGATAAGAACTGTTCAGTCATGAAGCAGTGGGTCACTGAACCTAGAAATAACTGGAAGCTAATCTGTAGTCTGAAGGTTTACCATCCCTTCATCAAATCCTCCATCTCACATTTCTTGATAATTACTAACTGGAAGTATTTATATCAAATATTTTAACCCTTTTGATACTAAACCGACTAAAGATACCTCTGGTTCTATTAACCCTTTAGCATTTACATTATATATACTATTATATATACTATATATATTATCAAGGGTGGTGTATTGGCAGTATCTGTAGAGGGTCGGACGCCATGCTTTGCAGCAAAGAGTTACGGCCCTTTATGGTCTGAGTTCAAATCCCGCTGAGGTTAACTTTGCCTTTCATCCTTACGGGGTCAATAAAATAAAGTACCAGTCACACACTGGGGTCGATTTAATCGACTTTCCCCTCCCCCAAAATTGCTAGCCTGTGCTAAAAGTAGAAACAATTATTATTATTATTATTATTAAACAGTGTACCTCCCACTTCTTGCTGTTACGATTGGGAATTAAGTAAGTTGAATATGGTGTAGAGGAAAAACAAAGAGAAGAGATAATGTCAACTGTTTGAATTGACAACAACGTAAACTTTGATAGCATATACCTACCGCACACACATCTGAAGGGAGGGTCCTTATACCACACACACACACACACACACATCTGAAGGGAGGGTCCTTATACCACACACACACACACACACATCTGAAGAAGGGAGGGTCCTTATCCAATTTAAACAAAATAGGGCAAGATAAGTAAGCCTAGCTTTATGAAAGAGATTTCTTTTAAAATATAACTGGTGTAAATTTACGAAAATATTTTGGAGAAAATCTATTATAGATTTATTGGTGTAATTCAAGACATGGAGTATTATTATTTTTATCCCTTGTTTAGGGCTCCATGGATGTGGAGTTAGGTTACTAATTGTTGGTAATTCTAAATTACATTAACCGTTTCGTTAACATATTTCTAATTAAAAAAATAAAACACTGCCTGTGATTTTAAAATAATTTTAAATAATAATTGTTTCTACTTTAGGCACAAGGCCAACAATTACCCAGTACATTACTGGTACTTTATTTTATCGACCCCGTAAGGATGAAAGGCAAAGTTAACCTCGGCGGGATTTGAACTCAGAATAATTTTAAATAATAATAATAATGAAATTGTGTACAGTGCTCAGGTGCACTACAACTCATCAAAGGTGCATGTATAGTACATAGAATAATGTACAAATGTCAGGGAAGTGAATAGTGTATGAGTCATGATATACATGTGTGCGTGTGTATCGAGGGGGAATATTAGGTGTAGTGTTGGCGAATCTCAGGAAGCATGGAGGTTTTAAAGGATGCAGTATCTCGACAACTAATAACTGATGCAGGTAGTTTGTTCCATGGAGGTTTTAAAGGATGCAGTGTCTCGACAGCTAATAACTGATGCAGGTAGTTTGTTCCATGGACGTTTTAAAGGATGCAGTGTCTCGACAGCTAACAACTGATGCAGGCAGTTTGTTCCATGGAGGTTTTAAAGGATGCAGTATCTCGACAACTAATAACTGATGCAAGTAGTTTGTTCCATGGAGGTTTTAAAGGATGCAGTGTCTCGACAACTAATAACTGATGCAGGTAATTTGTTCCATGGGGTTTTAAAAGATGAAGTGTCTCGACAGCTAATAACTGATGCAGGTAGTTTGTTCCATGGAGGTTTTAAAGGATGCAGTATCTCAACAACTAATAACTGATGCAAGTAGTTTGTTCCATGGAGGTTTTAAAGGATGCAGTGTCTCAACAGCTAATAACTGATGCAGGTAGTTTGTTCCATGGAGGTTTTAAAGGATCAGTGTCTCGACAGCTAATAACTGATGCAGGTAGTTTGTTCCATTGAGGTTTTAAAGGATGCAGTGTCTCGACAGCTAACAACTGATGCAGGTAGTTTGTTCCATGGACGTTTTAAAGGATGCAGTGTCTCGACAGCTAACAACTGATGCAGGTAGTTTGTTCCATGCTTCAGCAACTCTGACCGTGAAAAAATGCTTCCGAAAGTCATGGGAGCTGTGCTGTTTTCTGACTTTCTTGGCATGCCCACATGTTTGAAAATAATCAAGAATTTGAAGAGTTTTAGTAAAGTAACTAGCTATTTCATTATTAAGCAGGTATTTGGATCATAACATAAAGGTTCTTACATAGAATTATGATGAAAGATTTTTAGATAAATATAAATACTTTAACTCTTTAGTTACCAACCCATAATTTAATGTAAAGACCTTACATTAAGTTACTATCTTATGAAATAATGAATAATTTTAGTAAATTCCTCAAAATTCTTCTTTAATTAATTAAAATAGTGTATTTTATTAAAAATGCAGTCATGAAAGGGTTCAAATAGTTTTGTATCAGAGAACCAGGATTAGATTCCCATGACTTACTATCAAAAGGATTAATTATTAAGTGAAATTAAAGAAAGCAAAAATTATTCATTAACGCTCAACTCTTTTACTCTTTCTTTCTTTACCATATTTCTAATTATTTCATAAGTAAGATAGTAACTTAACGTAAGGTTTTTACAATAACTTAATGTAAGGTTCTTATATAAAATCAGTGAATAATTAATAATCTTCTCTTCGTGGTTGTATTTCTAATGAAGATATACTTTATTTCAATTATTTAGTTCAGAATTTTGACAGATTTAGTAATTTAGTAGCTTCTTATATAAAATTATGTTGGAGAATTTTAATTTAAATAGAAAGACTTTAAAATGAGTGGTTTTGTTCCATATAACCAGATCTAAGTTTTAACTGGGTTGTGTGTTATCAAAAGGCTTACAAGCTAAAATATACAAATATGTATAATATTTTTTTACTTAATGTATAAACTGGGCCAAAACGTTTTTGAACTTTTTCTCAATTGTTAGCTCTCTCTCTCTCATCACCATTTTATGTCTGCTCTTCCCTGCTATATATATATATATATAGTAATAATAAATGCGAAGACTAAAATCCAAAGAGGGCTCGATAAGGATTATATATATATACATATAAACCCGTAGAGCAAATATTTATTATAAGAACAGATTAAAGTTTAAGCAAGAAGATGCAGAAGATCCTGTTAAGGGTGAAAGCAGTGATTCTTTGCTTAAACTTTAATCTGTTCTTATAATATATATATAATATGTATGTATATTTATATATAATATGTCTGTATATATATGTGTGTATATGGACACATACTCTTTGTCATTTTATTCATGGTGTCACACTTTCATAACTTTGTGTTTACTCAGGACAAATATTTATCGCACCGTTGAGTGGTTTGTGACTGCCTCAAACAATTTAATTGGTATCTGCTTGACTGCAGCTACAACTTCAATTTATACCTATTGTTATATATATATATATATATATATATATATATATATAATGGCAAGTAAGTATGTTTTGAAACGGTGAGCAGGTTTGAAATTAGAAAATAGTATAGCTTTCACCGTATTTTTGACTAAAGGAATTTTAGCCTGATAATGGGGTTTAGAACCCTCGGATAAATGGAAAAAGATGAGTATTGACGTACATGGGAGTCGAACCCACATCTTTGGTTATCGCGACCACTGTGCTACCATTACACCAACACATCACATCATAATCCTTATCGAGCCCTCTTTGGATTTTAGTCTTCGCATTTATTATTACTATATATATATATATATATATCATCATCATCATCATCATTTTACGTCTGCTTTTCCCTGCTTGCAAGGGTGATACCCAAATATTCTATATATATATATATATATATATAGCAGGGAAGGGTGATGTGTTGGTGTAATGGTAGCACAGTGGTCGCGATAACCAAAGATGTGGGTTCGACTCCCATGTACGTCAATACTCATCTTTTTCCATTTATCTGAGGGTTCTAAACCCCATTATCAGGCTAAAATTCCTTTAGTCAAAAATACGGTGAAAGCTATTCTATATATATATATATATAGAGAGAGAGAGAGAGAGAGAGAGATATACTGTATAAATATTTTCCTAGGTACTCAGAGTTTCCCCAAAGTGAGTTGATTTTGCCTTGTTCAGTGTGTGTGTGTGTATATATGTATATGCATATATATGTATATACATATATTTACATATATGCATACATATGAGTGCGTATATATATGTATATATATATAATCACCCAATCCTTTTTTTTATTCAAACAGATTAAATTAGACAGCTCAATTATAGGTTTTACATGCCAAACCACATATTTCACCTTCTCTCTCTCTCTCTCTCTCTCTCTCCACCCCACCCATCCATAGCCACTATTTTCTATTCTCACTTTACAATCTCTCCACCAGTCACCTTTTTTTTAAAGTATGACCTATTTCATACTGATACATATATATATAATTATATATGCATATATATATATACATATCTATCTATATATATATATATACACATAAATATATACATGTTTATATGTATGTATTTCTATATATATATAGAGAGAGAGTGAGGTGTGTGTGTATATATATAAGTATATATTCACACACACACACACAGAAAGGTTCCAATTTAATATTCACTTTTGTCAGAAGATGGTTTTGACAGCTACACTTCATTGCAGTGGTGTGGATTCATTTTAATGAGGGGGGAGGTGATACACAACTATAGAATAGTAGATGATAATACTATAGAATAGTAGATGATAATACTATAGAATAGTAGATGGATTGAACCTCCCTTCTTTTCCACCACCAACTTCACCGGATACTTCACAAATTAATTACAAACATTACCAATGCTTCTTGTGTATCTCTGCACAATAACACCAGTATTCATCATCATCATTTAATGGCCATCTTCCACGCTAGCATGGGTTGGACGGGTTTGTCCCCACTTAAGGCAAGATTGGTCAGGTGACTGTGTCTCGCTTGTACAGATCTGTTTCTACTTTAGGCACAAGGCCAGCAATTTAAAGCAGAGGGGAAAGTCGATTAAATCGACCCCAGTGCGTGACTGGTACTTTATTTTATCAACCCCCGTAACGATGAAAGGCAAAACTAACCTCGGTGGGATTTGAACTCAGAACGCAAAGGGCCATAACTCTATTCTGCAAAGCATGGTGTTTGACGCTCTGCCGATACTGCCAGTCTATCGCCCCGGTATTAGTAGTAGTAGTAATAATAATAATAATAATAATAAAAATAACCAATAATAAGTGTGAGAATGATGATGATGACAGTGATAATTAGTATGGTGGTTATGATGATAGTTGTAATAATGATAATAATGATTTCTTTATTGGCCACAAGAGCTGACATCAAGAAAAACATTACAGGCGGCACAGGACGGCACAGGACGGCACAGGACGGCACAGGATGGCACAGGACGGCACAGGACGGCACAGGACGGCACGATGTGGGTTTTGTTCGTGTAAAGATTTTTATTATTTATATAAGAAAAGAAAAAGAAAAAGACATAGAAACATATATATATATAAACAATAATAATAATAGTTTCTACTTTTGGCACAAGGCCAGCAATTATTCCAGTGCATTACTGGTACTTTATTTTATCAGCCCCGTAAGGATGAAAGGCAAAGTTAACCTCGGCGGGATTTGAACTCAGAATGGAAAGGGCCGTAACTCTGCTAGAAAGCATGGCGTCCGATCCTCTACCGATACTGCCAATCCACCGCTCTTTATAATAATAATAATAATAATAGTAGTAGTGTCACCAGTGTTTTATTGTGTTCGTTACCTTAGATGTTGTGAAGCAGAGCAGATAAAACACCAGTGCAATGTGATACAAAACAAATAAATTATAAATGACCTATATAGATTTTGCATTGAATGTGTGTATATATATATATACACATATACATATATATATATATATATATATTGTTTAGACATACATGGGAGACATGCAATTTTAAACACTCTTATGCCCAAACTCAACGATATATATATATATAGGAACCAGTAAGACCCCAATGGCTGAGCTCAAGCCGTTTCGACGGCTAATTCTCATATATATATATATATATATATATATATATCTTGCTAACAGGGAGAACGGATGTTAAATAATGATATATATATATATATATATATATATATATATATATATATATATTGTGTGTGTGTGTGTGTGTGTGTATATATCTTCATCATCATTGAATGTTTTCCCTGCTAACAAGGTTTGGACTACTCCACAGACCACTCCACGGTACTCAAGCAGAACTATTGACCTCACAGATGCACCTGGGACCTGTGTTGCTCATTTATATTCCTGCACCATGTCAGATACTTGAGCAGGCTGGTGGGATCACATTACATTTATAAAAAGGTTTCTTTGCTCTAACAAGTACATTTTATTAATGCACCAACACAGGCAGTTTGTCATGTCTTTGACACAGCTAAAAGGTCTTTGTTTGGCACACCACACATATACACATTAAAAGATTTATAGTTCCTGTTTATTGTGTATATACTTTTATTAGTGTCAGCCATTGAACTGTGACCATACTGGAGCACTGCCTTCAAGGTTTTAGTCATTCATATCAACCAAATTCTGGTACATAACACCAGTTTCAATGCAGTGTATGTGTAAATGCAAACACAGATGTACAGGCACACACTCACACATATATTTCTATCTTTAGTATTTACATTACTCTATATATACTATTGTATTTTCACAGTAAAGGCTTTACCGCACATAACATCTACATTACTCTATATATACTATTGTATTTTCACAGTAAAGGCTTTACCTCACATAACATTTACATTACTCTATATATACTGTTGTATTTTCACAGTAAAGGCTTTACCTCACATAACATTTACATTACTCTATATATATACTGTTGTATTTTCACAGTAAAGGCTTTACCTCACATAATATCTCACATAACATCTACATTACTCTATATATACTATTGTATTTTCACAGTAAAGACTTTACCTCACATAATATCTCACATAACATTGAACCTATGAGATTTTGAGAACAATACCTTAACGTGAGTATGAGGGCCGGTTACAGTCAATTTGAACAGAGAGAGGTGAGAGAATTCTGGCCGGTTCTGGCTGGTTTGAATGCTAAAGGGTTAATTTCACTGACAAGAAATTGGTCAAGCTGAGATTATTGTCAAAGATTCTTGCTCCATATGCCACTCAGTTGGAATAAATCTGGAACATTGTGTTTACAAAGCAAACTTTTTACCCACATGACCATACCACAACCCATATCAAATTATATCCTAGATAAATTTTATATACATTAAACTGTATATATTGGTACAATTGCGCAATAAACACCCCCACTAACTTTATAATTTATTTCAAAGTTGTTCACATTTTTTTTGCCTGTCTAACTTCTCTGCTATGTATTATGCAACCAACCGTAACTTTTTAATTTTTAATGGGTTTTCTTTTTTTACCCAATATTTTCTGAATTAGATTTTCTAAACACAGGAAAAAAAATAGTCTGTCAGATTCAGGGTTTAAGTTTAGAGTTACCGTTTTGAGATTAAGGTTATGAGTTAGGGTAAAGTTTAAATGGAAAAGAGAGGAGTTGACAAATTTAATTTGTGGACAGATGTACTGAGAAGGATCAGTTCATCCCATGAATCTGTGAAACAACGGACATAAAATGATGATGATAATTTTTTTAATACATTTTTTTTAGCTTTTACATTACTCTATATTTACTATTATATTTCCTCATTAAAGGCTTTATCTCACATAATTATCTCACATAATATCGAATCTACGAGATTTTGATATTATTTATTTTGAGAACAATACCCTAACATCAGTATGAGTGGCCAGTTACAGCCAGTTTTAACAGAAAGAGGTGAGAGAATTCTGACCAGATATGGCCAGTTTAAATGCTAAAGGTTAAAAGATATATTGATTACATCATGACTGAAATACCTTTGTGTTATTTCTGTTGATAGAGAAGAGTGTGTGTGATCTTTGAGAGGGACCCCAATAAGGATCAAAACACAAGTCACATTGTTATTTATTTTTCTGTACAAAGAGAAAGTCATGTGTTTACATTTATCAATGTATATTCATTTAAACGTTTACACAGCTTTCGTTAAATCTTGTACTGTGTCTGTACATGTTCGTTAGATACATCAGTGTATAATTAAATATTTAATTGAATTAGCTGCCAGTGAAAGCATTAACATTATGTAAATTAGAATATATAATTTGCTAATTTTACCAATATTTGGTGGACTTATAAAATCATTAGTTATGTTTGTTTTTTTTAATATATAAAGAAACATGCTATATAAAACTTCTTCCACTTATTCCTGAGAGGGGTGTGTCCTCAAACACTCCTTCCAGCGGGGTCATGTCAGAAACAGCCATCTCCAACTTATCCGGCTGGATCCCCAAACGAGACTAGCCAAGCACTCATGGATGTTATCCAACTATCTTGCTCATGGTGGGACCCCAGGGTCTCCTACCTTGTTGGTTTTACCCATAAAATCTGTCCAGCGATTCTTTCCTGTTTGGTTTAAATATACAGTTGTATAAAATAGAAATATGTTCAACATTTTCTATCTGTGTTTCTATGGTAGTAGTTGTTTGACAGGACCTTTTGAAAAATAGTTTTATTACCAGATACCCTTCTGGGCACTAACCCTTTAAGTCACTTCCTATGACACATGAATATTGGTGGACCTGTTCTAAAAATCAGGATACACATGAGTCAACTCTCTCTCTCTCTCCTTCATATATAAGTGTGTGTAAGTGTGTATATATATATATATGTGTGTGTGTGTGTGTATATATATATAATAGTGAGAGATGGAGGCAGTGAACTAAAGGGAGAGAGAACATCAATGTCCACCACTAATTGATTTGACAGGTGTCAGTAACCCATTGATACCAGAACCACAATTGCTGTCTTCTTCATATCATCTTTTCCTCTAATTTCCCATACAACCAGGTCTATGATTCTATTGTGCTTTGATTATCTAATATTTTGGTAAAAAGTGCCACTCCACAATAAAACAGTGGTCTGGATAACCGAAGACATAGGTTCAACTCCTATGTACATCAATACTCATCTTTTTCTATTTAGAGGGTTTTAAACACTGCTATCAGGCTAATTTTCTTTAGTCAAAATATGGAGAAAGCTCCTATTTCTAACTCAATTTCAAAAAAATAAAAATTTCAAAGTTTTCAACAATGATTGTATTGTGTTCTTAAACAAGACTTATTTTACCAACTTCTAATTGTCTGCCAGCAGGCTCCACATCGACTTCAGAGTTGAGTAGTTTGCAATAGAAAGGACATTTAACAGTAGTACAAAAACATGCTTTAAACAATTTACTAAAAAAATTAACTCTATAATATAAACAGGAAAAATATTGTTCCTCCATTTGTTGCCTATAAATAGGATCTTTGTTCATTCTTAATTATGTAGTAATTCATTGTAGTAGAACCTATACTAAAGATAGCAACAACTGTAGCATCCATATATGAGTATTTATAAGAGGAAAGCCCTGATATATCGGTTAACTGAGGGGAATTTTATTCCATTTCATTTAAAAAACACACAATGAGCTGTTGATTATAATGAAAATCTTTTCTAATGAATCTAAATTTGAACTAGTTTCCTATTCGAGGAATTTTTATTCCCTTCTTAAGTCATTTTTGTATTCCAACTTCGATTATTTTTAGCTCTTCAATTTCCTGATATTTTTTTGTAAAACAATATTATTAACCCTTTAGTTACCAACCCAGTCAAAACCGGCTCTGGTTCTATGAAATAAATCTATCCATTTTAAAGGTTTCTAATTTGAATTACAATCTTCCAACATAATTTCATATACGAATCATATATTAAGTTGCTATCTGTGGAATGCACAGATACTTGTACGTTAATTTTATGAGCCGGATGTCCCATTGTTCAGTGGCCCTGTGGAAATTCCACAGACATGTGTACCCTTAACAGGGCCATTGAATAATGGAATAGCCTGCTCATAAAATTAACAAGCACGTATCTGTACATTCCACAGACACATGTACTCTTCACATAATTCTCAAGGCACAGGCATAAAAATAATATTGTTCCCAGACCAAATGTATAAAAAAGTGCCCACCCCTATATAGAAGCCATCAACTGTAAGTTGGTTTTAAAAAGGGCCTAATATCCTAGTTGATTTAACCCTTTAGCATTTAAACCAGCCATATCCGGCCAGAATTCTCTCACCTCTTTCTGTTCAAACCAGCTGTAACTGGACACTCATACTGATATTAAGGTATTGTTCTCAAAATAAATAATATCAAAATCTCATAGATTCAATATTATGTCAGATAATTATGTGAGGTAAAACCTTTACCGCGAAAATATAATAGTAAATATAGAGTAATGTAAATGGTAAAGGGTTAATGTTAAAGTTGGAAGAAAACAAACTAATTAATGTGTTGATTGGAAGTGAGATTGGGAACCAGTAGCAGGTACCTTTAGATGAAAGAGTTTTGATAAAACCACATTGGTGGTCCTACAGTGTTTGTGATTGTTCTCCCAGAGGATATAACTCCCTTCACAGGTACTCTCATGTCCCAAATAATGGGATGGGGAGTGGACATTTTCTTAAATTCTTATAAGTGGGGGCAGGGTTGGAATAAAAGGTGGGGTTTGGTAAATCAGCAATTATATAGTGTACATTCATAAATATCATGAAAAATTAATAAGGGGACGATTATTCAAGACCTGGGAGTACTTTTGGAAGTACCAGTTTCCAATGCACTTTACTTCCTTCCTCTATGTATGTGTGTGTATGTGTGGGAGTGTGTGTATGTTCACCCACAAAAGCCCTGTAACCTCTTTGTTGATTTAATCAACTTTCTGTTCACTTTCAAATTGCTGGCCTTGTGTTTATATTATTATTATTTTTGGCAAGAGCAGTGGTTTGGCAGAATCGGTAAAACGTCGGACACCATGCTTTGCAGCATAGAGTTACGGGCCTTTATGTTCTGAGTTTAAATCCCGTCGAGGTTAACTTTTCCTTTCATCCTTACGGGGTCGATAAAATAAAGTACCAGTAACGTACTGGGGGTTGATTTAATAATCGACTTTCCCCTCCCCCTCCAAATTACTGGCCTTGTGCCTGAGATTCCCCAACACTACACCTAATATTCCCCCTCCACACATACGCACACATGTATATCATGACTCATACACTATTCACTTCCCTGACATGTTTACATTATTCTATGTACCATACATGCACCTTTGATGAGTTGTAGTGCACCTGAGCACTGTACACAATAATTTCATTATTATTATTATGATTGGCAGTATCGGTAGAGGGTCGGACGCCATGCTTTCTAGCATAGAGTTACGTCCGAGTTCAAATCCCGCCGAGGTTAACTTTGCCTTTCATCCTTACTAGGTCGATAAAATAAAGTACCAGTAATGTACTGGGTAATTGCTGGCCTTGTGCCTAAAATAGAAACAATTATTATTATTATTAATCACTACTACTAATGTCATTCATCCCTTCAGAAAGTTTTAAAGTTATGTCTAGAGATTAGCATTAACTTGTAAATTGGCAGCATTTATGTTGAAATGATCTGCATTAAGTGGTTTAAAACACAGATAGCGACAATGGCGCTGCTTTTGAAGAATATTTTATCTTCTGCAACAAAGCATGAAATTAAATGCTCTCATTTCAGATAAGATTTAAACTGAAACAAAAATGTAATTTATCTTATGAAAGACTATCTATCATTGGTTGAGGTTTACATCTGTGTGTGTGTGTGTGTATATATATATATACACACATATTTATATATATATATACACACACATATATTTATATATATACATATATATATATATATATATATACACACATATATTTATATATATACATATATATATATATATACATATACATATATACATATATATATATATATATATATATATAGTAATAATAATAAATTTAATTAATATATATATATACACACATATATTTATATATATACATATATATACATATACATATATACATATATATATATATACATATACATATATATATATATATACATATATATATACATATATACATATATATATATATATATACATATATATATATATATATACATATATATATATATATACATATATATATATATATATATATATACATATATATATACATTTATATATACATATACACACATCTTATGAAAGACTATCTATCATTGGTTGAGGTTTCCATCTGTGTGTGTGTATGTATATATATATATATATATATATACACACACATATATTTATATATATACACACACATATATATACATATATACATATAGATATACATATATATACATATACACATATATATATATATATATATACATTTTTATATGTGTGTGTATGTGTGTGTGTGTATGAATGTATTTATGGGTGGTTGTTTATATATCATATTGGTGTGTTTATGAATAAGCCTATTATTCTGTCTGTAAGTGTGTGTGTGTGTGTTATTATTTTCCATGTAATCAGTAAGTTTGAAATGATTCCTAAACAAACATGGTTGATAGTGTATACAAGTTTGTTTAAGGAATTAATCAAAATATTTAGTTTTCAGTGTATTACTTCAGTGTTAATCGAGAGATAACTCCGATATGAACTCTTCAAACTCCTTTATGTTGTGTATGTCTGTATGTCTGTGTGTCTTTTATCTCTGTGTGTGTTATTTTGTTTATTTTCTCTACCTGTGAAGTAATATTTTCATTTTGTTGTTGAGCAGATGAGAAATAAATCTCTTCTTATATAGTGTAAAAGAGTAAAGACCCCCCTTCGGTCACAAATGACCATGGGATTTACACCTAGAAAGTTCCTCTTTGAGGCACATGCCCAAGCAAAGTTGTTTGTGGACATGAAGCAGTCGCCCATGCATACCAGTCTCCCCTCTCCATGCCACCGATGTTATCCAAGGGAAATGTAATGGCCAATACAGCTTGACACCAGTGACGTCACAATATATATATATATACATTATAGACTTACTATATTCACAACATACACCTTATATACACTATATTTAGACTATATATACACTAAACTATATATGATGTTGTCGAAGGGAAAGGCAATGGCCGATACAACTTGGCACCAGTGATGTCTCCACTAATTTCCACAGCTGAGTACACTGGAGTAATGTGAAATAACATGTCTTACCCAAGAACACAATACACAACCCGGTCCAGGAATCAACTCACAACCTCACCATTATAAGCCCAACACTCCACTAAGCCATGTACCTTCTTATTGGATAGGATACCAGGTTTAAACCGAAAATAAAAAATAATTTATCTTATGGAAGTTTGTCATTGGTTGAATAACTGATACCTGTTCTCCTGTAGCTGACAGAATTAATTGTTCTAACCAAAAGGTAGCACAAAATACACCTGCACAGGTAAATGAACTCAGAAACCATTAATTCTCTGCGACAAATATTTAAACTATTTACTTTACTCACCTCTACGTGTAGGAAGATATGTTATGCTATGGTATCTAGTTAAAAATCTAGAGATTCAATTATTTTTGGCAATATCGGAATGAAACAATGCAGTTATTAATTAATAAGAAGAGTTGAAATTAATGTATGCAAGATTTCACAGCACTAGCATCACTCCTTCATAGCCAACCTATGAACTTTTCAGTCAACCCTTATATATATATAGAAGTAGTTCCACAACAGTTAGTTCACCATACCGTATGGTGAACTAACTGTTGTGTTACTACTTCTACCAAACTTGTCCCATGGACTGAGTGCTCTGCCACTACGGATATTACCTTCCAGTGTTCTACTATTATATATATATATAACGAAGGAAATGTGGTAAGGAACCAGATGAACCATAACGCACCAAAGTACTCAATACTTAGAGTAGTAGAGTGGGTAATAGGAACAAGTATGACCCCGACGGCAGAGCTCAAGCCGTTTTGACTGCTAATTCTGGACTAATTAGCCGTCGAAATGGCTTGAGCTCTGCCGTCGGGGTCATACGTGTTCCTATATATATATATATATATATATACATACAATCGAGGGTAGGCTGAAAAGTTCATAGGCTGGTCGAGATACTCTCAGGGAATGACCAAATGGGGTATATTTTTCAACCTAGTCACTGGAAAGAAACCATAGTTTTGAGGGGATTTTTGATAAGAGTTGAAATGAATGCATGTTTGCATCATTGGTATCACTATTACATGAAATACTCAATGTCTATTAACTATAGAGCACACAGATCTGATCTCTCTCGATCTCTCTCGATCTCTCTCTCTCTCTCTCTCTCTTTCTCTCTCTCTCTCTCTCTTCTCTCTCTCTCTCTTTCTCTCTCTTTCTCTCTCTCTCCCCTCCCTCTCTCTCTCTATCTCTCTCCCCCTCTCTCTCTCTCTCTCTCCCCTCTCTCTCTCTCTCTCTCCTCTCTCTTTCTCTCTCTCTCTCCTCTCTCTTCTCTCTCTCTCTCTCTCTCTCTCTCTCTCTCTCTCTCTCTCTCTCTCTCTCTCTCTCTCTCTCTCCCTCTCTCTCTCTCTCTGCCATCCTCGCTCTCTCTCTCATCCCCTCTCTCTTCTCTCTCTCTCTCTTCTTTCTCTCTCTCTCTCTTTCTCTCTCTCCTCTCTCTCTCTCTCTCTCTCCTCTCTCTCTCTCTCTCTCTCTCTCTCCTCTCTCTCTCTGCCATCCTCGCTCTCTCACCCATTGTGTACACCCTCCACTTTAGTTTTCATTTTTCTATCCATTGAACTAAATCTGAAAGCCATCAAATGTGTGTGTTTCTTCTTAACTTAACACTACCCAATGTTCACCTGCACTCAGATATTCTCATGCACTCAGACACACATATTCACATGCACTCAGACATATTCACATGCACTCAGACACATATATTCACACAAACATTCAACTTCTGCTTCACTTAAAAATTAAATAACACAAAATATCTTTGATATTTTTGCTGATCTTCTCACCAGCAGCGTATTTCATAGTCACATTTACATATTTTAGTTGTTGAGTAGAAATAATTAATATTAAATGAAAATAGCCTTTTTATTTAAATTCCCTCCATAAGTAATCCCTTTTACAATAGATTAATTATTTATACTGCTTTTAATCGTCATTTTTTTCCTTGGACTTCTTTTTTAAAATTCCATTCTCTAATTCTTCGATGTTAGGGATTTCACTGAATACTTTTTTTAGCTATGAAATACAAACTTAAACCCTGGAATTTAAGGAGACTAATGTAATCTCCATTGGTGAAAAGCAGTTCAAGAAAAATTTAAAAAACATGGATAATTTGCCAAGAAGAAAATTATATTTTTAGTAATTTTTAATGAGTTTTAGTGAAGAGCCTTAAAAGAGATTAAGAACTGCTCATAATGTTTATTAGTTTTGCTGTTGTTGGTGTTTTGTTTTGTTTTTTGTCTTGTAATTTTATATATTTCAAGGATTGAATAATTATGTGGTCAGAGAAATAAATGTCCAGTTTTAATTTTTATTGGCCAGAACAGAAATCAACAATGTCTTTTTTATTTGTAATGGTTCTTATTTGATTATTTTAGTTTCTCTTATGACTCAAATGTCAGTTGTATCATATCTTACATATAAAACATTTGAAATGGTTTGAGGCCCACAGAGAAAAACCCTTAGTAGCCCAGTGGTTACCTGTCCTTCTTTGTAATAGCTCTCATTTGATGGTTTAATGGATGAGGTTAAAGTAAAAACGAATAGAAGTAAACATACACACAAATGTACACCAGGTCCAAACACAGAGGAGCCAAACTCCCACTGTCATCGCCTCTGTCTCTCATTATTATGTGCAAATGGGGTCCTGGCAGACAGAATAGAGAGGGCATTCTTATGGCTCAAATATCAATTGTATCATATCTTACATATAAAACATTTGAAAAGGTTAGAGGCCCACAGAAAAACCCTTAGTAACTCAGCTGTTACCTGCCCTTCGACTAGAATGATTAGGAAGTATAAAGTATGAAATATGGCGATGAGACTGAGGTTGAAATGTAGAAGGGAGACAATAGCATCAAGTAGAGTTTTATTAAATATGATTTAGAGTTCACATCTTAGGTAGAGGGTCCCATTTGAAAAATATATTGCAGTCTCTATTTCATACCTTGACTATCAGATAAACACTTTCTTCCTTCAATAATGTTTAGAATGTAAGCGTACATCATGAATGGACCATCCCAGGTGTGTAAACAATACCCTTGTTAGTGTGTAAGTGCTTAAGTATAGAATAATGGTTGCCTAAGTAAAGCTGACATTGTTTCTCAGGGAGTGTTAAGTTATTTAAAGAGGTGTTAGAAATGAAAGCATTCCTAAGAGGGTGTTGTGTATAGAGTTACTCCTTTTGTTATCTATAGTTTTATGGGAGTAACTCCTCAAGAGAGTAGTATAGAGTATGGAGAATTTAAGATAAATTGTTGAGATAAACTATACTATTGAGCTGAAAAACATTACGTATAACTATTATAAAGTTAATAGCTATTCAACTCTAACTTAAATACTTGATCTTATGAAATAACTCTTTGATAGATTTATTAAGATTCTAGTCATTGTAGCGTTAGTATTATCCTTACTTATTCAAGACCCCTGTTAACAGGTAGGTGGACCGAATTATTGATAGTTACAATACCTTTAGCAAGGACTGTTTGTTTTAAAGTGTTTATATTTATCTAAAAACATTCCTTCATTGTTTTTTTCTAAGAACCTTGGTTAAGTTATACTCCAAACTCCATCTTAATATTGGAGAAGTTACTGATATTTACTCAATCCCCCGAAATATTTGATTATTTTCAAAATTATTTAACCTTTTAGCTTTTACATGACTATATATATATACTATTATATTTTCATGGAAAATATAATAGTATATATTACTAAATTTCTTTAGACATTAAAAAGAACACATTATACATGACAAAAAAAAAGAACATTACAAGAAATGTCATACGTTGTAAAATAAATAGGATGGGTTGGGGGATTCAATATGTAAACTAAACAACTAATTCTGGTTTTTGAAAAATATCAAGGTCGACAACCTAGAAAAATCAAAAGTGTGTATAAATATGTGTGTGTGTGAGAGAGAGAGAGAAAGAGAGAGATTGTTTGTCTCTCTGTCTTTGCTTTGCATTTGACATTGAAGAAGAATTTTGAAAGAAAGAGTAAAATAATGATATATAATGGTAGGGAGTTAATGTTTAATTCTTTTTCTTCCATATAATTTTCTCTATAAGTAGTCTTTTAAGTTTGGTTTTAAAAAAAAAAATTCATAATTTTTTTTTATTATTTTTGAAATTCAATAACTAAATCAATATGATTTTTGAAATCAATGAATAAATCCAAGTTTGTTGTCTATTAAGGTTGTATTTCCTTCATTATTATTTAAAAGCACATTCTTTTCTTTCTTATAAATATATTATATATTTTATCTTTCCAATAAAGAAGCTTATACTTAAATCTATTTCAAAAGAAGCTTTCTTTGTTGTTGTTGTCGTTGTTCCTCTTTCTTCCTCACCCCCACCCCACCCCCAACGTATTTACCATTATAAACAATATTTAAAAAATCTTTTGATGCTTTCTTTCAACAGTTTCAATAAGAAAATCTCTCTAAAAATATATATATTTTGTTGTTTCTTATCTCAACATTTCCATATCTCATGTTTCAATAAAAAATAATTTTTTAAATGTTAAAAACATTTTTTTTTTATTTTTATTTAATTATCGTTAGAAAGAGTTGTGTGAGATAAAGAATTACTTTGTTATATAGTATGGTTATATAGTATTGTTATAAAGTGTTGTTATATAGTTATATAGTATTGTTATATAGTACTGTTATATAATATTGTTATATTGTTATATAGTATGGTTATATTGTTATATAGTACTGTTATATAGTACTGTTATATAGTGTTATGTTGTTATATAGTACTGTTATATAGTGTTGTTATATAGTATTGTTATATAGCATGGTTATATTGTTATATAGTACTGTTATATAGTGTTGTTATGTTGTTATATAGTATGGTTATATAGTATTGTTATGTTGTTATATAGTATGGTTATATAGTATTGTTATGTTGTTATATAGTATGGTTATATAGTATTGTTATGTTGTTATAGAGTACTTTCAAAAGACAAAGTGGTGGTTGTAAAAGTGTTGCAAAAGTATATTATTGTAAAAGTATTGAACAGGACATGATGCTGTACTTTCAAATACCAGTTAAAACAATTTCTCATTTAAACCGGCCATATCCAGCCAGAATTCTCTCACCTCTTTCTATTCAAACCGGCTGTAACCAGCCACCTATACTGATGTTAAGGCATTGTTCTCAAAATAAATATCAAAATCTCATAGATTTCGATATTACCGGACATGCCTGCACACCTGCTCACAGCTGCGGTCAGACTATAGTTATGCTTTCTGCAAGCTCATTCAAATGCATTCACATTGGCTGTCTCAAAGACAAACAAATATGGCTTATAAAACTTACCAAAATAAAGAGCCTTCCAGCGCCCCCCAAACGCCCCCTGGAGTTCCAAAACGCCCCCCGGGGGTGCATATGCCCCCCGTTGAGAACCTTTGGTCTAGATGCTTTCTGTTGTGACACCTACATGACCACTTTACAGTGTGGTCTAGATACTTTCTGTTGTGACACCTACATGACCACTTTACAGTGTGATTTAGATACTTTCTGTTGTGACACCTACATGACCACTTTACAGTGTGATCTAGATACTTTCTGTTGTGACACCCTACATGACCACTTTACAGTGTGATCTAGATATTTCTGTTGTGACACCTACATGACCACTTTACAGTGTGATCTAGATATTTCTGTTGTGACACCTACATGACCACTTTACAGTGTGATCTAGATACTTTCTGTTGTGACACCTACATGACCACTTTACAGTGTGGTCTAGATATTTCTGTTGTGACACCTAGATGACCACTTTACAGTGTGGACTGGATACTTTCTGTTGTGACACCTACATGACCACTTTACAGTGTGATCTAGATATTTCTGTTGTGACACCTACATGACCACTTTACAGTGTGATCTAGATATTTCTGTTGTGACACCTACATGACCACTTTACAGTGTGATCTAGATATTTCTGTTGTGACACCTACATGACCACTTTACAGTTTGGACTGGATACTTTCTGTTGTGACACCTACATGACCACTTTACCGTTTAATTAACATATTTCTAATGAAATATACTTCACTAAACATTTGCTGACCTAGAAACGATTATGATTGTTACTTTTTTTCTTCTTTTACAGCAAAAAGCACAAATCACGAAGGAGACGTGTTGGATTTGATCCCGTTGCTAGAAAGAACACAAACTCCTGGATTTCAGTACATTACCGGACCTAATAACATAACGCCAGCCATTAGACTCACAGGTAGGTAAGCAAGCCAATATGTTATCTAGATGTTTCCCCTATGCACAAGAAAATAATGATAATCTTTTCTTTATTGGTCACATGGGCCCATGCATACATATATACATATATATATATATATATACATACATATATATATACATATATATGCATACATATATATATACATATATATGCATACATATATATGCATACATATATACATATATATATATACACATACATACATATATATGCATACATACATATATACATACATATATATATACATACACATACATATATATATGCATATATATGTATGCATACATATATACATATACATATATACATATATATGCATACATATATACATATACATATATATATACATACATATATACATACATATATATGCATACATATATACATACACACATACGTGCATACATACATACTTATATGAACGCACACACACACACACACACACACACACACACACACACATGATGATGGCTGCAACTCAATTTCGAGTAATGTCATTGCTAGAAACTCTTTCTTCCTGCATCAGTGTGTGTATATATATATATATATTGTATGTATATATATATGTGTATTGTATGTATATATATATGTATTGTATGTATATATATGTATATATATATGTATTGTATGTATATATATATATATATATATATATATGCAAAAGTTTTATTTAAAATTGTTGGGTTACAACAAGTAAATATTTTATAACTGATATAAAGCACTCAACAAGTTTTGGAGTAGATATACGATATTAAACAAATGGAAACTATATTTATAAAACCATATTTATTTCATTATACATATTTCGGGGATACCATATTAAAAATATGGCATGCCTTCTTCAGATAAAATACAATATATAAACAGTTTTATAAATAATTTTGACGTACCATAAATATTGATCAACTTTTATGTAAGAAGTTGGTTTGGTAGTGAAATGTTTATAAATATTTAGTGTTAAGCACAGTTAAAAAGAAAGACGGAGAAAAAGAAGAAATGTATGTAAAGAAAAACATAGAGAAATAGAGAGAGATAGGGGAGAGAGAAATAGTGAGGAGGTGAAAAAAAAAGAGAGGCAGCTGAGGCAACAGATGAATAATAATAATTCATCATACAAATTGAGAGATTTAGTTATAGTGTTAAGGAGACGGAGAGAAATAAAAAATGAAGAGAAAACAGAGAGAGAGAGAAAGATAGAGGTGGGGGGAAAAAAGAGGTAGACCAAATAATAATAATTATTATATATGGGGAGGTGAGAGAAATAGGAGAGAAGTAAGAGAGAAAACGAGAGAAACTCGAGGCAAAGTTAAAATAACCGATACTTAGACTTCATCAAATATAAAGAGGGAGGAGAAGAAAGAGCTATATCTAGAGAGAGGGATGATAGATTTACATCTTTACGTTATGTCCTATCAATTTGAATTATCAATTCATATGAATTGGGTATTATAATGTAAATATCAATATTCATGAATGAGACATAGACATTTAACTGTGCTTAACACTAAATATTTATAAACATTTCACTACCAAACCAACTTCTTACATAAAAGTTGATCAATATTTATGGTACGTCAAAATTATTTATAAAACTGTTTATATATTGTATTTTATCTGAAGAAGGCATGCCATATTTTTAATATGGTATCCCCGAAATATGTATAATGAAATAAATATGGTTTTATAAATATAGTTTCCATTTGTTTAATATCGTATATATATATATATATATATACACACACACACTCTGATTATAGTGATGAAAAGTATATAAGAAGACACCCTTGTTGCAGTTCTACACTAGTTCTTCTTCTACTTTTACTTCTTCTTTTTCCTTTTTCTTCTTTTTTTTCTTTCTTTTTTTCTTTTTTCTTCTTTTTTTCTTTTTTCTTTCTTTTTCTTTTTTTTCTTCTTTTTTTCTTTTTTCTTTTTTTTCTTTTTTTTCTTTTTTTTTCTTTTTTTTCTTTTTTTTTTCTTTTTCTTCTTCCATACCCACTACTATTACTATTACTACTACTACTACTACAAATAATAATAATTCAAATGCCTGTAGTAGTAGTAGTAGTTGTAGTAGTAGTAGTAGTAGAAGAATATCACTGTAATAATCAGCTGTAGGAGGAGAGATGTTACTAGACAACACTACTACTACTACTACTACTAGTTACTTAATTAGTACATGATGTCTGACTGGGTGACAGAAACAACAACAGGGCAAGCTGAGATAGATAGGGTACCTATAGACCCACAGAAGAGGAAGGGCAAAGTGATAGCCACGACTTATAAACCTATAGAAGAGGAAGGGCAAAGTCACAGCCGTGACTTAAAAACACATAGAAGAGGAAGGGCAACCCATAGAAGAGGAAGGGCAAAATAAATACTAAAATGAAATAAAGATAGAGATGCAATAAAATAGAAGAGCTGAATGGAAAGTGATGATCTACTTCTGTGGTTTATTATTATTTGGCCTGTCATCAAATATGTTAGGTTTTCATTACCATATGGAGTGGGAATATTTGTATGGGTGGAGTGTCTGGGTATTTTAGTGGTGGGGTGGAGGTGGGGTGGGGGTATGGTTGTGGTGGGAGGAGAGGTGGTAGTTTTGGTGATGGGGGTGGTATGGTTGTGGTAGTGTTGGAGAGTATGGTGGTGGTGGTAATAGTGAGGAGAGAGAGTGGGAGGTGAGGGTGAGGGCGGTATAGTGGTGGTGGTCATGGTGGTGGTGAGTGAGAGTGGTATATAGTGGGGAGTGAGGGTGAGGGCGGTATAGTGGTGGTCATGGTGGTGGTTGAGAGTGAGAGCGGTATGGTGGGGGGGCGAGGGGGGGTGTAGTGGTGGTGGGGTGGTGGTGGAGTGTGGGAGGAGTGAGGAGTGGTATGGGTGGGAGGTGGGGGTGTGAGAGTGAGGGTGGTATAGTGGTGGTGGAGTGTGGGAGTTAGTGTTAGCAGTATTGTGAAAGATGGCAGTGCTAATGATTATGGAATGTCTGTGTAAATGGCATTAGTTGAAATAATATAAATATTGATTTCTGACCAGTTTACTCAGCTGTAGAAATGAGATGATAGGGGACTGGGGTCCCTAGCATTCCACTGTAAAGTGGTCGTGGAGGCACCATGGAAAAAAAGCACCTAGCAGTCACTGTAAATGAGGTTGGTGTTAGGAAGGGCATCCAGCTGTAGAAATCAAGCCAGAATCAGTTCCCGTCCCACCCTTGCAAGCTGGCAAAAGCAGACATGATGATGATGATGACAAAGGCCCAGTGCCTCAAATCTTGCAGCGTGTGGGAGTGGGGAAGGTCATTGTGCTTTATAACAACCACAGTATATGACTGGTACTTTATTTTGTCGTATATGAAAGCATAAAAGACAAAGTGATCACAACAGAATTTCGACTTGAAACATGTAAGACTGGGTGTATTTTATCATGACTCTGGCACTACCACCTCACAGAGTGAACTAGGTGCTTTTTGTTGTGGCACCATCACTACCACCTCACAGAGTGAACTAGGTGCTTTTTGTTGTGGCACCCCATCACTACCACCTCACAGAGTGAACTAGGTGCTTTTTGTTGTGGCACATCACTACCACCTTACAGAGTGAACTAGGTGCTTTTTGTTGTGGCACCATCACTACCACCTTACAGAGTGAACTAGGTGCTTTTTGTTGTGGCACCATCACTACCACCTTACAGAGTGAACTAGGTGCTTTTTGTTGTGGCACCATCACTACCACCTTACAGAGTGAACTAGGTGCTTTTTGTTGTGGCACCATCACTACCACCTTACAGAGTGAACTAGGTGCTTTTTGTTGTGGCACCATCACTACTACCTTACAGGGTGAACTAGGTGCTTTTTGTTGTGGCACCAGCACTACCACCTTACAGGGTGGACTGGGTCGTGGCACCAGCAGTACTCAGAATGTAAAGAGCCATAACTCTATGCTGTAAAGCATATTGCCCTGACGACACTCTACCGAAACTGCCAATCCACCACTATAATAATAATAATAATAATAATAATTGTTTCTACTTTTGGCACAAGGCCAGCAACTATTCCAGTGTATTACTGGTACTTTATTTTATCGACCCCTGTAAGGATGAAAAGCAAAGTTAACCTCGGCGGGATTTGAACTCAGACCATAAAGGGCTGTAACTCTTTGCTGCAAAAATGGCGTCCGACCCTCTACCGATACTGCCAATAATAATGAGGAGAAGGAGGAAGCAAACATCTAAATATTCTTATGTAATATGATGTGGGTGGAGTGAAGGTTGGAAGTGAGATTATATGTGAGGGGGTGAGGCAGAAATATAGCAATGGAGATTGATTTTTTGGGGGTTCAGGTTTTCTTTTCTTCGTGGTTTTTTTTTTCAGTTTTTTTTTTTTTGCTCCTGTTTAGAAGACGATATTAATTTTGTTGTATCGAGTATTTTTAGTGCAGCAAATGCAGCAGATAGCTGCAGAGATAATTTCATAAATTAGCTTTACATAACAAGAAACTAATAATGAAAGCTGAAACTATTGGTCATTCCAGTGGAACAAATTAACTCTCCATCTCAATTAACTTCATCTCAACAATAACGAACAATATATTAATACATATGTAACTTCATATGTGTATGTTATCTATCTATAGCTATATATATATATATATGTGTGTGTGTGTGTGTCTGATGGTAGCTAAGATGCTTTAGACGTGTCCGTCGAACTTGCGGGTCCAGAATCAGACAGATCCATACAATGAACGCGTCTCGAGCTGTCCGTCAGGGAAACAATTGTAACACACAATAAATTGAGTTCAGATGCATCACTGATTTTTCATTTTCTATTCTATATATATATATATATATATGTATATACATTTATATATATATATGTGAAAAGATTCAGAACTCCAATGGCTGAGCTCCGGCCATTTTAGCAGCTAGATCGGATCAAGTTGTTGAAACGGCCAGAGTTCAGCCATTGGAGTCCTGAATCTTTTCATATTACCCACTCTACTACCCCAAGTATTGAGTACTCTGGTTGGGTATGGTCCACCTGGTTTTTTTACCACACCTTATCTGTTCTATATATATATATAAACACATTTAATATAGAAATGGCTTCTACAGGACTAGAACTGTTTCATTCGAAGGTAATCATATTTGATATATATTTATCCTTATCGAGCCCTCTTTGGATTTTAGTCTTCAAATTTATTATTATTACTATATATATATATATATATATATATATATATTATAAAGAGTCAGGACCCCGATGACTGAGCTCTTGCCATTTCAAGAGCTAGATGGAACTTGCTGTTGAGACAGCAAGAGTTCAGCTGTCGAGCCCCTGTGAAACCCATGCTAGTCCCGTCAACTTTATATATATATGAGAGAGAGAGAGAGAGAGAGAGACGTGTGTGTGTGTTTGCTGTATACAAACATACTTTGTGTGAGTGTCCATGTAGAAGACATGATAGTACTGTCATATAGGAAGGGGTCATGCTTGATATGTAGAAATAGCAGGACTATGAGGAACTTCATTATAGTGCACCTTATATAAACTATGTGTGCAATAAATGCAGTGAAATGTCCAGCAGACTAACAGGGGGAAAATACTGCATAACTGATGCACAGTAAAGTAATTGGCAGTATCAACACCCATAATATACATTCTTGTAAATACTCACAGGAGCTCCCTACAAGAAACTCAGTGTCCATTACCTGGGAGACCTAATTAACTGTGGGTGGGGGAGTGTTGAGGTGGGAGTTGGGGTGAAAGCATAGTAGCCAGTGTGTGCCATTGGTAAGTCTCTGACCTACAGTCTATTTATTCTATTGTCTCGGGGAAGGGTAGTGTGGGGGTGGGGTCAGTATATCAATAACTTGCGAGACCAGCCAAGGTCATGGATGTTATCCAACTATCTTGCTCGGGGTTTACCCCTTGGCCTCCTTCCAGCTGGTTTTGCCCGTAAAATCTGTCCAGAGATTCTTTCCTGAGACATTCTAACCACATGGTTGTAGTACTGGAACTGTGATCTCTCAATTCAGAGAAGTAGCGGCTCTACCTGGAGTAACTCTCTGATCTCCGAACTACAAATCTGTCCAGCAATTCTTTCCTGATATATTCTAACCACATGTCTACAGTATAAGAGCTATGATCTCTCAATTCAGAAAAGTAGCAGCTCTACCTGGAGTGACTCTTAAGATTTAGAATTTTAAAATATGTAGGTTCCATTTTAAAGGCAATACAAAGTTAGTTAAAGAAACTACTAAAACCTTACATAGGTTCAATGGTTACATATTTATCTCACCCCTGTTGGTCTTTTGAGAATTTGGACTCCATCTTTTAATACCATTTAAAGTATATAATTCTGAGTCTTATGCAAAGAGTTGGAAGAAAATACATGAATCGGCTGTTTTAGGAATAATTTTCGAAATAGGATATTATTATTATCCAACTTTTCGCAATTCTAAATTGAGATTTAATTGAAGAGTTTTTTTGTTTTGATTTGGTTTGGGTTTAGGGGTTTTTTGTGGGGGAGGGGGTTCTTGTTTTTATAACAACATGGATAAAATAGATTTTAGCTAGAATTAGTTCAAACAACCTAAATAAATTAATATTTTTAGTGTTTTGTTTTTACAACTAAATACCTTCTTTTTATTACTAGCCATTAAGCCATTAAATTCTTCCAATACATTAGACTACAATACACAACATATTTAGACTCCATGCTTTCCTAAATGATACATGGGAAATTACCAGTCATTACTGTGTAGGGAAAAATGCCTTGCAGTATTTGTTTTTGTTCCAGCTCTTAGCATTCTAAATTCAAATCCTGTTGTGACCTACTTAGGTGATGAACTTAATCTATTACTTGGTTTAACACTACCACAGATACATTTTCACCAATTATGTAGGCATAAATTCAATTAAAATTTATGATAGAATGTTTTTTGATAAATATAAACTTTAAAACAAGCAGTTTTGTATCATAGAACCAGATACAGTTTCCTGCAAAATGTTAGATCACAGTAGTACCAAATATCTGTTCTCTCCATATTGAAAACAATAGATAGTGCACCTGAGTACTGTACATAATAATTTTCATTATTAATGGCAGAGGATTGGCAGTATCGATAGAGGATCGGAAGCCATGCTTTGCAGCATAGAGTTATGGCTCTTTGCATTCTGAGTTCAAATCCCATCGAGGTTAATTGTGCCTTTTATCCTTACAAGGTCGATAAAATAAAGTACCAGTAATGCACTGGATAATTGCTGGCCTTATACCAAAAGTAGAAAAAATTATTATTTCATTATTATATATCAAAAACCTTCCATAATAATTTCATATAAGAACCTTTTGTTCTGTTGTTATAAATACCATCTTAACTCTTAACATACTGTACCACCTGAAACCACATTGGCAAGGCATTGTTGAAAAGTATCAAACAACATTATAACTACATCACTTTCATCCTTACGGGGTCGATAAAATAAAGTACCAGTAATGTACTGGGTAATTGCTGGCCTTGTGCCTAAAGTAAAAACAATTATAACTACATCACATTAAAAATTAAAATCTTTTGCTTTAGTTTATTGCAAATGTTCACAACAATTTGTCCACTAGTAAAGATATATGTGAATTGACAAATCCGTTTTTAGATATTTTTTGCTAAATTGTTAGAGGATGTTAAGAGTTAAACTACGTCAAACAAATTTGTTTACTTACTCACATGAATGGATAAAAAAGAATTTGCTGTAGGAAAATAAGTCACAACAAACAGTGTACAAATACCAGAATAAAACAATCAGGTATAATTTTGTTCTAAAATTGGAAATCTCCCAAAGGCTGTAGTTGGTTTAAAAATAGAAGACTTTCTCAAGAGTACTGAAGAGACAAACTAAAGATATTTATATACCCTATACTTAAAAGAAAGTAAATTATAGTGGTCGTTGAAAACAAGTAATTGTTAAAGAGTTCGCAAGTTAATCTGTATGTTCTTTAGTGCTATTAATTAGATTAATTAGTGTATTTACCTGATATAAAATACTACAGTTGTGTGTGTATGTGTATATATATATATATATGTGTGTGTGTGTGTGTATGTATGTGTGTCTGTGTGTCTTTTCCTGATGTGTACTACTACTATATATTTGGTGATAATTTTTGTTATGTTTAATATAAATTTGATAGATCTGTGATTCAGTGTAAGATGTAAACTTTGATCTTATATAGGTTTACAAGTTAAACAACTATGGTCCCAGCTTGGATAATGTGTTGCACCATAATGTCCATTTATTTTTTGGGTTTTTGTTTTGGGGGATGAAAGAATGTTGAGAAGTTGATATGTCAGTTTGAGAGTTGTCACAATCAATTCTTCTTCTAAGACATTTACAGTTTTAAAATCAAGGAAATCATAAACAAATCTATTTCCAGTAACAACATTACAGATAATTAAAAACAGAAAATGAAGGGCAAGGGCTCTGGGGTCACAGAAGGATGGGAGAGTGAAGAGAGGATGTAATGGGCTCTAGGGCATGGCTGTGGTGGGGCTGCACCCTGCAAACAAGACCACAAAAGAATGAGTTTATCACATAGCCTGAAATATCCTTTCTTAGATATAATTAAATTACATTATTATTAATTATTATTGGTGAATTGGCAGTATCGGTAGAGCGTCAGACACCATGCTTTACAGCATAGAGTTATGGCCCTTTGCGTTCTGCGTTCAAATCCCGCCGAGGTTAGCTTTGCCTTTCATCCTTACGGGTCGATAAAATAAAGTACCAGTAATACACTAGGATAATTGCTGGCCTTGTGCCAAAAGTAGAAACAATTATTATTAATAGTCTGGTTAGTTAGTGTTAACCCTTTAGTATTTACATTACTCTATATCTACTATTGTATTTTCACAGTAAAGGCTTTACTTCACATAATACCTCACATAACATTTACATTACTCTATATCTACTATTGTATTTTCGTAGTAAAGGCTTTACTTCACTTAATCATCTCACATAATATCGAATCTATGAGATTTTGATATAATTTATTTTGAAAACAATACCTTAACATTAATTAGTATGACTAGCTAGTTACAGCCGGTTTGAACAGAAAGAGGTGAGAGAATTCTGGCCAGATATGGCTGGTTTGATTGCTGAAGGGTTAAACTAATAGCATCTATATTATTTGTTCTTAATTTTACTGACAAACATTTGTAGATATTTCAAATAGTATAAATAGCTTGAAATGTTTCTCAATCAATATCTTCTAAGGTAACTTACTTTTCTGTTACCTTCATCTTATCATCCATTTTGCATTGTTTAACCTTCTATCCACATTATATATTATATACAATGCTTCAAACTACAACATTTTAATATTTTCTAAATTGTGTCTGTTACTGCCATTACACTGTAACAGACGACTCACAGAACCCTTCTTCCTAGAGGGTAATATCACATTAAAGACAATAATATTTAGAATTGTTTCTTAATGGTTTATAGGATGTCACGTTATATTAATTAGAAAACATTGGTGACATATTGTAAACAGATTCTATGAAACTATTTAAGGAGCCATAAAGCTGTAGCTCCATTAACTCTTTAGCATTTAAATCGGCCATATCTGGCCAGAATTCTCTCACTTCTTTCTGTTCAAACCGGCTGTAACTAGCTGCTTATACTTATGTTAAGGTATTGTTTTCAAAATAAATAATATCAAAATCTCATAGATTCGATATTATGTGAGATATTAGGTAAAATAAAGCCTTTACTGCAAAAATACAATAGTATATATAGAATAATGCGAATGCTAAAGGGTTAAGATAAAATTGTGTGACATTGAGATAAATCATTTGAACCATCGTAATTATGCCATATCATCATCATCATTTCATTTTACGTCCACTTTTCCCTGCTTGCAAGGGTGGGACGGAAACTGATTTTGGCTTGATTTCTACAGCTGGATGATCTTCCTAACACCAACCTCATTTACAGTGAGTGCTGGGTGCTTTTTTGCCGTGGCACCTCCACGACCACTTTGCAGTGGAATGATATGGACCCCAGTCCCTATGATCTCATTTCTACAGCTAAGTAAACTGGAGCAATGTGAAATAAAGTGTCTTGCTCAAGGAAACAATACATCGCCCGGTCTGAGAATTGAACTCACAACCTTTCGATTGCAAGGCCAATGCTCTAACCACTAAGCCATGTGCCGCCATATATTTTTTATTATCATTTATAGAACAAAAAAATAGAAATTTTCCAATCATTTATGATATGTGTCCTAATAATCAATCTTGGCTACATAAAATTCTAAAGTATTGACAAATTAACTTGAAAAGAGAGTTTTGAGACACGAGTGTATTAGGATTCTCAGGAAAATGGGGGGGAAAACTGCGTATTGAAGCTTGCTAGAATAGCAATATTACCTCGAAGGACAGAGATCAGTGGCTCGATGTGAGTTGATTCTAACAGCTTCCATATGCTGAGTTTTCCCATTTTCCTGAGAATTTTAAAGTATTGATTACTTTTGACTAGGTAGGAGATCATCTAAGTGAAGGGAAATTAATGTTATCACATTATTTCTAAAGTTACATGACTAAAAACACTGCAAGTCAGATAACTGAAGAGGAACAAAGGCAGTTATTGTACTCTCATCATTGAGTCTATCTATAGTAAAACAGCAGAATCTGCAGAAAATAGACGTGTGCTGAGTCAGCAAATATTAATAATACAAAGTGTTGAAACAATGAAATAGACTGTACATGAAGAACAACTAAAATGAACTTCCTTGTGAAAAAGAAACAAAATTTAACCCTTTAGCATTTACATTACTCTATATTTACTATTGTTTTTTTGCAGTAAAGGCTTTATCTCACATAATATCTCACATAATATCGAATCTGAATCTATGAGATTTTGATATTATTTATTTTGAGAACAATACCTTAACATCAGTATGAGTGGCCAGTTACAGCTAGTTTGAACAGAAAGAGGAGAGAGAATTCTGGTGAAGAGGTGCCAGAAAATCCCAGTGGAGGGAAGCTGCATTAGAGGTAAACCAAGTAAGACTTGGGCAGTGGTAGTGAGAGCTGATCTCAAATCACAGAGGAGATAATGCTGAGACTCACAGAGGAGATAATAAAGGAACGTGGGGAGTGAAGAGATGCTGTGCTGAGAAGGACCTGTCCAACCCATGCAAGTGTGGTGATATTGACGTTGATGATGATGATAAACTTAATGCAATTTCATTGTTGCTTTCTTATAAATTTGAACTTTCTAGAAAATCCTAAAGCTAAAACATTTAAAAACAGTTGTATTCATCATCATCATCGTTTAACGACCATTTTCCACACTAACATGGGTTAGACTCATTAGTTCAAAATAGCAAAATGGTGGAATTTTCTGTCAGTAGCTTTAAAATAACTGAAATTATATTTATAGTAATTGGAAACTTGAACTTTATGGGAAATCCTAATGCTAGATCATCTTAAAATAGTCATGATATTCATTAGTAGAAAATAGCAAAAACAGTGGAATTTTCTATAGGTAGCTATAAAATAACTGAAAACATATTTATAATCTTTGGATGTGTTCCATAAAGTAAGTCTTTCAACTTGTGTTTTGGCAAAGATTATATTGATGATCTGGCATCTAGATGCTGACATCTGCCAAGATTATATTACTAGTTTCTCTCATGGTCTACTATGAATAAGCTGTCTCACTGTTTATACTTCTTTACAAGAAATTTTACACAGTTGTATGAATGAAATGGCTTCTGTATTTTTGGACATGAATTGTTTCATGTGCATTCTAATAAATATTGCCTGTACAGGTAATCAAAGTGTGTTTACATTTTTGGGATGACACCCTATATATATATATAAATGAAAATATAGGAATTATTATGAGCATAATATATGTGACTATAATGTCAAAATGGAAAATAATTAACATAAGATATGGGAAAATAATTCAAACTCAATTTTAAAAAAATCAAGACAGATTTTATCTACAGATTTTGAGAAATCCAGGAAAAAAACCAATAGAGTCTTAACTCAAAATAAAATAAAGCTTAAATACTCATCCTTCAATTTGGAAAAACTACAAATGCTCTATATAGTCTTAAAAAGACTATTTCACGAAATTTTTCAGTGGGGATGGTCACAGTTGGAGCCGTTCCTCAGTAGAGCTCAAACACAATAACCCTAATCACTGCCAAAATATGCCAAAAAGGCATATATATATATATATACATATATATATATATATATATATATATACATCGATCAACTTATTATATATATAATCAGCAGTACCATTATCATCATCATCATCATTTAACATCCATTATCCCACGCTAGCATGGGTTAGATGAGTTGTCCAGATGTGAGCCAAGCCAGAGCAGATGACCATCTGCAGCTCAGACTGGACTGATTTGGGCTTGGTTTCTACAGCTGGATGCCCTTCTTAATGCCAACCACTTTACAATGTGGACTGGTGCGTTTTGTTGTGACACCTACACGACCACTTTACAGTGTGGACTGGTGCGTTTTGTTGTGACACCTACACGACCACTTTACAGTGTGGGCTGGGTGCATTTTGTTGTGACACCTACATGACCACTTTACAGTGTGGGTTGGTGACACTTACACGACCACTTTACAGTGTGGGCTGGTGCTTTTTGTTGTGACACCTACATGTCCACTTTACAATGTGGGCTGGTGCTTTTTGTTGTGACACCTACATGTCCACTTTACAGTGTGGACTGGTGCTTTTTGTTGTGACACCTACATGTCTACTTTACAGTGTGGACTGGTGCTTTTTGTTGTGACACCTACATGTCCACTTTACAATGTGGGCTGGTGCTTTTTGTTGTGACACCTACATGACCACTTTACAGTGTAGGATGGTGCTTTTTGTTGTGACACCTACATGTCCACTTTACAGTGTGGGTTGGTGACACTTACACGACCACTTTACAGTGTGGGCTGGTGCTTTTTGTTGTGACACCTACATGACCACTTTACAATGTAGGATGGTGCTTTTTGTTGTGACACCTACATGTCTACTTTACAGTGTGGACTGGTGCTTTTTGTTGTGACACCTACATGTCCACTTTACAATGTGGGCTGGTGCGTTTTGTTGTGACACCTACATGACCACTTTACAGTGTGGGTTGGTGACACTTACACGACCACTTTACAGTGTGGGCTGGTGCTTTTTGTTGTGACACCTACATGTCCACTTTACAATGTGGGCTGGTGCTTTTTGTTGTGACACCTACATGTCCACTTTACAGTGTGGACTGGTGCTTTTTGTTGTGACACCTACATGTCTACTTTACAGTGTGGACTGGTGCTTTTTGTTGTGACACCTACATGTCCACTTTACAATGTGGGCTGGTGCTTTTTGTTGTGACACCTACATGACCACTTTACAGTGTAGGATGGTGCTTTTTGTTGTGACACCTACATGTCCACTTTACAGTGTGGGTTGGTGACACTTACACGGCCACTTTACAGTGTGGGCTGGTGCTTTTTGTTGTGACACCTACATGACCACTTTACAATGTAGGATGGTGCTTTTTGTTGTGACACCTACATGTCCACTTTACAGTGTGGACTGGTGCTTTTTGTTGTGACACCTACATGTCTACTTTACAGTGTAGACTACTTTATATGTGTGTGTATGTGTGAGTGAGTGTGTGTGCATGAACACATGAACATTCCAGTGCACCATTTTACATGTGTGAGTGTATATGTGAGTGTGTGTATATGTGTGTGTGTATATTTGTGTGTGTGTACACACATGAACATTCCATTAAAGTGATCTGATCTTTATTCATAAGATACAGCTACATGAATAACACAATAATATATATATATATATATATATATATATATATATATATATATATACACACACAACTGCGTGAATATACACTCTCTCACATAACCTTTCTTTGTAAACATTCTGCTTTATGTCTTTATAGGAAATCAGAATTCACATTGATAATTTTCTTTTCATGTTTATTGTTGAAAGGAACTCAGTATTCAATTACCCATTCTTATCTATTGTTGTTTCCTCCTGTGAATACTATTTAAATGGAATGCAATTCTTGTTTGTGTATTTTGGCTATTACCAAACTTCAGAACTAACCTTAGTTTTACTACCAGCCTCCAATATCTCCACCATTCAACTCTTATTGGGAAGAGTTTGCAGACTTAGATGTGCAAATAGAAAAATACAAATAGTCCATGTTCGTTTTTGGCAATTTTTCTCAATTCATCATCATTCTCTTGTGAAGTCAGTTAAGCTCTAATTGCTCAGAGAATGTTAAAAATTAAAGTTCTGTGTATTTTGTGGAGTAAAGACTTTTAAAACTTGGCTGCTGTCCAGTTCTTTTTAGAAAGTATCCTGAAGTGAGCTGAGTTCACCTTGTCATTCATATTGGGAAGATATATTCTATTTAATCAAGTCACTTTGTGTTCTAGGATTAACCCTTTTGATACCAAACTGCCTGAAACTAACCTTGGTTCTACAATTTTAGGTTGTGTATTTTAAAATGTTTATGATTATCTAAAAATCTTCCATCATGATTTTATGTGAGAACCTTTAAGTTATGTTCCAAATACCAGATAAATAATTAACTAGTGATGTTAGTATATTACTCCAAATTCTTTATTATTTTCAAAATTATTTGAAAATTCTAGTCTGTGATTCTTATTAAGAATATTGTAATGAAACAGTTACAAATATAGCTTAACCTATTTAGGATCTCTTAATCTGAAAAATAAGTATAACCTAGACCTGATTAATCTTCAGTTTGGATCAGTTCTGATTGACCCTTTGGACATGAATCTATGAAGCAATGTTATTCCTGAGAGGGTCGTAGGGACAGAGTCCTCAAACACTCCTCCCAGCAGGTCCTGTCAGAAGCAACCATCTTCAACTGATCCAGCTGGATCCCCAAGTGAGACCAGCCAAGTCATGTATGTTATCCAACCATCTTGCTCGGGGGTCTACCCCTGGGTCTCTTGCCAGTTGGTTTTGCCCTTAAAATCTGTCCAGTGATCCTTTCCTCAGACATTCTAACCACATGTCCATAGTATTAGAGCTGTCATCTCTCAAGAGAAGTAGTGGCTCTACCTGGAGTGACTCTTTGATCTCTGAGCTACGGACTTTATCGAGTAACATTAGCCCTAAGACACCCTCAAAGGAATCCCATTTCGGCTGCTTGATTCTTTCTGTCATTACCCAAGATTCATGACCATAGGTAAGGGTTTGGCATGAATACCGAATTAAAGATAGCAAGTTATGAGTTCAAATCTTAAAATATTTCTTGATACAAAAAAAAAAAAATACCCTAAATTCTGAAGAAAAGGAATTTTTTTTAATTTATTAGGAATTTTAACTAAGTATTTTCATCTTTTCTCTTTTATAAATATGTAATATATAGAAATAAGGCAGTGAATTGGCAGAGTTGTTAGAAGAGGAGATAGTCTATTTATTTGGGGGGGGGGGGGGTAGTAGTAGTAGTAGTAGTAGTAACGGCAGCAGTGGTAGTGCTGATAGTAGTGGTAGTGGTAGTGGTGATAGTAGTAGTAGTGGTGGTGGTAGTAGGGGTGGTGGTGGTAGTAGTAGTAGTAGTAGTAGGGGTGGTGGTGGTGGTAGTAGTAGTAGAGGTGGTGGTAGTAGTAGTAGTAGTAACAACAACAACAAATGTGGTTGATGGAAGAAAGTATCAAGATTGACAGTATTACTATATAATATATATATATATGTATATATATGTATGTATGTATATATAATATATATTGTTTGTTTTATGTCTGTTACAGATAGCCAGCGAGTGGTGGTTCTACCAGATGCAGTGAGTTCTAAGGCCCAGAAATTTCTCAGAGAGAACATTGACATTACTTTTCTTGCTACTTTAAAGCAAGAAGTTGGAGGTTCTGGGAGTATTTTATCCCTCTCGACAGGCATAAAAAGGTACAGTATTCTTTCTTTTACATTTTGTTTCTGTTGATAGTCTGATGTTATGGCAGTGGTACAGAACAGGGGGCACTTCTTCCACAGGGGGTGAAAATATTTCTAGGTTTTATATTGTATTTCCTGGAAACTAAATATGTTTTTATATTGATGTGCATGGAGGATGACCACTGGATAAAGAAATGCCAAGAAATCCCAGTGGAGAGATGCTGTGCTGAATAGGACCCATCCCACCCTTGCAAGCAGGGAAAAGGGGACGTAAAATTATGATGATGATGATGATGATTGAGAGAAATGCTTCAACATTTTTGAGGCCTTGTGATGGGGCATAGACCAAAACAGATTAAGAAGCCTTTGTATTATAGTGTGGTTATAAGTCCTTCTGTCAGGAGTTGCAACTGGTAGATAATATCAGCAATGGAAAGACCAATGGAAACATTGTTTCCTTGGTTCAATTTGACAGGCCCCACCCCACTCAGTAAGCAAATAATGTATAGGGTCTTGTCGAGTGATTCCTTTTTTTAATTCCTTATAAGTCCTCTGAACTTAGTCTGAGTCCTATTTTTGATCCTTCGTTTCAACTACTTTTGCTTATTCCAACCCCAAATAAACGATTTTGATAGATCAATGTTGCTTCCTCTTTGACGGCATAACAGAGAATAAGAAATGAGTATAGTGCATACCAATGACACTTTTTATATATATGTGAATGTGCAACCTTCAACATTTCTAGAAAACTCTACCAAAATATTGCTATATTTGGGGAGGGTCCCTAACATTGCCAGAAAAATATAGTAAAACACACTCCCTGCTTGGTTTGGTTTTCACTTCAGTATATATTAATATTTCTATAAATAATTTAGCTGGCAACCAAGGTTTATCATTGATTGACCGAAAGTTAAAAAATAAATGTAAGTATAGTTTTTCAAAGTTTTATATATATATATATATATATATATATATATATATATATATATATATATATATATATCATCATCATCATCATCGTCAATTAACGTCTATCTTCCACGCTAACATGGGTTAGATGGGTTTGCTCCAATTAGAGGCAAGTTGGATTGGGTTACCATGTCTCGCTCATATAGGAGAGTTTCTGGATGGTTTTCTACGGCTGGATGCCCTTCCTAACGCCAACCACATTTACAGTGTGGACTGGGTGCTTTTTGCCATACACACACACACACACAAATATTTGTATACATTTTTTAGCACACCCTGTATATTAACTAGTCTGTGTATAATGCTACAGCATTAAAAGAACGCTTATAATCTACAACCCAAAAGTGTCACCCAGGGCAGACCACTCCCTTCACCCCCAGGTAGGCTACTGGAAGAAGGAGGAGCTTACCAGGAAGTTATCTTACAGTTGTTGTTAGTTATTAGTAATAATTGCCAGGCTTACAATACAGGTGTACCAATCTTAAACTTAAAAGTATAGGTATAACCTGTGTTATCTTCTCTCAAGGTTGCTTATCTTTTGACATTTGATTTAGTCTCCAGGTGGTAGTAGTGATGGTGGTGGTGATGGTGGTGGTGATGGTGATGATGGTGGTGATGATGATAGTGATGATGATGATGATAATGGTGGTGATGGTGATGGTGGTGATCATGATAGTGATGATGATGATGATGATGGTGATGATGATGATAATAATGGTGATGGTGGTGATGGTGGTGATGATGATGATGGTGATGATGGTGATGATGATGGTGATGATGATGATGATGATGGTGATGATGATAATAATGGTGATGATGGGGATGGTGATAGTGATCTAAATGACGATAGTGATGATGATGATGATGGTGATGATGATAGTGATGATGGTGATGATGATAATAATGGTGATGATGGTGATGGTGATAGTGATCTAAATGATGATAGTGATGATGATGATGATAATGATAGTGATGATGGTGATGGTGATGATGATGATGATGATAGTAATGATGATGGTGATGATGATGCACAGGTCACAAGTTCAAAGCCTGCCCTAAGCATTATTCTATCCTGCTTATTTATGTCTGCCTAGTATTAAAAAAAATATATCGTGTATTGTCTTCTGTTATCTAGGTCATGTTGACATATATAATTTCACAACTTTACTATATCTAAAATATCTGTTATCTTACTAAGTTTCTTTGACACCTTTATAACAACTAACAACTAGCAAAACTTCTCTGACCCCCTCAGACAGCTGTCAAAACAATGACAGTAAATTTTTGTGGGAATTGTTTTATTATGTATTGTAATAATTGTTTCTACTTTAGGCACAAGGCCAGCAATTTGAAGCGGAGGGGAAATTCGATTAAAATCAATCCCCAGTACATTACTGGTACTTTATTTTATCAACCCCGTAAGGATGAAAGGCAAAGCAAACTTTGGCACGATTTGAACTCAGAACGTAAAGAGCTGTTACTATATGTCACAAAGCATGTTGTTCGGCGCTCTACCGATACTGCCAATCTACTGCCTTTACAGTGCCAGTAATAATTGTTTCTTATTTAGGAACAAGACCAACAATTTGGGAGGAAAGGGAAAGTCAATTAAATTGACCCTAGTGTGTTACTGGTACTTTATTCTATTGACCCAGTAAGGATGAAAGGCAAAGCTAACCACGGCAGGATTTGAACTCAGACCATAAAGGGTCATAACTCATCCGACCCTCTACCGATACTGCCAATAAAAAAACGTTATATATATCTTATATCATCATCATCATTTAACGTCCATCTTCCACGCTCGCATGGGTTTAGATGGGAGTTGTCCCACTTGAGGCAAGGTTGGTCAAGTGACAATGTCTTGTTCGTATAGGACTATCTGGCGGGTTTTCTACGGCTGGATGCCCTTCCTAACACCAACTACATTGACAGTGTGGACTGGGAGCTTTTTACTGTGTTACCTACACGGCCACATTACAGCGTGGACTCTGTGTTTTTTGTCATGACACCTACACGACCTCATTAGTTTGGACTGGATGTTCTGTTGTACCAGCATGACTTTATAGAGAAATGGTGGTGTTGGCGGGAGTGGAAAGATGGAGTAATATATATATATATATATATATCACATCATATCAGAGACCGTGATGATCTGTGGCTGTTAGTTGAGAACACACCTGTTTATAATTATAACGAACTAAAAAAACTACATAGAGAGACTGAAGAAAATCTCTCACAGCTATATGTCAAATTAGGACTTTCCTAAGACCTGTCCATCTAAGCAGAGATTTTCTTAAGCTAACCGCCTAAGTAGAACATAATCTAATTAGATTTTGGATTTATCATATGTTCTTATTAAGACCCCGATTGATGACAATGCACTGAGCTGATCTAGTAATCACTTTATATCTTGCTATTATTGTACTATAATTGTTTCGTCTGATTTGGTTCTTTCAGCCATTGATTATAGATTAGAAATAAAAAAAAAAAGGATATATAAGAGAACTGTTGTAATTTTAACATTTTGTCTGTGGTTCATGAACTTTATGAAGATTAGGAAAGGAAATGACAACTTTATATGTAATTATGTATCATACTCTGTCTTTTATAAGATAGTCAGAAGGGTGGTAGTAGGAGTGGTGGTGGTGGGAGTGGTGGTGGTGGGAGTGGTGGTGGTGGTGGCAGGAGTGGTGGTGGTGGTGGCAGGAGTGGTGGTAGTGGTAGACAGTGGAAGTGGTGGTAGTGGTAGACAGTGGGAGTGATGATAGTGGAGGTAGTGGTAGAGACAGTGGTGGTGGTAGTGGAGGGAGTGGCAGTGGTAGTGGCCATAGTCAGAAGAGTTTGGGGTTACCTTTAACCCTTTAGCACTTCAGCCAACCATATCCGACCAGAATTCTCTCACCTCTTTCTGTTCAAACTGGCTGTAACTGGCCGCTCATACTAATGTTAAGGTATTGTTCTCAAAATATAAACCACCAAAATCTCAAAGCTTTGCTATTATGTGAGGTAAAGCCTTTTCCGTAAATATATAATATATAATAAAATTATTGTGTACAGTGCTCAGGTGCACTACAACTCATCAAAGATGCATCTATAGTACATAGAATAATGTAGAAATGTCAAGAAACAGTGAATGAGTCATGATATACATGTGTGCGTGTGTATTGAGGGGGAATATCAGATATAGTGTTGACAAATTTCAGGAAGCATGGAGGTTTTAAGGGATGCAGTGTTTCAACAACTGATGCAGCTAGTTTGTTCCATGCTTCAGCAACTCTGGGCTTGAAAAAATATTTCTGAAAGTCATGGGAGTAATATAATTGCTAAAGGGTCAAATCAAATTCCTAACTCACAAGACATTACAATACTTCAGATACTTGAAATGTAACAGCAAAAATTCCAAAACTAAGAATAAGTGGTTTAACCCTTTACCATTTACACTACTCTATATATACTATTGTATTTTTGTGGTAAAGGCTTTACTTTATATAATTATCTCACATAATATTGAATCAATGAGATTTTGATGTTATTTATTTTGAGAACAATACTTTAACATAAGTATGAGCAGCCAGTTACGGCCAGTTTCAACAGAAAGAGGTGAGAGAATTATGGCTGGATATGGCTGGTTTAAATGCTAAAGGGTTAAATATTGTTCAGATTTATGGAAATTATCTCCATCATGTCTTCTTCTTGTGACGCTAAACTCCGCCAATTTTAGACTGTTCAACAACATAAGATATCTCTCTCCACAAAGTTTGATCACCAGCAGCAGAGCAAAGATCAAAGATCAAGTCGAGTCCATAAGTTGACATCCCATAGACATCAACCCAATATAGAATAGCAAAGGTTGAATCCAAAAAAACTTGTTAAATCAGACAAACTTAAGCAAATGTAGAATGTTGAGGAGCTGAATAACCTACCAGCCAACAGCTTATATCATGCTGTTCTGAAGAAACTAAAACTAAATCTCAGCTGGGGCATTAAACATTCAAACGATATTATCCTTACTTCTCCATCATGTATTCAATGTTTAATATTTACCTTTTTTTCTTTGTATTCTTGGACAGAATTCTAGAAATAGAAAGCAGTGGCAGGAGGAACGAACTGCGGTTTTATTACACACATGACCAAAATATCCAAATTGAAACATTCCCATATAAACTTGCTGACAATCATTGGCACAAATTAGCGCTGAGCCTACGTGCGACGGACCTCACCTTATTTGTAGACTGTGAACAAATCTATAGACGGGTCGTACTGACCTTGGACTCAAATTTTAAAGCTGACAAAATATCACTGTTTTTAGGTCAACGTAACAGAGAATATGCACATTTTCGGGTAAGTTCAATAGTTTTTCTTTTATGCATATATGTATATATATGTGTGTGTGTATGTATAATGTACTACTTCATCATGTTATTGTGACCTTTGCATTGAAATATTTCCCCATTCTATATTGTTTAAATTTCTTTGTATTTGTGTATATAGCTAAAGTCAAATTTATTGACCAGACTTATCTGAGTCATTTTTTTCAGAATTTTCAAAAGGCTTATGCTTTCTTATACATTTCTTTTATCTATTATTTTCCCTATACACACACACACATATATATACACATACATATATATATATACACACACATATAGACACATACATATAAATATATACACACACACATATAGACACATACATATATATATGTATAAATATATATAGGAAAAGAGTCAGGACCCCGACGGCTGAGCTCTGGCCGTTTCGACAGCTAGATCCAAACGCTATTGAAACAGCCGGAGCTCAGCCGCCGGGGTCCTGACTCTTTTCCTATTACCCACTCTACTACCCTAAGTATCGAGTACTCTGGTGCGTTATGGTCCATCTGGTTTCTTACTACACTTTCTTTGTTATATATATATATATAGTTATATTTGGGGAGGGTCATATAGTTGTAATAATATTGCCAGAAATAATAACACACTCACTGTTTGGTTGGTTTTTCGCTTCTGTATCTTTTATATCTCCATAGTTTATTATAACAATATGACCCTCCCCAAGTATAACAATATTTGTTTCGACACACGATTTCATATCAAAAACTTTGCAAAACAAATTCATATATATATATATATTTATACACATATGTGTATATATATATATATGTATATGTGTATATATATATATATGAATTTGTATATATATATATATATATATATATATATATATATATGTATATGTATGTATGTATATGTAGACTCAAGAATCTTATCAAGAATGAAACTCTTCTGACAAAAGAAAAAGAAAAAATATAATTTCAAAAGAAATTATGTTCTTTTGGGTCTCGAATAATCATATATTACTAGAAATCCCATATGTTATAAAATAAATAGGATGGGTTAGGGTCTCAATATGTAAACTAAATGACTAATTCTCATTTTTTAAAAATATCAACAGAGACAGCATAGAAAAATTACCGATTTTCCAACCCTGCTGCTTATTCCAACCCCTCTTATTATTTGGGACCCAAGAGTATTCCATGATTTTCTTTACACTTCCAACAATCTTACAGGAATTTACAGAGTGGCGTTCCTACAGTTAGTTATGCTAGTTTATTAATAACAGAAATGTCTTTTACATTTTTTAAAATTAGTTTTTAAGTAAAATATAAAAATAAATCAAAATCCTTCATGCAACAAGAATCTTCTATTTTCTATTTTTGTATTCACAAAACTTTGAAGAATCTTTTCAATGTAAAAAAAAAAAAAAACTGTTAAGAAAAGGGATTTTAAATTTTCATTGTAACTAATGCAATGCAGTCTTGAGGAGTTTTAGGGAGAAAAAAATTAATATTATTTGCATTTAAAATTCTTTATTTCATACATTTGATATTTTCTGAAAGAGGATTTTCAAAAGTATTTTTTTAAAAAAGGTTTTATGTTTTAGCATGCATTATTTATGAATTTTTCCATTGTTCATAATAAATTAATCATTCTATACTTTAAAGCTCTTCCATAACTTTTCTTTATAGCTTCCTGTCTTTTTCTTGTACAAAATATATTGTCAGTTTGGTTTTAAACATAACACAATGTATAAATACTTTCTGTCATTTCTATATAAAGAAACCAAACAATATATT
The DNA here is from genome assembly GCA_964016885.1 of Eledone cirrhosa. NCBI lineage: Eukaryota > Metazoa > Mollusca > Cephalopoda > Octopoda > Eledonidae > Eledone > Eledone cirrhosa. The sequence goes on along the minus strand of OZ024750.1, from coordinate 4,116,966 downwards.
ATTGATTATTAGATAATCTTCATGATTTCTTATGTAAACATGTGGTTCTTTCATTATATCTAACATTCTGAAGAATCTCTTCAAACTAAAGAATTGTATAGTTTATAGCAGAAGTCCCCAACCAGTACCAGTCTATGGATCATTTGCTACTGGGCCACAAAGAAATAATTAACAGGTTTAAAATTATATAATAGATAAATTGAATATTGAACTTTAATTTAAAAAGATTTGTTTAAATATTCAATATTCATATACTCAATATACCATATTTCCTGGCGTCGTAAAATAAGTCTCAAAAATCTACCATGAGTCCTGGAGGCCGAAGGTGGTTTATTATATTTTTTGCAAATTTTTGGTTGTCAAAATTAGGGTGGGTCCTCAAGGATGAAACATAAATTGCTCTTTTTATTATTGCTCCCTTTATCAAAATACACTTCAATAACACATATGTGCAACTACTAGTCCGTGGAAAGATTGTCTGACTTGAAGCCAGTCTGTGGTATAAAAAGGGTTGGAAACCACTCGTTTATAGAATAACATTTGAAAAACCATGGATTTACTTTGTTCTAAAATTGAAATTAATGCATGCAAGATTCCACAGCCCTAGCATCAATCCTTTATAGTCAGCCTATGAACTTTTCAGCCGACCCTTGTAGTTTTCTCAGATTTTGGTTTTGTTATAAATACATATTTATGATCACCAATAATTGTTGGTTTGAAAGGGATTTTAAAAATTAAAAAAAAAAGAAAGAAAGCAAAACATTTTGTTAATACAGCTTTAGAAAAAAATAGTTTTGAAATGTGATATGATTTTGTCACTTACTTTTTATGTGAACTAATTAAATGTACTATTTACTAACCTCATGTTCCCATGAGATTTTTATGAGTCCATATATCTCAGAAGCAGGTGTTATTTAGGTTTTTCCTATTGTTTGAAATCATACTTCAACATGATGATTAAATCAAAAATTTTATTTTTAATTTTTTTCATCAACTCTTTCATTACCAAATTTCTAACGATAGACATTGCCTTTGTTTTTAAATCACTTACCAAAAATAAAAATAAATTAATGAAGAATTCAGGGGGACTTCATAAAATAACTTTCTCGTTATTATGTTGGTGTTTGAAACATATCAAAGGTTCTTGCATAAAATGATGATGGAAGGTTTTTAAATAAATATAAACACTTTAAAACAAACAATTTTATAGCATAGAGCTAAGAGTGGTTTCGGGTGAGTTGTTATCAAAAGGGTTCACATCTCATGACAGGTACCACATCATGTCCTTGCTAAAGGTATTTTAACCGTCAATAATTTGGTCCACCTGCCTGTTAACAGGAGCCTTGGCTAAGTAAGGATGACTTTAGCAAACAATACTAACACTAAATAGAGAGTGAGGAATGTATCACCAAACAGAAACTTGGTTTAAATGGCTACAACAGAGTGGACTTCACTAAAGGCATTCGAGAATCAGATGGGAAGGGGTTATTTAAGCATGTGATGGATTAGTCTACCACTCAAGTAAGGCTACAGCAAAATTTGAACTCAGAACAAATACTACAAGGCATCTCACCTGGCATTCTAACAATTCCACTTATCTGTGGTTTAGTATTTTAAAGCATAGAGTTTAACTGACAAGATCCCAGACCTCATTCACTTAAAAAGGGGGGTGGAACTTGTCAAATCAGACTAAGAAAACAATGTCTGCATTGCTTATACTATCTTGGCTCTACACACAATACTTTGGGATCACTGGCTTAGGATGACCCCGGCCTCATCAAGCAAGGGCGAGAAGAAATTATACTATCTACTGGGTCGCAACTCCTGGCAGAAACATTATTTTATCTACCTCAAGAGGATGAAAGGCAATGTTGGCTTTAACTGGATATAAACTCAGAGCTGAAATCCAGACCAAATACCACAAAGAGTTTTATCATGCGTGTATAACCCAATTTTCTATATGACTGGTGTACAGGTGATATCACTATAGTATTGCTGTGTAATGTACTGGTGTATGTATGACATTAGTGCAACCTTGTTATCTCCTAGGCTGGTGTGTAAGAGATCTTATTGTAACAGAAATATGTACTGAATTTGTGTGGGGGGTAACATTGGTGTGGCATTGCTTTGTAATGTATTGGTGTGTCACATCAATAAGACATCTATACAGCTTTATAGTGGTGTGTAGGGGATCTTATTGTAATAGAGATATGTACTGAATTTGTGTGGGGCGTAATATTGGTGTGGCGTTGCTCTGTAATGTACTGGTGTGTCACATCAATGTAACATGAATACGACATCAATGTAACATGAATGTGACATATATGTAACTTTATATCCTATGGTGGTGTGTAGGTGATGTTATTGTAAATTAGATTTATATATACACACTTGCCTTGTGTGTGACTGATATTAACCCTTTAGTATTTACATTACACTATATATACTATTATATTTTCATGGTAAACACTTTATCTCACATAATATCGAATCTACAAGATTTTGATATTATTTATTTTGAGAATAATACCTTAACATCAGTATGGGCAGCCGGTTACAACCAGTTTGAACAGAAAGTGATGAGAGAATTCTGGCCGGATACGTCTGGTTTAAATGCTAAAGAGTTAAAGTAAAATTAATCAATCATTCAACTACTTGATAATATTTGTTTTCAGTTCAACCATTTATATATATTAATATAGTTTATACACTTGACATGTATGTGTGACCTTAAGTTTCAGAGTCCAGTTATGGCTACCCCTATATAGTGGAGTAGGGGTTCTAAAAGGCCAGTTTTAGAACTGCTGTTCCACTATACAGCGATAGCCATAACTGGACCCTGAAATCTATGATTCCATATATATGTTAAATTTTTTATCTTTCCTTCCTTCTCACCCCATCTTCATATCTGAGGGTCAGGGGTCAAGTACTTACGGACCAGCACTCTCCATCTTTTCTTGTCTCTTACCATTGCCGTACATTCTGCCAAACTCCTTCCTGTCCATTCCTTCCTTAATATCATCTGTCCATCTCCTTTTCTGCTGTCCCCTGGCCATTTTCCCCTGTATTCGTCCCTCAAGAATATACATAGCCAAATTTTGGGCCCTGATGACATGACCAACATACTGAAGTTTTGTTTTCCTTAATATAAACTAAATAAGCTCTCTTCTACAAGATTGAGCATTTTTTCCTTTGCCTTGTATTTACGGATATCCTGCATATACATATATGTTAATGAAATAAATATACTTCATAAAGAAATTACTTCTACAGAACTAGAACTGTTTCAGTCTTTGAAATCCCTGATGATTTCAAACAAATGAAACAGTTTTAGACTGAGATTAGCTGAGATTTCACTGACATCCAGAGTTGACATTGCACTCGGTGCTCCTGTGGGAGACCCTACATGGACACACTGGAAGAGGAAGACCAAGGTTAACATATGTTGATGCCCTAAGGACAGACACTGGTCTCTTGAAGACACAGGACATGGCAGCGATAATGAGGGACAGAGACTGTTGGAGAGAACTCGTCCATAGATCTCGGGAATTTTACTCGCCTTAGATAGAAGTTATTTCAATATGAAATAAATATGTACCTTATCTACTAATGTATTGAGTACATTATTTAAATATGGTTCCATTCCATTCCTCTTCAGAAAAAACCATTCTTTATTTATATGTTAATTTATAAAAGTCAGTTAATATGTAGGAATATATGTTATGTCAGAGTGACCTAATCACACTAACCTAGTATTCAATACTTTCTAGAAAACATGGTGTTACTACTACTACTACTACTACTACTACTACTACTACTACTATTACTACTATTACTACTACTACTGTTGCTGCTTCTGCTACTGCTACTAATGATTATAATAATTGTTTCTACTTTTGGCACAAAGCCAGCAAATACCCAGTGCATTACTGGTACTTTATTTTATCGACCCCGTAAGGATGAAAGGCAAAGTTAACCTCGGCGGGATTTGATCTCAGTCTGTAAAGGGACGTAACTATGCCGGAAAGCATGGCGTCCGACTCTCTACCGATACTGCCAATCCACCACCATAAAAATACTGCCGCTGCTACTGTTGTTACAACTACAACTACTACGACTACTACTGCTGCTGCTACTACTGCTACTACAACTGCTGCTGCTGCTGCTACTACTACTGCTGCTGCTACTACTACTACTGCTGCTGCTACTACTACTGTTGCTGCTGCTGCTGCTACTACAACTGCTGCTGCTGCTACTACTACTATTGCTGCTGCTGTTACTATTACTACTACCACTGTTACTACTACTATACTACTACTACTGCTACTGCTGCTATTATTACTGTTACTACTACTACGTTGCTGCTACTACTTCTCCTACCTTTAATACAACTGTCTCCTCAAAATAACATAAATTATCTCTGTCTCATGATCTGCAGGGTTAAAGTTATTACCTCATTCCTACAACTATAAAATAACTCCATGGTTATATCTAACACAGTATCAACTCACACCATAACTCCATGGTTATATGTAACACAGTATCAACTCCCACCATAACTCCATGGTTATATGTAACACAGTATCAACTCACACCATAACTCCATGGTTATATCTAACACAGTATCAACTCCCACCATAACTCCATGGTTATATGTAACACAGTATCAACTCCCACCATAACTCCATGGTTATATGTAACACGGTATCAACTCACAACATAACTCCATGGTTATATCTAACACAGTATCAACTCACACCATAACTCCATGGTTATATCTAACACAGTATCAACTCACAACATAACTCCATGGTTATATGTAACACAGTATCAACTCCCACCATAACTCCATGGTTATATGTAACACGGTATCAACTCACAACATAACTCCATGGTTATATCTAACACAGTATCAACTCACACCATAACTCCATGGTTATATGTAACACAGTATCAACTCACACCATAACTCCATGGTTATATCTAACACAGTATCAACTCACACCATAACTCCATGGTTATATGTAACACAGTATCAACTCACAACATAACTCCATGGTTATATGTAACACAGTATCAACTCACAACATAACTCCATGGTTATATCTAACACAGTATCAACTCACACCATAACTCCATGGTTATATGTAACACAGTATCAACTCACACCATAACTCCATGGTTATATGTAACACAGTATCAACTCACAACATAACTCCATGGTTATATGTAACACAGTATCAACTCACAACATAACTCCATGGTTATACCATAACTATCTTTATATGAAGAAAGTTAAAGTGTTGATGTACTAAATGATATATGCAAAATATTCTCTTGCCTTTCATCCTTACAGGGTCAATAAAATAAAGTACCAGTAATACACTGTGATAATTGATGGCCTTGTGCCAAAAGTAGAAACATTTAACTGAAAAATTCTCTCTTAATTGTATGAAGATAACAACAACAACAAAAATCTAATTATTAGTGGCTCTGGAAAAGGGGGAATAATTTCTGGTAATTAAGAATTAATTTGATGTAATTTATTTACATATTTAAACCTTTAGCAATCAAACTGGCCATATTCGGCCAGAATTATCTCACCTCTTTCTGTTCAAACCAGCCATAACTGGCTGCTCATACTTATGTCAAGGTATTGTCTCAAAATAAATAACACCAAAATCTCGTAGATTCAATTTTATGTGAGATAAAGCCTTTACAGGGAAAATACAATAGTAAATATAGAGTAATGTAAATGTTATGTGTGATATTATGTGAGATAAAGCTTTTACAGTGAAAATACAATAGTAAATGTAGAGTAATGTAAATGTTATGTGTGATATTATGTGAGATAAAGCTTTTACAGTGAAAATACAATAGTAAATGTAGAGTAATGTAAATGTTATGTGTGATATTATGTGAGATAAAGCTTTTACAGTGAAAATACAATAGTAAATGTAGAGTAATGTAAATGTTATGTGTGATATTATGTGAGATAAAGCTTTTACAGTGAAAATACAATAGTAAATGTAGAGTCAAGTGTTAAACCAAAATTTGTTCTTTGTTTATGCAAGAGAAGAGCTACAAGGATATTTTGGCCTTGTCAGTATAGCATAGACTGTTTTAATCAATCAACAAAGATCTTTACATCATGATAAAGTGTTTGCACTGGTAGTAATTTGCATAATTAAAAAAATGTAAATTGAGGCCAGAAAAATAATTTTAGTAGGTCAATAGCAGGAATTTTGATATGTTAATGACTTTTTTATGTTTTGTTTTTAATGACATATGCAAAATTAATAAAAATAAATACTGACCTAGCAGTAATTCTTAGTGATTCTCAAAGAAAAGGGGAGGTAATCCCATGCAATGTGCAAGCTAAGATAAAAACTTTTGTACAGTTTCCCACACATCTGAATATAATAGCCAAATTTCTATCACCAAATATCATCTCTACCATCTTCAAAATGAGAATAGGGTGTTTTGAGTTTTAACCCTTGAGCATTTAAACCAGCAATATAAGAGCAACTTCCTGTCAGCCATCTTACTAACAAGCAAACTAGGATCAACTTCCTGTCAGCCATCTTACTAACAAGCAAACTAGGTGCAAAAAATCACCACAAGGATATATAATATGCATCTATAGAATTAATATTCCCATTCAGTAAACTCTTCTGGTACCATGTAATAAATATAAGATATTTAGGTTTTCATACTATATCTGTTGATCATCATTTTTACATTTGTTTTCCCACACTTGTATGGGTTGGCTGTAACAGAGAACTTAGTCGTAACTCTATGCTGCAGAGCATGGTGTCCGACACTCTACCAATACTGCCGATCCACCACCCTTGAAGAAAACTCTAATGATAATAATAATGATTTCTAGTATAGGCATAAGGCCAGTAATTGGGGGGAGGGGAAAGTCAATTAAATCGACCCCAGTGCGTGACTGGTACTTTATTTTATTGACCTTGTAAGGATGAAAGGCAAAGTTATCTTTGGCGGTATTTGAACTCAGACCGTAAAGGACCGTAACTCTATGCTGCAAAGCATGGCGCCCGACCCTCTACTGATACTGCCAATCCACTGCCCTTAAAAAAACTCTAATGATAAGGATAATAATAATAACAATAACAACACACATGTATTGTATTGTACCTTCAGGTAAGACACCTAACTTTTTTTGCTTACTATAGTCTGCCTCACCTCTTCATAGTTGAGTAGTTAAGAAGGTCATGCAGCAATTCAATATATTTTGCTTCAGCAATTTAAAAATTTTGACTAAAAAAGAAAAAGAACCCACACTTGGCGTGGGAAAGGTATTATATGTACAAACAAATATATTTTTGAAGTTTATGGTATTGTAAGGTATTCTTATAAATACACAGAAAACTGATGTTATAAATGATTGGAAAATATTTCAAAAGAGAAAAGAAAAGACTCCATTTATTGTGTGGACTTTAGTATTTAGTTTCGGTGGATTGGAAGCAATTGGTAGAGCATTAGTTAACATGCGATGCATGTTAACCGATGCTCTGAGTTTAAATTCTGCCGAAGTTAGCTTTGCCTTTTATCCTTATGGGATCGATAAAATAAAGTACCAGTAACACACTGGGATTGATTTAATCGACTTTCTCCTCTCCCAAAAATTGTTGGCCTTGTGCTTAAATCAGAAACCAATATAAAGATAAACAATGGTAATGGATTGGCAGAATCGGTGGAGCATTTTTCAATTTAGGCACTTCATAAATATCACGAAATCCAGAGCTTTGTCGATTTTCTTGTTCACAAATTACCTCAAAGAAACATTTGTTTAAAACAACATATTTCAGTGTATGTATTTGGCAATATACCGTATGCTTAATTAAAAACATTTAGAAGACCATACACTATCGGTTTTAAAGTAGTGACTATGTCACTTCTTTTCGGCGAAAGAAGGGAGAGAAAATAAGTCTGTTTCATGCTGATTGGCAATCATATATATATATATATCATCATCATCATCATCCTCGTTTAACGTCCACTTTCCACGCTAGCATGGATTAGATGGGAGTTGTCCCACTTGAGGCAAGGTTGGTCGGGTGACCATGTCTCGCTCATATAGGACTATCTGGCAAGTTTTCTACGGCCGGATGCCCTTCCTAACACCAACCACATTTACAGTGTGGAACTGGGAACTTTTTACCGTGTTACCTACACGGCCACATTACAGCGTGGACTGTGTGTGTTTTTTCTCGTGACACCTACACGATCTCGATCTCATTTATCTCATTTATTTGGACTGGATGTTGTGGTACCAACTTTATAGAGAGGGGGTGGTGTTGGTGGGAGTGGGAGGATAGGGTAGGGGTAGTGGATTGGGGTGTATATTTGGTTAAGAGGTGCCTACTGACTGTAGGTTTCGCTTTGTACATAGGCAAGGCGGGTCTTCTGTATTACTGTGTAGCGCCAAAGATCTCGGTCCAGTGACATTGTCTTAGAGAGGTGCAAGTGTGTAAGGTCGGAATTTATCAGATCGTCCCAGGTTTTTCTGGGTCTACCTACATCATCATCACATATATATATATATATATATATATATATATATATACACACACACATACTATCTTTCTCTCTCTCTCTCTCTATATATATATATATATATATATATATATATGTGTGTGTGTGAATAAAGCCCTTATTGTATAGCAAACCATGTCACTCTTCTTTCTTGATTTATATATATATATATATATATATATACACATACTATCTATATATATATATAACTATATATATATATAAATTACTAACTATCACTCCCAGCAGCCACCATCATTATCTGACATTGCTGATATCTACCATTGCTGTAATCTAGTATCACTACCGATATCTATTTGTACTTAAGTTTCATTATTGATATTGCCAACACCCATTAGATCCTAAATACCATTAATGAGATTCTTTTAGCTATTATTTTCTAAGATATTATTAATGGTGTTTGTTCAAGCGGCAACTGTTGTGTGTGCGTGTGAGTATGTATGTATGTATGTGTGTGTGTGTTTTATTTCTTATCTTCGTTCTTTTTTTTTTTTTTTTTTTTTTTTGCAATATCAGCAGCAGACAAACTGGAGCAAGCAGTTCTTGTTTAGCCCCAAGTCTGCCCTGATCAAACAGATCTATTCATTATCATTATCATCATCATTATTACCATCATCATTACCATCATCATTACATCATCATTATTATTATCATCATCTGAGTTCAAATCCCGCCGAGGTTAACTTTGCCTTTCATCCTTACGGGGTCGATAAAATAAAGTACCAGTAATACAATGGGTAATTGCTAGCCTTGTGCCTAACGTAGAAACAATTATTATTATCATCATCATTATTATTATTATTTTTGCGTTATCACTTCGTTACTGAGCACAGCTCTCTGCTCTTTAGGTATGTGCAGTGTAGTTTTGTTGTCTATTATATTGAGCCTACTCTTCATAATATGTGCGCGGTGCCTAATAATTGTTTTTACTTTTGGCACAAGGCCAGCAATTACCCAGTACATTACTGGTACTTTATGTTATCGACCTCTGTATGGATGAAAGGCAAAGTTAACCTCGGCGGGATTTGAACTCAGATCGTAAAGGGACGTAACTATGCTGGAAAGCATGTCCAACCCTCTACCGATACTGCCAATTCACCGCCCTTGTGTGCGGTGCCTAATAATGCTTCCATTTTAAGATGGTAGGGTGGATGATGTTTTTTTTTTGTATTTTTTGAGAGAGAGAGAGAGAGAGATTTAGCTGCTATTTCTAGTAGGGGAAGAAGTGAGCACATAGTCTCTCTCATTTGCCTTATGAAGCAACTCGTTATATTCCTGCTCAGGAGGAACAAACACTATAATGACTGTGGTGGTAAAAGGTTTAACCCTTTAGCATTTAATCCAGCCGTATCTGGCCAGAATTTTCTCACCTCTTTCTGGTCAAACCGGCTGTAACTGGACATTCATGCTAATGTTAAGGTATTGTTATCAAAATAAATAATATCAAAATCTCATAGACTCGATATTATGTAAGATATGAAAATATAATAATAAATATAGAGTAATGTAATTGTTAAAGGGTTAAACTTCTGATATCGGTCTGTAGTAGTCTGGTACATGATAACCTTACAGCTATACCTTACAATAATGGTATTTAATTGATGATATCAGTTAACTACTTTAGAATTAATACATCAAAACAAATCATATAGACATATTGCTTGGAACCAAACTGAATGTGTTTGTAGTTTTATTACTTTTCTTGTTTGGAGGGGTCTTTTTTTTTTTAGTTGTTTTGAGGGGGAGTGAGGATGTATAGAAAACCCACTTTCCATTACTTATTTTAAAAATTTTGGCTTGGAACCAATAGAGAAATGTCAGATAAGGTTCTTATGAGGAAAACTGCATAACTAATCATAGACATATTGTTACAGGCTTGGCAAAAGTTAGACAATATAAATTGTCTGAAGCAGACATCGAGATTACTTCTATAATAACAATGTGCTTTTGTTGTTGGTGGTGTTGTAGTTGTGGTGTTGTTGTTGGTATTGTAGATGGTGGTGGTGGTGGTGCTTTTTTAATGATTTTTTTTTTTTTTACATTTTCTTCTTATTTCTTCTACTAATAAGGATTTTTAAATGGTATTTAGCATAGAGGCAAGCAAAGACATATTCTATTTGCTATAATATTAGTGCCTGGAGAAGGTTTTAAATGCCTAAGAAATGTTGTATGTCAGTACTGCACCCCTACAGTTCCACCAGGAGCTACAGGTGTCTAAGTCTAAAGTCTGTCTTGAACCCAGAGATTCATCAGTCCAGTGCTTTTCTCAGTTTCCATGGTGTGAAGTGACTAAGAGTATGAGACTCCCCCCTGGACAGGACACCAGTCCATTGTGGGGTTAAACTCCCAGCTATTGCTGGTACTCATTTTCAGCTTAGTATACTGGAGCAGCATCAAATGAAATGGTTTGCTCAAAAACACAACGCACAACCCAGTCTAGCAATTGAACCCACGACATTATGATCATAAGTCCAACAAGTGGGCTACTATCAAATGGCGTGGAGGTGTGTGGCCTAGTGCTAAGTGTGTTGAACTTATGATCATTATGTTGTGGGTTCAATTCCTTGACTGGCCAGTGCTGTGTTTGTAAGCAAAGCACTTTATTTCACGTTCCAATATACTCAGTTGTAAATGAATACCAGCAATTGCTGAGGATTTAACCCTGTGATGGACTGGTGTCCTGTCCAGGAGGGAGTGTTTTACTCTCAGTCGCTTCGTGACATGGTCACCTGGATAAGCACCAGCCTGATGCGTCTCTGGGCTTAAGGCAGACTTTAGACTTTAATAGAAGCTTATATCTAACCCAATTCTACACTGTTGGTTTACCCTGTTCTATGCTACATGAGCAGACTCCATGCCATAAAGTTAACTGATTTACTGAAACTCTCAGTAATAATTTTTAACCATCTTGTGTTTAATATAAAATAGTTTGTCTTAAGATTTAGACTTTAGACTATCAGATGAGTTAATTTATTGAAACAAAATATTTCGAATGTTGGCTGGCTTTCATAAACATGGAGACTAAGGCAAGCAGAACGTTATGTTCTATACTTGAAAGAGCAGTACATGTGTTGTTGGCAGTTATAAATCTGATCTACACAACAGGAAAAACAAAAAATTGTAATGAATTGCTTTATATTTCTGAATAGAATCTCATCAATAACATCAGAGGATCTTCTTGTTGTGGGTTTGTTATTATTTGGCTTCAATGCTCAGATAAATATTGATGGATTGATTAGATAACAAAATTTACAATGTTCTGGAATATCAGATAGTTTAAGTTTCCCTGTTGGTATGTATGGCTGTGTAATTAAGAAACTTGCTTCACAGCCACAAGTTTCATGCTTCTAGGTTTGATTCCTCTATTATAATAATAATAATAATAATAATAATAATGAAATTATTGTGTACAGTGCTCAGGTGCACTACAACTCATCAAAGGTGCATGTATAGTACAAAGAATAATGTACAAATGTCAGGGAAGTGAATGTACAGCAACCAATGGTAAATGTCTTCTACCATGGTTTTCAGTTGTGCAATTTAGTAGACTGGGTAGTGTTGTTTCCTTGAACAAAATACTTTATTTTATACTTCTTCAGTATACTTAGCTGAAAATGAGTATCAGCAGCAATAGCTGGGGATTTAACCCTGTGAAGGGCTGTTGTCCTGTCCAGGGGGGAGTCTTGTACTCTCAGTCACTTCACACCACAGAAACCAGGATAAGCACTGACCTGACAAGCCCCTTGGCTTGAGACAGACTTTAGACTTAGACTACCTTACCTTGGGTAGCGATCAAATGAGGAGGGGGTGCATAATAGAGTATTCCCTACTTTTCAGGTTGGTGGCAGTGTGTGTGCTTAAATCTTCTCTCTCTTTTCCAACCTTAACTTTCCAGACTTTAGAGTACCTCTATTTCCCAAAATCCATTTCTATCATAAATCTTCTAGAATAAATTTATCTGTGTATTATATCACCGTGATCACCTTGACCGGTCTGTCGGGCGTCCATTCGGCGTCGCTGGTCACAGCACGTCATGCTGTTTTAGCCATAAGATAACGTCATCCCACTGGCTGGGCGGGCTGGAACCTCTTCATCTCATTTCTACAGCTGAGTAAACTGGAGCAACGTGAAATAAAGTGTCTTGCTCAAAGAAACAACACATCACCCGGTCCGAGAATTGAACTCACAACCTTTCGATTGCAAGCCCAATGCTCTAACCACTAAGCCATGCACCTTCACGTGTATATTATATATATAGAGAGAGATATGTATATATATATAGATATATAGCTATGTATATATATATATATAGATATATATAGATATGTATATATATATATATATATATATATATATATATATAGATATATGTATATAGAGATATGTATATAGATATATATATATATATAGATATATATATAGAGAGACATGAGGGAAAAATATTTGTAAAATATTTTTCCCTCATGTTAGCATGAATCTTTTAGCATGTTAAAAACCTTCCCATTACCGTATTTCTGATGGAAGACATTACTCTTTTACTCTTTTACCTGTTCCAGCCATGGAAAATAATTTTGAAAATAATTTTGAAAATAATCAAAAATTTGAAGAGATTACTATAATCATTTGTGTTGGGAGGACTACATTTCAAATTGTCAGATAATGATGTTAAACTACATAACAGATTAAATCTATCAGAACAAGTTTGGAGAATCTTCTTTTCGCGATCGTATTCTTTCGGTCATTATCCAAGATTCATGATCATAGGTAAGGATTGGCATAACTACTGAATTGAAGATAGCGAGTTTGGCTTTTACACCTACTTCCCTTTTTCTCATCTCTGAACTACTCTATCAAGTAAGATTTCTCCAAGGACACTGCGGCAGATATTCAAGAGAAATCCTGGGAGTATTACCAAGAAGTGTATTCTTGATTTGTAATTTAATTCTCTTTAAAAATATTTCTGTTCCTCATTTTTCCATTTCATTTAATTTTTTTCATTTCTGTTTTTTTTTCAGGGGGCTTTGCAAGATGTTAAAATTGTAACGAAGTCACATGGCTATCTCATACAGTGTCCACATCAAGAAACAAGTAAGAGTTCATTGATTTTTGATTTTTTTTTTTTTTTTTTTTTTTTTTTTTTTTTTTTTTTGTATTAATTTCATCAACTTTGATATAAGCAAATATTAAAAAGTCAACGACAGCAACATTTGAACATTCAAGTTGTTGTTATTGTTATTGTTGTTGTTGTTGTTGGTGGTGGTGGTGGTGGTGGATGTGTTGTTGTTGGTGGTGGTGGTGGTGGATGTGTTGTTGTTGTTGGTGGTGGTGGTGGTGTTGTCGTTATTGTTGGTGGTGGTGGTGTTGGTGTTGTTGTTGGTGGTGGTGGTGGTAGTGTTGTTGGTGGTGGTGTTGGTGTTGTTGTTATTGTTGGTGTTGTTGTTCTTTTCGGTGGTGTTGGTGGTATTGTTGTTGTTATAGTTGATGTTGTTGTTGAACACCATATCAGCCCAGATTTGAGCAGACGTTACAAATAAAAGCATTTCAGGAATGTCCATGCTTTCCTTATTTTCAGACATAATGCATCTAGAACCTCATTCATAATCCAATATATTCTTCCTTATTTTTAAAATGGTAGATTGTGATTTGAAGGATATATACACACATATATACTTACATCTATTTATATATATATATATAGGGTATTTAGTTGCTATTTCTAGCAGGCTAAGTGACCATGTAGAGGCTTTCTCATTGACTTGTCTTGGAATTACTTTTTAATTTCTTGTTTTTTATTTTACTAACAATCTGTTAAGTAAAGTGAATGAAATCTCATTCACAATTAACTAGAATTAAACCAACTGGAACCACACCACACTCCATTCTAGGAAGGATAGCCAAGAGATTAACTTCTTGTTTTGTCTTCCATAAAAGAGGCACCACTGCTCATCTAGAGCAGGTTACAAATTTACATAGTTTTATTGTTTTCAATGTTAGCCGACCACACTCCATAGCATGCTGTGCTGTTTAGTACTTAGTGATGATATTGTCGGTGAGCAGTCACTACTAATCAGGTAAACTAATGCCAAGTAAGTAGGATTTTTAATCAATCTACTTACAGGTTTGCGCTTTGGTTTAGGTCACTAATTAAAGCTTAGTCTCCACTAGGTTCTTGCATGGATAAGTCAGAAGATTTTACACAGCTGAAATACTGTTGGTGAGTGCAATTTCATGCAGCCCGCTATCTTCTACAATAGGTTCCTTGACATCATTCACTGCTAATTAATGATATTTTGTTTGGTGTTTTTTTAATTATTTTTGTTGCAGCAACTAATTAAGCCATAAATCTAATTTAAGTGTTTATTTAATAAGGATTAGTCACACTACATGTAAGAAGGCTATTAATATCACATTTCAATGTGATGATGGTAGTTTTTTTTCTATTTGCTGTGAGAGGATGGTGGAGTGAGGAGAGGTGTGGTGGGGGGTAGTGATAGGTGAGGTGGTATGAAGATAGTGAGAGGGGGGTAGTGATAGGTGAGGTTGTATAATTGGTTGGTCCTCATTATTATTACTGTAGGGCGGTGGATTGGTCAAATCCTGTCGAGGTTAACTTTGCCTTTCATCCTTACAGGGTTGATAAAATAAAGTACCAGTAATACACTGGGGTAATTACTGGCCTTGTGCCAAAAGTAGAAATAGTTATTATTACTGTAACAAAGAGGAAATGTTATTGTTGCTGTTGTTGTTGTTGTTATCCCTGTAATGAGGTGTGATGTTGGTGATTGTAGAGATTGTACTGCATAGGGTGGGAGTGGGGATAAAGATGAGTGATTGAGGTGGGTGGGGTGGGTAGGAAGGACAAGGAGGGGCAGCCACAATGGTGGTGGTTTCAGTGTTGGTAGTAGTGGTGGGTGGTAGTTTGGGGGTTGGTAGTGGTGGTGGTGGTGGTGGGTAGTTTGGGGGGTTGGTAGTGGTGATGGTGGGTAGTTTGGGGGGTTGGTAGTGGTGATGGTGGTGGTTTGGGGGTTGGTGGTGGTGGTGGTTTGGGGGTTGGTAGTGGTGGTGGTGGTTTTGGAGTTGGTAGTGGTGGTAGTTTGGGGGTTGGTAGTGGTTTTGGTGGCAGTAGTGTGCACTGGTAAAAGTTATAGCCAGAAGAAATTATAATATTGTAAATAAAAATCTAGATTAAAAAAAAAATTTTATTCTGTTTTTAATAATAGTTGTTTTTAATATACAATTGATATTAATTAATGTATTGGTATTAATTATAATATAAAAAATATTGAGCTAAACTACTGCTAAATTCAATGCCAGTGTTTCAAGGACAAAAGATTTAATTAGTGCAATCAATTGTATTGTTTTGTTAGTAATTAATTTATTAACCCTTTAGCATTTACATTACTCTATATTTACTATTGTATTTTCATGGTAAAGGCTTTACCTCATGTAATATCGAATCTATAACATTTTGATATTTTGATATTTATTTTGAGAACAATATCTTAACATCAGTATGAGTAGCCAGTTATCGCTGGTTTAAAGAAAAGTCTAAAGTCTGTCTCATGCCAGGAGACTCATCAGACCAGTGCTTATGCCAGCTTCTGTAGCATTAAGCAACTGGGAGTACAAGACTTCACCTGGACATGACACCAGTCCATCACAGGGTTAAACCCCCAGATATTGCTGGTACTCATTTTCAGCTGAATATATTGGAGCAACATGAAAGGTAGTGTTTTGCTCAAAAACACAACACACAACCCAGTCCATGAAAATCAAACTCATAACATTATTATCCTAAGTTCAACAGCAGCCTTACCACTAGGCCACATACTTCCACTACAGGTCCATACATACATATATAATTGTTTCTACTTTCGGCACAAGGCCAGCAATTACCTAGTACATTACTGGTACTTTATTTTATCGACCCTGTAAGGATGAAAGGCAAAGTTAACCTCAACGGGATTTGAACTCAGACTGTAAAGGGACATAACTATGCTAGAAGCATGGTGCCCAACCCTCTACCGATAATGTCACTTCACCGTGGTCAGCTATGACAATTGTGAGAATGGCCAGAAAACTACGACTTGTAGTTAGTTAATCTGTGCAAAGCCAATTGGCTCATCTGACCAGAACTTATCCGGGTTTCATTGGTGTTAAGTGACTGAGAGTCTGAAACTCTCCCCTGGATAGATAGCTAGTCCTGCATCAGGAGCTACATATAGGTCCATACATATAGGGCCATACATACAAACCTAGGAGATGATAGGAGGAGAAAGGGATGGTGTCATTTGATGTAGATTTAGCTGCTATTTCTAGCAGACAACTACATAAAGGTTGCCTTGTTAGCTTGAAGAACATAAGTTATATACCTGTCTATCATTCTATTGGTTGTTTTTATTTCTTTATTAATATTATTGTTTGTTTGTTTGTTTTTCACTTTTTTTGTTGTGTGTTTGTTGTTGTTATTGGTTTGTTAACTTCCTTTGGGCATTGCTGTAGTATTGATATCAATATGGTATCAGATGTGCCAAAACACCAGATTTCCAAATTCCTCAGTGGCATGTTTGAAGAGCTACTAATATACCTTAATACTTTACTGCCATTTTATACAGTATCTCTTCACTTCCTTAATTTCATTGCAAAAAAAAAAAAAATTTTTTTTTTTCTGGTTTTCTTTTCTGTTTATTTTTTTCCTGTATTTTTTCTGGGTTTTTTTCTGTTTTTTTTTCTTTTCTTTTATTCATTATTTATATATTATTTATCCTGTGTCTGCCTTCTCTTTCAGGAATTGAGAGAATTCTAATTTGATGCCATTCTCTATTTAGTTTGTTTGTTTGTTTGTTTTGGGAGGGTTTTGGATTTTTTGGTCTGTTTTCTTTTTTTCATTATTATCATTATCATGATCTCCATCAATATCATTGTCATCATCACTATTGTCAATATCATCATCATTGTCATCATCACTATTGTCAATATCATCATCATTAGTGTTGTCATCATCATTATAATCATCATTTTCATCATCAACATCATCAATATCACCATCATTGTCATCATCACTAATGTCATCATCATCATCAATTCATTATTATCATCATCATCACCATTGTAGTGATAAGCGTTATAGAACGGAAATAAACTCCCAGCAAACTGAATCTAACAATCTAGTTTTTATTCCTAGTTTTTCTAGTCTTCACATTTCTTTTTTAGTTAAGTTAAAGTCTGTTCTAAACCAAAGGTTTATTAGGCCGGTACTTATCCCTGGTTGCCTTGGCATTAAGTGACTAAGAGTACAAGACTCTCCCTGGATAGGACGCTGGTCTATCATAGGTTTAACTCCCCAGCTACTGCTGGTACCCTTCTCAGCTGAATGTACTGGAGCAACGTGAAATAAAGTATTTTGCTCAAGAACACAACACACAACCCAGTCCAGGAATCAAACCCATGACATCATGATCCTAAGTCCAACACTCTTACCACTAGGCCACACAACCCAGTCCAGGAATAAAACCCATGACATCATGATCATAAATCCACTGACTTAACCATTAGGCTATGTTTTTTCTTTTTCCAAGCTACAAAACTTTCCTCTTCCAAAAATTGTTGGCTTTATCCCAAAATCAGAAATCATTATTCAGTGGATTGGTAGAATCGGTAGAGCATCAAATAACATGCTTTGCGGCATGCTGTTTGAGTTCAAAACCCATTCATCCTTAGAGGGTCGATAAAATAAAGTACCAGTAATACACTAGGGTCGATTGAATCAACTTTCCCCTTCCACAAAAAATGTTTGGCCTTGTGCCTAAATCGGAAACCATTATTTTATTGACCCCGTAAGGATGAAACGCAAAACTAACCTTGGCAGGATTAGAACTCAGAATATAAAGGGACGTAACTTTATGCCATAAAGCATGTTGTCTGACTCTCTACTGATATTACCAATCCAGCAGCATATTATCATTATAAATAATAGTTTCTTATTTAGGCACAAGGCCAGCAATTCTTGGGGAGGGGAAAGTCGATTAAATCGACCCCAGTGCATGACTGGTACTTTATTTTATCGACCCCGTAAGGATGAAAGGCAAAGTTAACCTCGGCGGGATTTGAACTCAGATCATAAAGAGTCATAACTCTATGCTGCAAAGCATGATGTCCAACCCTCTACTGATACTGCCAATCCACTGCCCTATTATTAATAATAATAATATTAATAATTCTTTCTAGCAGTGGCTCAATGCCAGTCATTTGAGGGAAGGGAAAGTCGATTAAATCGACCCCATTACTTAAATATTAATCAGAATTTTTACCAAAGTAGCAAAAGTCAATAAATCAACTCCAATGCTAGTATTATGTTCTGTTAACTCTATAAAGATGTCAGGTACAGTTGGCTTTGGTGAGATTTGAAATATCTAAGAAACCTTTAAAATGAGTGGTATAACGAGGTAGCTTTGGGCAGGTACATATCATCATCATCATTTCATCATCATTTTACGTCCTTTGTTCCATGCTTGCATGGATTGGATGAGACCTTCTCAGCACAGCATTTCTCCATTTGCCATCTTTCTTCTTCATCTCCTCTGAGAGTCTCAGCAATCTGGGGTCATCTCTCACCTCCTCTTCTCTCTAGCTCTTTCTTGGTCTACCTCTACTATGGCTTCCTTTCACAGCCATTTCCTGGCATTTCTTTATCCATCAATCATCATCCATGAGCATCACAAGACAGTCTTCTCTTCTGCACACCACCTCGGATTCTTCTTAAGCCCGGTTTCTCCTCCAGTTCATCCAAGCTCTGTCTCTCACATTTATATTGGACGCACATCCCATGGAGCATGGCTGCTTCATTTCTCTCCAATCTATGCATGTCTTCTGCAGTCACAGCCCATGTTTCACTACCATGCAGCATCACACTTCACACATAGGCATCATACAGTTGCCCATGATGATAATTATGATATCCCTGACACTATGATGATAATTATGATGTTCACTATGGGATGATGATGAAAGTTATGATGTTCCTTTTGTGTCCCTTTTCAGGTTGCCCGACATGTGCACAGCATCAACATTTGCAGAAAATGTATGAAAAAATGCAGAGTGATATCCAAGATTTAAATATAAAAGTAAGTTAGCTTTTTAAAAATGTTTAGATTTGTTCTTTAACTTTATATAAACTATCTCCCAACCTTGGAACCTATCCCTAAACTGATTAAGGGTGCAGTAAATTGAAAAGATGCAGCACTACCTATATGTAGTGTAAATAAAACTAACTTCATATAAAATGTCTCCCAACCTTGGAAGCTATCTCTAAACTGATTAAGGGTGCAGTAAACTGGAATGATGCAATATTTTACAAAGCAACGTTAGATATTGTTGAATAGATTCGAAAAGAAATAGTTTTAAAGGAAATGAAATAAATATATTATGAAGCTAAGATTGTTAAAAAAAATTACATTTTCAATATATTCAATGTAAACATGGAAATATTTTTTCCATTTTTTTTCTTTTATGTTTTTTTACTATTTATATTGTATCCATTTTTGTTTTTTGTTCACAATTACATTCTGTATATTCTATAATAAGAGGAAATTATATAATAATGGAAATGCAACAACAAAATGCTAGTATGCCAGTTATGTCAGTAATTTTATTCAATTTCTTTATTCTGTAAACATGTTTATATGCCAATATGGATGTTATTACATGTTATTACATACGTGTGTCTGTTATTGATTAATGGAAGAATTTGTTTCAATATTTCAGCTTCTGCAGGCAGAAGAAAGATTGTCCAAAGTGGAACAATACCCCTGTCGTTATTGCATCTATAATGATACAATGAAGAAAGAGGGGGAGCGGTGGAGCCCTAACAAGTGTACAGTTTGTATATGCAAGGTGCGTTGAAAATAACATTAAATTCTTCAGTAATAATCAAAGATTTCTTGTCTTATTGCCAATTGTTGCATTATATATGGTGGACCAAAAGTCACAATATATAGGGAAAATAATTACATTTTTAAGCTTCCATATTTATTGGTGACCAAAAGTCACAATACATAGGGAAAATAATTACATTTTTAAGCTTCCATATTTATTGGTGGACCAAATGTCACAATACATAGGAAAAATTATTACATTTTTAAGCTTCCATATTCATTTATTTATTCACATGTTCTTTTCTAATAAAAAACATAATTATTTTTCCTATGTATCATGACTTTTGGTCTACCCTGTACTAAATGGTGAGGCAGTGGACATTTGCTTAAATTCTTATAAGCGGGGAGTTTGAGAAATCGGTAATTGTTTAGTGTACGTTCTCATTATTAAGCTGATGTTTGGAACATAACTTAACAAAGGTTCTACTTTTTTTTATTTCTTCCATTAGAATACGTCTGTGGTATGTAAACGTAGAGATTGCTCAGTTGTGGATTGCCGGAATCCAGTTTATCGCGATTGCTGTAAACCTCAATCCGATAGTAAGTTTAGTATCTATACCAAATTGATTTTAATCAATTCTTTATTGATCTATTGATTTCCATTATATTCATTATTTTTAACACTTTGTTGTTATTTTCTTTTCTCAATTACATTCAAGAGGTTGTGTGTTTTTAAGTTCTTTTTTTTTTAAACTATGAGGGTCAACTGAAAGGTTCATAGGCTGACGAAGATACTCTCATGGAATGACCAAATGAGGTTTATTTTTCAACATAGTCTCTGGAAAGAAGCAATCTCCATGGAATGAAGTGAAGCAACTGAGAGTACAAGACTCCCCACTGGACAGATTACCAGTCATTCACAGGGTTAAACCCCCAGCTATTGCTGGTACTCATTTTCAGCTGAGTATACTGGAGCAATGTGAAATGAAGTGTTTTGCTCAAGAACACAACACGCAACCCAGGAATCGAACCCACGACATTATGATCATAAGTCCAACACCCTTACTATCAGGCCACACACCTCCACATATATACATAATAGTACAGCCTATAAATTGTTACTGTTGCTGCCTTTATGGAATATACCTCATCATGTCTGTAAAATGGTTGTGCTGGTGTCACACAAAATGCACCCAGTACACTCTGTAAAATTAGTCATTTTTGTCAGAAAATTGTGAATATATGCATCTCCAAAAATGATAGGAGCAATACACTTATGGGTGTGTGTATGTAGGTATGTGGGTGAGTGAGTAAGTGAGAATAATTCTATATGTATTTTACCATTTCTCTTGGACAGATTGCTGCATCATGGATGGCAATGAATATTATAACCCTGGAGAAAAATTCCAAAAAAAAAACTGTTTCTATTGTGCCTGTGATGTAAGTCTCTATTTATTTATATTTTTTCATATAGGGTGTCCCCAAAAAATTGTATACACACTTTGATTACATGTACAGGCAATATTTTTCAACATAGTCCCTGGAAAGAAACAATGCAGTTATTAATAAGAAGAGTTGAAATTAATACATGCAAGATTTCACAGCTCTAGCATCACTACAATATACAAGGGTCAACTGAAAAGTTCATAGGCTGACAAAGATACTCTCATGGAATGACCAAATGAGGTTTATATGTCAACATAGCCCCTGAAAGAAACAATGCAGATATTAATAAGAAGAGTTCAAATTAATGTATGAGAGATTTCACAGCTCTAGCATCACTCTTTCACAGTCAGCCTATCAATGTTTCAGCCTACTCCCATTGACATATACAGTAGCAGATTAACTGTTCAAGGTCAAAACTTTTGTAGACAAAACATTATGAATTGAAATATGTCTCTGACAAGAAACCTCCCCACCACCACCATCATCTGTCTGACCATCCATCACTACCCCCACCCCTCATATACATACATACAATCTGTGTATATGTAATGTGTTTGAGAGAAATCATCATCATCACTGTTTAACGTCCATTTTTGTTACACACTAGCATGGGTTAGACAGGTTGTCCCGTTTGAGACAAGTTGGATCAAGTGACCATGTCATACAGAACTGTTTCTGGCTTAGTTTCTACAGCTGGCTGCTCTTCCTAATACTCACCACATTTACAGTGTGGGTTTAATGATGCAACAAAATGTTTCATTCTTAACCTAGGGGAATAGCAGAGGGTCCTCTGATTCAGTCTCTCTCTCTCTTTCTCTCTCTCTCTCTCTCTCTCTCTCATTTCTGGCATATGTAAATTTGTAAAACATTGGAAACATTGTTTCATGTTTTTTTATATATATATATATATATATATATATATATATATATAATTATATATAATTATATTTTGTGTCTGTTTTTCATTGGTACTTTACAATTTCAGAATGCAAGTATAGTTTGTAACCATACTTTTTGCCCTAAACTAAGTTGCTCCGGGAACAGTAGAATATATATTGATGGAGAATGCTGCCCAATATGTAATGGTAAGTATTTTGAAACTTTTAGTGTGATTTCTCATAAAGTATTACAACCAATGTACACATTGTGTATATGTGTGTATCGGTGAATGTTGTAGATTGTTGAAGCACTGTGGAAAGTGTAGAAAATAGTGGTTTTCTTTTTTTAGAGTACTACAGTAATACAAATGGGACATTAAATGTGAAAAATAGTGATAACGAAGTTGTTGGAATATTACCCTTGATTATAAAACTTTTCTTTCATGACACAGTTGCTAGAAATAGCTGTAAAATCTCCTCTATGTCACACCTTACCGTCAAAATAAGGAAAATGTGTATAGATGACACTCTGTAGTGTTTGGAGTTATGTCATTGGTTACTATTCCACCTATTACTGCTCTTGGAGTAATTATACTATATATTTAAACCGGCTGTATCCGGCCAGAATTCTCTCACCTCTTTCTGTTCAAATCGGCCATAACCGGCTGCTCATACTTATGTTAAAGTATTGTTCTCAAAATAAATAATATCAAAATCCCATAGGTTCAATATTATTTGAGATAATTATGTGAGGTAAAGCCTTTACCACAAAAATACAATATTAAATATGGAGTAATGCAAATGCTAAAGGGTTAAAGAGAAAATAATCCTGTATAAAGGAATATATCATAAACAATGTTTCAAAAAATAATCTTAACTGTTTACCATTTTTTGTTTTTACAGGAACCAATTTTTGTGCATTAGACCATAATTGTCATGTCAATGCAACTTGTGTAAATCTCACAACAAGATACATCTGCCAGTGTAAGTCTGGATTTCATGGAAATGGTACTCATTGCAAAGGTAAAATAAACTTTTCATAACCCCCCACACCACACTTATATTTTTTCTTTTTTCATAATTTAAAAAAAAAAATCGATAAATTAAAATTATGGTAAATTAATATTTGTAAATATGTAACATTGTTGTGTGTTGGTCTACTTTCTCCATGTTTTTTGATACACCTGTGTTTGTATGCATGGTTTTTTGGTTTGGGTTTTTTTTTGTGGGGGGTTGTTTGTTTGTTTTTTGTTTATTTCTCAAATTATTTTCTCAAATTTTGAACAAAAATTATATAAATTTGAAGTGTTTGATCTTTGATCTCCATATTGATCTGTTGTCATTTGTCCTGGGTTTTTGCTTTTTTTTATAAGAAATCAATAAGATGTGTTTAGAATAAATCACAATCCTGATCCTATTGTTTTTTATATTTTTTATATTTTTATATTTTTTAACCATCTACTAATACACTACATAGTAGTTTTGCTGCTACATACTAAAATGACTATTGTAAAGATTGTATTTTAATCATTCTAATTAATATTTCAGTGAACGGTTATTAATCTTCTGCTTATAAGCATAAATACACAACAACCAGAGACATTTACTTTCAAACAGTAGTAGTAGTAGTTGTTGTAGTAGTAGTTGTAGTAGTAGTAGTAGTAGTAGTAGTAGTTCTAAATATATGTCTGTTTTGGTGTGAGAGTGTATTACTTTTTAGTGCATTGTCTATCTACAATGAGAAGTAATTCTATCCAAGACATTACCATTCCTGCTGTTAAATAGTTTCATTAAGTTCAAGTTTGGTAATTATTACATGACATAGAAATTCTCAATGAAATGTCTTTATTCAAATATACAAAATACATCTGGTTTTTCTTTTTTTCCTTGGAACTTCTCTTCATATGATTGATTGTGGCTATTTCGTTAGAACAGTAGTTCCTAAAGTAGGTTCCACAGAACCCTGGGGTTCTGTGGAAAAAATAAAAGAATATATTTATATTACAACCATATAACAGTAGAGAAGTATATTTATATTACAACCATATTACAGTATTAGACTTTGGGGTTCTCCAAAAAGTTTCTGAATCAAAAATGGTTCCACATTTGAAAACGTTTGGGAAAACCTGTTAGGATAATCTTATCAGGTTGTATTACATTATCACATTTAGTTTTGTATGTTGTGAAGTATGATGAGTTTGGTCTGTCAGTATAATTTGTGCTAACATAGAAGACCAGATATAGTAGTTCATATTTATATAAGAAATTATTGTTAGTAATTGTAACTGAAGTTAAACACTGGCATAAGTTCACTTAGTTTAGAGAAAGGTTAGCATAAGTTAGGAACAGATACAGTTGGTGAGAGAACAGAGAAGATTGGTAAAAATGACTAAGACTATATAGACCAATGAAATAAAACCAGAGTTGAAAAGAGAATTGTGAAATACAACACGGTCTTAGTAAATAGTCTTGACTTTTGATTAATGTAAAAAGTGTTTAAAAGTAATTTTAATTTTGTTAGCATTTTGTTTGTGAGTTTTCCATTTCATACTAATGTTTGTGTATTTGTTTGTATGTTTTTTCTTTCATTATTTAACAA
>OZ024750.1:4073783-4088887 GCA_964016885.1 Eledone cirrhosa | reverse complement strand
TGCAGTCCTTCATCTAAACTGCTTCAGTAGCTTGAGTTACTGAACAACAAACAATATGCTGCTGATATATATCATTAAAACTCCAACCAACATATTGACTATGTTCCTCCTTGATAATCTGAATAGTTTTCAACTGGAATAAATATATTAATTGTGCTGGTGTTACTTTCTCTTCTTCTTCTTCTTTGTTAACTTCTGTAGATTGTTGATTGTTGCATTTTTTTAATTTTTCTGAATCATCATCATCATCATCATCATCGTCATTTAACCCTTTAGCATTTACATTACTCTATATATACTATTGTATTACACAGTAAAGACTTTACCTTACATAATTATCTCACATAATATCGAATCTATGAGATTTTCATATTATTTATTTCGAGAATAATACCGGTATGAGTCGCTGGTTATGACCATTATGGACAGAAAGAGGTGAGAGAATTCTGGCCGGATATGGCCGATTTAAATGCTAAAGGGTTAATGTCCATTTTCCACCACGCTTACATTGCATGGGTAGATGGGTTTGTCACGTTATGGAGAACATGTCTTCTTTGCTCTTTCGGATCTGTATTTTGACTTGGTTTCTACGGATGGATGACCTACTAACACCAACCATGTCACAATATGGACTGGGTGATTTTGTCATGGCACCAGCACTATCACCTTACAGGCTGGAGTGGGTTCTTTTATCATGTCACCAAAGTGACCACCTTACAGGGTGGAACTGAGCACTTTTTTGTCCTCTTACCAAGCAACCACCTTACAGTGTTAACAATAAAAACAGTTTGTGTGAGTTATTTAGTTTCAATAAGGATATGCATTTATATTTGTGAATATGCACACATGCATGTGCACAAATATATTCACTTATGTGCACACACACTCTCTTTCAACACAGCTAGAGCGTGACTTTCCTGGTGCTAATGCATGGTCTTGCAAGACAACACATGCTACAGCATACAGCAGAACCACATATATATGTATATATTATATGTTGATGATGATTATTATATTAACATTATCAATCATTTTATGTTTTCCCTGTTAGCAAGTGTTGGATGGGTTTACGTTGACCAAGTCAGTACTGAAGTGGGGCTACTGACTTCCCATCTCGCATTACAGACAGTGTTATGTTCTACTGAGAGGTCTTATGTTCTAACAAGAGCAACAGGAGGGTTATCTCAGCAATGTATCTAATATGTACTTGAAGACTTGTATAGCACCAGTTATACAAGAAAAAATTTTCATTATTGAATTCCTCAGTAACTGCAACACCAGGATGAGAAAATCATAGTCTAAAGTCTGTCTTGAGCATGTAGGCTTATCCTGGTTTCTGTGCTGGGAAGTGACAGAGTACAAGACTTCCCCAGCTATTACTGGTACTCATTTTCAGCTGAGTATTCTAGTACATGAAGTGAGGTGTTATGCTCAAGAAACACATCACACAACCCAGTTCAGGAAATGAAGCCATGACATGATCATAAGTCACCTTTGCCACTAGGTCACATGCCTCCACAAAATCATAGACCAATTTACTAAAATCATCCTGACTGAAAGATACAGCAGGGCAAATGGAAGTTTTAGGGACTTAATATTCTGCTACCATGAGTTGGCAGGCCTGTAGGGCTTGATTGATGAACAAAACAAGTTTCTACAGATGGTTTTAAATGATTTCTGAATGGAAATGAATAGGTTGAGGATGAATGTAAATCTGGAGCACTGAACAGTGCACAAAGGGAGGAAATACGAAGGTGAGTGAAGCAAGACCATCGAGCCATTGTAAGGAGGATATCTGAAGCTGTTGTATTGGCACATTTGGAGACAATTCTGACCAAAGATCTGAGGCTTCACTAAGTCTACCAAGTTTGTGCCAAAGATACTCTGATGATCAGAGGCAGTTTTATATGGAATATTGCACTAGAATACTCAATATGATAAAGGCTGATTCTGGCTTCCATACTTGTGGTGAGAGTTGGGCCTCAGAGTGCCAGTGGAAGCATGTGCCCTCCTCCAGGCCCAAGAAGACAAAGATGAGCAGATCACAAGTGAAGATCATGGTCATTCTTTTATTTGACCATCCAGGGGCCTAATGAGCATTGAATGGGTTCCTGAGGGTCAAACTCTCAATAAGGAGTATTACCTTGAAGATCTGAAAAAAGATTTACGGAGAGGGATGAGGAAGAAGAGGCCACAAGTCAATACTGTGACCAACGGGGAATGAAAGTGGTACAACAACCACCCTACAGCCCCGACTTGGCTCCTTGTGATTTATTTCTGTTCCCACACATGAAAGACAGCCTAAGGGGAATCAGATTTGAGTCAACACAGGAGCTGAAGGGGACATCAGGGAATTTCCAGATGAGACTGCAGAAGAAGGACTGGGAGGAGGTCTTCCAGGAGTGGCGAAAGACACCTGAGCAGGTGTGTAGATACAACTGGTTATTATTTTGAAGGAGACAAGGTTTTCTAAGATGATTAACAAGTGAAAATCCAGATATGCTTTCCTCAGCCAGTAGAAATTGAATTATAATTAATTATATGACCTTAGGCGGCAAATTGGCAGAGTTATTAAAACATCAGAGAGAATGCTTTGTGTTATTTATTTCAGCTGTCTGCTCTATGAGTTCAAATCCTACCAGGGTTAACATTGCTTTTCATCCTTTTAAGGTCTATGAAAAAAGTACCAGTCAAATACTGGGGTCGATTCTTCCTCTATATCTCTTTCTCACTTTCTCTCTATCCTCTCGACGAAATCTGCTGTATTTCTGACCTGATGAGGAGTGGGACTCTGCTAGGTTAAGAAAGGCTGTATGTCAATGTGGTCCCTCTAGGACTCTCTTAGGAGTTACCATACGAGTATGAACTAGCCATATGTATACCACTGTAAATTCGAAAGGAAATTCTTCTATATTCAGTACAGAGTATTTGAACGTTATAGGAATAGAAATGGGAAGTAATGAAAAAAAAAAAATTCAGATATTTGCAAGTCACGAGAACAGTATTTGGATAAAATATATTCTATTTTGAGTTAGTCTAATTAAAACAAAGATATATAGTTAATTATGCAAGGAAGATAACTAGATCCAAATGTATTAGAAGGGAGACAACCGATTTAATAAACATTGACTTACTGAACATACGAAACGAACATAAACAAACAAAAAAAAAAGCAGCTGGTAAAATCTTCAGTAAAAAATAGTAGAGTATAATTAGGGGTAGATTTGGCTGCCCTTTATAACAGGTTAAGAGACTTGTTGGATCGTCTTGTCTTCTATATTCAATATATATAAATTGGTGATCTACACAATAAAGGCTTGCAGTACACACCGTAATGTGGTTGGTGTTAGGAAGGACATCGAGCCATAGAAAGCTTGTCGAACAAGGGGTTAGGAGGACCCTTCAGTTGTGTCAAGGACATGACAGTCTCCCTAGTGCTGGTGAACTACACAAAAGGACCCAGTACACTCTGTAAAGTAGTAGGCGTTAGAAAGGGCAGCTAGCCATAGAAAGCTTCCCAAATAAGGGGTTAGGAGGCCGTTCAGTTTGTCAAAAGACACAACTTTTCTACACTCTATGACTGTAAGCAGTATACAGCCCCCTCAGCCTGTCTGGGAGGTCAGTAGCTCCACTTCAGTACTGACTTGGTCTATGCAAACCCATCCAACCCTTGCTAGTAGGGAAAGAGAATGTTTAATGATATCCTCATGATTTCAAGTCTCCTCTGAAATTGAAATACTATCCTATAGTCTCATACAATTTCTATATATGGTCAACAGCTATTTGGATTAATTTCTTCTCCTTTTATATAGGCATTTGACATGCTAGAATTAGCAGCCAGTTCTCCCTCAAATTATACTAGTCTTAATCCTTTAGTATTTAAACTGGCCATATCTGGTCAGAATTCTCTCATCTTGTTCTGCTCAAACCAGCTGTAACAGGCCACTCATACTGATATTAAGGTATTGTTCTCAAAATAAATGTGAGGTCAAGCCTTTACCATGAAAATACAATAGTATATATAGAGTAATGTAAATGCTAAAGGGTTAAATATCAAAGGGCTCATTTGATAATACAGTCTTAGAAAGACTGTCAAAATACAAGAAAAAACAGGATAGTCAAGGATGGAATGTTTTGATTATAGGTCTGTTCAGACCTGACCTGGGCTAAAAAACAACTTTCCTGTGTTGCTAGATTCTGATATCTGGGCAATGTCTTGTTTGATATTTCTAAATCAAAAGTAAGTTAGTGACACCCTTCTTTGATCTGGTGGAAAGTGGAGGACAAGTCCATACCAGCACATGCACCAGATAGATATAAGGTAGGAAACTGTGGACTTATGATACTCATGATAATGATTTCTACTATAGGCTCAAGGCCAGCATTTTGGGGGAGGGGTAAATCGATTATATCAACCTCAGTACATTACTGGTACTTATTTCATCGACCCCGTAAGGATGAAACGCAAAGTTAAACTCGGCGGGATTTCAACTCAGAATGTAAAGGGCCGTAACTCTATGCTGCAAAGTATGGCGTCTGATGCTCTACCAATGCCAATAATAAATAATAATTGTTTCTACTTTTAGCACAAGGCCAGCAGTTACTCCAGTGCATTACTGATACTTCATTTTATCGACCCCGTAAGGATGAAAGACAAAATTAACCTTGGCAGGATATGAACTCAGAATGTAAAGGGCCGTAACTCTATGCTGCAAAGCATGGCGTCTGACGCTCCACCGATACTGCCAATGATGATGATTCATATGAAATGAGAGGAAAATAAAGAAGATAACATCTAATATAGAATGTAATGTCTTTTATTAAGGTAGACTTTTTGTGGGTTTTTTTAACATCAACTAAGAAAGTTGAATGAAAAGAAAGAATAAAGAAACAGTTTAACAAATGACAAATACAAAATATAATAAGTATTTATTTTAATTATTAATTATTATTTAGTAACTGATTCTGTAATTATTTTGTTTTCAGAAAAATAATGAAATAAAATGTTCATTTGTTTGTATGTTTGTTTGTTTGTTCATTTCATTTTTTTCTTTTCTTCTTAATATTAAAAAGATAATAAAATTGGGGAAATGCATTTATCACTATAAAACATTGACAGAAGAATAAATTGTATGTATGTATATACATATATATATACCTTATATATACATATACATACACATATATGAATGTAAATACATACATATATACAAATACAAACATATATATATGAATGTATATACATACATATATATATGTATGTATATACATACATTATATATATATATATATATATATATATATATATGTATGTATATACATACATTATATATATATATATATATATATATATATATATGTATGTATATACATTATATATATATATGTATGTATATACATATATATATGTGTATGTATATATATATATATATATACACATATATATATATATACATATACATATATATACACATATATATATATATATACATACATATATACATGTATATATATAGATATATACATGTATATATATATATACATATAAATATATGTGTATATATATATATATATATATATGTATATATATGTGAAAAATATTTGATATTCACATATATGTAAAGGAACTGTAAGTCTAGTCTAGTTAAACAAGAAACCAGAGTTTAGGCTTTTGTAGTTGCCATTAAAGAGGAAAAAAAACCTTATGCTAACTTTAAAAACACTGGAGATCAATCAGTCAACTGGAGACTGTATTGAACTTTCTCTTGTATTATTGGAAAAAACAACATAAAATAAAAATAAAAGACACACAAAAACAGATCTATAAATTTTAAATTGAAAATGAAGACAATATGTCGACAAATACAATAGTTGCAGGCAGTTATTGTAATATCTACCAATTAAAAATATTGATTTTGTACAAAGCCACAAAGTCACAGGGAAGAAGGGAATATGATGTTGTGACATTAATACCTTTCCCAAGGGTATTTAACAGCATATGCAAGTGAAATTTGCTAAAACAGAATTGAAACTAGAAATTATAGATTCAACTTGCTAGGAGCTTAACTTCCTTTACACTAAGATGTTTGCCACTACAAACTATAATATATATGTATATATTTATATATATGAATGTCTTTACTTCACTTAAGCATTATTGTTTTTTAAAATGTTATATTAAAGTTAGAAAACATTGTTTCCATACATTATACACATTATACATTGATACTCTTCATATTAGGAATATCTTTTTTCCACAGATTAAATGTATGTACTGATTTACAGCTTTGTTTAACCCCTTTAGCATTTAAACTGGCCATATCCGGCTAGAATTCTCTCACCTCCTGTTGAAACCGGCTGTAACTGGCCACTCATACTGATGTTAAGGTATTGTTCTCAAAATAAATAATATCAAAATCTCATAGATTCAATATTATGTGAGATGTTATGAGAAATAAAGCCTTTACAGCGAAAATACAATAGTATATATAGAGTAATGTAAATGCTAATGGGTTAAGAATCACATAAGCTAATGAAATATAACATGAACACGCACATACACAAAATAAACGAAGGATTACTTGAGAAACTCAACAGAAAAGTAATCTTCTAAAATATTTCAATATGTTAGATTATTTTCTTGTTTTGTTTTGTTTTGTTTTGTTTTGTTTATGTTTTTGTTTCTTCTTCCCCCCCATTAAAAAAAAAACAATATAAGAATAGATAAAAATAGAATTAAAAATTCATGTCTTTCATCTGTGCAGTTTTGGGAATTTTTTTTCTTGTCTTTTTTAAAAATCTTTTTTCTATAAAAAAAAAATCTGTCCATACAATTATTTCACCATCTGTTTTAATTTTTAATGTTTCCTAATTCCAACAACTCTTTATTTCATTTCATATTAAAAACCCAAAAAATTTTTTTCATTTCATTTCATATTAAAAAAAAAATTCCTCCATTTCTTTTTTTTTTTTTCTTACTCACTGCTGAGGCCTTCAACCAACCAACCAACCAACCAACCAAGCTTTGCAGAGTCGTCACACAATATTCTCGAAACAGATCCCTTATCATTACGGTTCTTTTCCCATATAAGTTTCCAACACATAAACTCACAACATAACATCTCAGCAGTGTACATAAACATCAGCAAAGTAGAATATAATAATTGTTTCTACTTTTGGCACAAGGCCAGCAATTACCCAGTGTATTACTGGTACTTTATTTTATCGACCCAGTAAGGATGAAAGGCAAAGTTTACCTCGAAGGGATTTGAACTCAGACAGTAATGGGACGTAACTATGCTAGAAAGCATGGCGTCCAACCCTTTACCGATACTGCCAATTCACCGCCCTTGATGACGATAATAATGAGTTCTAATTATGGCACAAGGCCAGCAATTTTGTTGTGGAAGGAGAAAGGGAGGGGAGTCAGTTACATTTACCTCAGTATTTAACTGGTACTTTATTTTATCAATGCCTGGAAAGATGATTAAAGGCAAAGTTGACCTCGGCGGGATTTGAACTCAGAATATAGAAACTTCTGAATAAAATACCTTTAAGCATTTTGACCGATGATCTAACAATACTGCCGGTTAAATAATAATAATAATGTTTCTTATATAGGCACAAGGCCAGCAATTTTGGGGGAGTGGAAAGTCGATTAAATCAACCCTAGTGTGTTACTGGTACTTTATTCTATCGACCTCGTAAGGATGAAAGGCAAAGCTAAACTCGGCGGGATTTAAATTCAGAGCGTAAAGGGACGTAACTCCATGCCACAAAGCATGTTGTCCAACTCTCTACCGATACTGCCAATCCACCGCCATTATAATAATAATAATAATAATAATGATTTCTAGTATAGGCACAAGGCCAGTAATTTGGGGGGAGGGGAAAGTTGATTAAATTGACCCCAGTGCATTACTGGTACTTTATTTTATCGACCCCGTAAGGATGAAAGGCAAAGTTAACCTTGGCGGGATTTGAACTCAGAATGGCAAGGGCCGTAACTCTATGCGTCAAAGCATGGCGTCCAAATAATAAAATATATCAATAAGGATGATGATAATAAATTTTACATTCAACTTGTTTCTCTCTTAAAAATATTAAGAAATGGTCCCAAATTCATTCATATCTCCATTTGATATCTTACATTTGATATCTTACATTTGATATCTCCATTTGATATCTTACATTTGATATCTTACATATTCTTTCACTCTTCGTCTTCCACCTTTATACTAAATACTGAGATTTGTTTTTTTAAGTAGTACAGGCTATAAGTCTTAGCAAAATAATTGTCTTTATATAATTGTTTCTACTTTAGGCACAAGGCCAGCAATTTGAAGAAGAGGGGAAAGTCGATTAAATCGACCCCAGTGCGAGACTGGTACTTTATTTTATTTTATTGACCCCCATAAGGATGAAAGGCAAAGTTAACCTCAGTGAGATTTGAACTTGTGTCTATATATGTAACATATGTATAGGATAAGATTGTTTATATAGAATGCAGCAGTGTATATGTATGCATGTGTGAGTGTGCATAGAGAGCGAGAGAAGGAGAGCAAGAGAGGGAGAGCGAGAGAGGGAGAGCAAGAGAGGGAGAGCGAAAGAGGGAGAGCGAGAAAGGGAGAGCGAGAGACAGAGATAGAGAGAGAGAAAAAAAATCATTAGATGATTTACAATACAATTTCACAACTTAAGGTTACCAAGACAGAAAGATAATATATATATATATATATATATATATATATATATATATATATATATATATAGTTATGTAATAAACAACATAAGGCAATTATTTCATTTACCAGTGGTTTCTTAAAAGCAAAAAAAATTTTGCTTTCAATCATCAGAATGAAAAAATCCTGGAGTATTTATTATATATATATATATATATAAAAATAAAATAAAAGGTTGGACTTAGATCATAAAATTAATGTAAACACACATTATTTACAAGCCAAATTGTTTAACCCTTTAGCATTTAAACCGGCCATATCTGGCCAGAATTCTCTCACCTCTTTCTGTTCAAACCAGCCATAATTGGCCACTCATACTGATGTTAAGGTAGTGTTCTCAAAATAAATAATATCAAAATCTCGTAGCTTCGATATTATGTGAAAGCTGTAACTGGCCACTCATACTGATGTTAAGGTATTGTTCTCAAAATCTCGTAGCTTCGATATTATGTAAGATAAAGCCTTTACCATGAAAATACAATAGTAAATATAGAGTAAGGTAAATGCTAAAGGGTTAAAGTACAGATTTAAAAGTCAATAAAGTACCAAATTTAGAAAGAAAAATATGAAACAAATGTATATAAGTGCATGCTTGTGAATATGTAATCTTGTGGTGTAATATATATTTGTTTAACTAAAAAAAATGTTATCTTTTCACTGCAATATACTTTATTTTTCACCGTTGTATTTATATTACTGAGTACAGAAAAAATTCCTAACTTTGGTCAGAGAAATTCTAAAAAATAAAAAATTTTATTTTTAAATTAATACTTTCTCTACAAGGCTGGTGGCTTATTTTACAGAGGAGAGGACATAGTAATAAGGTATTGATTGACCTTAGTATATAACTGGTACTTATCATATATTATCAACCTTGAAGGAATGAAAGGCAGAGAGTTGATTCCGGCAGGAATTGAACACAGAACAGTGAAGTACTGAAGCAACCAGTCTTGTATCCTTCTGTATACGTCCACAGCCCTCGAAATAATAATTATTATAAAGAGTGGTATACTCATGTGTAGCAGCCAATGGCAACTTCTTTTCCCATCTTTAAGGGACTTCACATCTCCACACATGAGCACACAACTCTTTATATTAACTTTATCACCTCGGTACTTCGTAAAAGTCCAAGAGATTGGTTATGTATAATAATAATTATTATTATCATTATATTAAGAAGAAGAAGGAGAAGGAGAAGGAGAAGAAGAAGAAGATTGGGAAAAAAAAGAAAGAAAAGAAACAGCTGCAAAATAAGACTTATTTCTGTTTTAAATGTTAAAAAGAAAAGTTTAAAAACAAATGAAAACAGAGAGAGAGGGAGAGAGAGAGAACGGTAAAGAGAGACAGAGGGGGAGAGAGAGAGAACGGTAAAGAGAGACAGAGAGAGAGGTACAGAGAAAGATAAAGAGGGAGAGAGAGTAGTTAAAATTATTTCCCCAAGCCGTTTATAAAAGAGAAATAAAAATATAACAAAAAAACAATATAATATATAAACCCCAGAACAAAACCATGCAGTTTTCTGCTTGTGTGGATATTTGTGTGGAACCCAATATTGTTGTTTAAATTAGTTTATACAACAGCTTTGTTGTTGGTGTTGGTTGTTTTTTTGTTTGTAGGTGTGTTCTTTGAATTTTTTTTGTGTTTTGTTTTGTTTTTATGTTTTTTTTTCCCATTTGAAACAAAATCTGATCTTTTCACTTCAATCCAAAGCATGGTGAGCGATCACAGCGGCCCAGTTACAATATTTCTTCAGGTACATGAACATTCTGGAAAAGAGATAAGAAAAAAGAAAAATTATTATTATAATGGTTTCTACTTTTGGCACAAGGCCAGCAATTACCCAGTGCATTACTGGTACTTTATTTTATCGACCCCGTAAGGATGAAAAACAATATAGGCACAAGGCCAGCAATTTTGAGGAGGAGAAAGTCGATTAACCCTTTAGCATTTAAACCGACCATATCCGACCAGAATTCTTTTAGGATTCTTTTGAGGGAGACAGGAAGTTAATTAAATCAAGAGAATAATGGTTTCTAACAAGACCAGAAATTTTGAGGGAAAGGGTAATGACTGAAAGAATATGATCGTGAATATAAGCAACCGAAATGGGGTTCCTCTGAAGGGTCTGTGGAGTAACGTTACTTGATAGAGTGTGTAGCTTGGAGATGAGAGAGTCACTCCAGGTAGAGCTGCTACCTCTCCAAATTGAGAGATCACAGCTCTGATACTATGGACATATGGTTAGAATATCTCAGGGAAGAATCACAGGAGATATTTGTAGCTTGGGGATGAGAGAGTCACTTCAGTTAGAGCTGCTAGCTCTCTGAATTGAAAGATCACAGCTCCGATACTATGAGTATGTGGTTAGAATGTTTCAGGAAAGAATCGCTGGACAGATTTTTACAAGCAAAACCAACCAATAAGAGACTCAGGGGTAGACCCCTGAACAAGATGGTTGGATAACATCCATGAGCTTGGCTGGTCTTGTTCGGGGGTTCCAGCCAGATCAGTTGAAGATGGTTGCTTCTGACAGGACCCACTGGAAGGAGTTTTTGAGGACTCTGTCCCCATGACCCTATCAGGAATAAGTGGGTGAAGAAGTAGAAGAAAGATACACTAGACATAATTTCACATCTTAATACAGTAACAATATATTTTCCATTAAGAGATTTGTTTATGAGAGAATAGGCATATTTTAATTAGCATTTATTTATTATTCCTTCATTAGTATTTAGATACACAATATGAAGTGGAAAGATATTGGGTTGGTTTGTAATTTTGCAGTTTTGTAGCCAGTTGTAAGCAGTTTTGTAGCCAGTTGTAAGCAGTTTATTGTGTTGCTAACAACTCATACTTTAGCTGTTTGATGAAAAAGGTTTTATGATTCATTAAGAAATTGTAATTACCTCTCATGTATGAAGTAATTATTTAAAATGGTTTTCACTTTATAATAGAACATATAGGAAATATATATAGCCTCCTAAGATCTTGAAAATAATGAGATTATGTCTAGTATAATTACGAATTTGGGAAATATATATACAGGGTGACCCCAAAATATGTATACACACTTCAACAGCATTCTAATAAATATTGCCTGTACAGGTAATCAAAGTGTGTATACATTTTTTGGGACATCGTATATAACCCCTTTTTTTTGGGGGGGGGGGGGGGGGGTCTACCCCTGGGTCTCTTGCCGGTTGGTTTTGCCCATAAAATCTGTCCAGCGATTCTTTCCTGAGACATTCTAACCACATGTCCATAATATCAGAGTTGTGATCTCTCTATTCAGCGAAGTAGCGGCTCTAACATAAAATTATGATTGATGGTTTTAATTTAATAATAATTGTTTCTACTTTTGGCACAAGGCCAGCAATTACCCAGTGTATTACTGGTACTTTATTTTATTAATTTAATAATAATAATCATCAAAGGTGCATGTATAGTAGATAGAATAATGTACAAATGTCAGGAAACAGTGTATGTCATGATATACATGTGTGCGTGTGTATGGAGGATGAATACTAGGTGTAGTGTTGGCGAATCTCAGGAAGGATGGAGGTTTTAAAGGATGCAGTGTCTCGACAGCTAACAATTGATGCAGGTAGTTTGTTCCATGGAGGTTTTAAAGGATGCAGTGTCTCGACAGCTAACAACCGATGCAGGTAGTTTGTTCCATGGAGGCCTTAAAGGATGCAGTGTCTCGACAGCTAACAATTGATGCAGGTAGTTTGTTCCATGCTTCAGCAACTCTGAGCGTGAAAAAATGTTTCCAAAAGTCATGGGAGCTGTGCTGTTTTCTGACTTTGTTGGCATGCCCACGTGTGTTAGACACATGGAATTCAAAAAGGTGCTCAGGGTTGTTAGATATGAATACTTGAATTCTTTAGCATTTAAACCGGCCATATCCGGCCAGGATTTTCTCACCTCTTTCTGTTCAAACCAGCCATAATTGGCCACTCATACTAATGTTAAGATATTGTTCTCAAAATAAATAACATCAAAATCTTGTAGCTTCGATATTATGAGATAATTATGTGAGATAAAGCCTTTACTGTGAAAATACAATAATAAATATAAAGTAATGTAAATGTTAAAGGGTTAAAGAGAGTTAGTTATATAACATAAATGAGCTCAAATGTCTTCAGGCTTTTTCTAGCCAATGTTTCATAGATGTTGTTCAGCCTACTTCTATCATATGTGGGCTCAATTATTGATTAAGTTGTAGCATATTTATCACTTAGCTGGCATTACATATCCAGAAAACCAGCAGCTTGTCTCGTAAAGTACAAGCTGTAAGCAATCTAGCTGAATATAAATATCATTCTCAACTTCATAGTTCACGTTACTAACAGAGATAAAATATCAACAGTCAACACTGTGTATTAATAATTTATGTACATATTTATTGTGACTTTATTTATTTTCTGTCTCCCTAAACACATGGGAGTAGCATGGCTGAATCATTAAAATGTTTGACTGGCTCTGGTTCTATGAAATAAAATCACCCATTTTAAAGGTTTCCAATTTAAATTAAAACCTTCCAACATAATTTTATATAAGATTCTTATATTAAGTTACTATCTTACTAATGAAATAATTAATAATTTTAGTAAATCGCTTGAAATTCTTCATTAATTAATTAAAACAGAGTGTATTTCATTAGCAATATACTCCTGAGGAAGAGCTAAAGCCCAACACGTCAAACTTGTTTCCCCCTTTTCCATATAAAGAGTGAAAATAAGACTTTTTGTACCTTTGTTTTATCGTTTCCTTAAACTATATATATATATATCTTCCATATTCCCAATCTTTGCTCCTAAATACAGGAAG
Source organism: Eledone cirrhosa (assembly GCA_964016885.1). Classification (NCBI taxonomy): domain Eukaryota; kingdom Metazoa; phylum Mollusca; class Cephalopoda; order Octopoda; family Eledonidae; genus Eledone; species Eledone cirrhosa. The sequence goes on along the minus strand of OZ024750.1, from coordinate 4,075,313 downwards.
TCCTCAACCAATTCTAGCGGCTTCCCACCTGCATTAGTAATCTTCTCTGGCTTCTTAATATTCTCTACCAGATACTTCATCTTAATCTCATTCATTCTCAGCCCCACACTCATCGACACAGTCTCCACCTCCTGCATCAAATCCTCTGCCTCCTTCACTGTGTTTGTCACCAAAACTATGTTGTCGGCAAATTCAGCATCCAATATCTTTTTTGCCTTAACTCTCCTGTTCTGAGCCGGTGCTACAGTAAAGCTCTGAACATTAGTCAGTATACACTGAGGATGAAGAACTCAGAGCTAATGTGAAGCAATTGTTCTCGGTATGGTGAACTAACTGTTGTGTTACCACTTCTACCAAACTCGTCCCATGGACTGAGTGCTCTACCACTACGGATATTACCTTCCAGTGTTCTACCTCTCTCTCTCTCTATATATATATATATATATATATATATATATATATATATATATATATATATAGAGAGAGAGAGAGAGAGAGAGAGAGAGAGAGAGAGAGAGAGAGATAGTATGTATTATCTGTCTATCCAACACATGAAAATAAATGAAAGAACTGATGCAATCCCCACCCCACCACCACCCACTAAAGAACCATATTTAAAAACAACAACAAAATAGCTAAGAAAAAAAATACTTACACTGCTGCTCCCAAAACAAAGGAACACGCATGGGATATTAATAAAGTTGGCAGATTTTCCATACAGAAGACACCACTACGCAACACTTTGGTGTTACGCACACTGAGTCTGTGGCGGCGGGGGTGTTTGAAATATCCACTAAAATCTCTGTAGAAAAAATACAAGTGTAAATGTTTTAATATTAGACATTATATGAACCAATCTGAGGCAGAAAAGAGGTACAGACAGGGCCCCTTATGGGACTTGAACCATGTATCTGTCATTTATCAGGAGACCACATTATTGACTACACTCCTGAGCACTTACTATTCAAACTTCTCAAATAATACAATATAATTGTTTCTACTTTTGGCACAAGGCCAGCAATTACCCAGTACATTACTGGTACTTTATTTTATAGACCCTATAAGGATGAAAGGCAAACTTAACTTCAGCAGGATTTGAACTCAGACCATAAAGGGCTGTAACTCTATGTTGCAAAGCATGGTGTTCCACTCTGTACCAATAATGCCAATCCATCATCTTAATAATCCACCTTAATAATGTCATCTCTTCTGTTAGGTGGTGGATTGGCAGTATCGGTAGAGGGTTGGACGCCATGATTTGCAGCATAGAGTTACGGCCCTTTACGGTCTGATTTCAAATCCCGCTGAGGTTAATTTTGCCTTTCATTCTTACGGGGTCAATAAATAAAGTACCAGTAATACACTGGGGTAATTGCTGGCCTTGTGCCAAAAGTAGAAACAATTATTAGTAGAAACTAGTAAAGGAACTTCTTTTAGAGCTAGGTGAGCTGTTCAGTGTTGCTACTGATATATTCCTCAATAGACTTCCAAGTGATTTAAAAAATAAAATGAGGTTACATATGTAAATGT
>OZ024750.1:4063783-4066283 GCA_964016885.1 Eledone cirrhosa | reverse complement strand
GAGAGACATAATTGTGTCTGAAATTAGATATGTCCCTTAAGACATAAGGGCAGATATAGATAAAAATAATTAAATTGACTTGTATTAATTTCTAATACGAGGACATATAGGGTTGAGAATTAGAAGACATATGTTTTGCACTATAAATATAAAATACCTTGGCATATTTAAGCCATAAAATATCCTTTTGTGATTTATATGTAGATACATATAGATAAATATCACAGATATATCTAGATTAGAGAGACAGGCATAAATTAAAAAAATGTATGAGTGTGTCTCTGTGTGTGAGTGTGTATGTGTTTGTGAGTGTGTCTGTGTGTGTATGAGTGTGTATGTGTTTATGAGTGTGTCTGTGTGTGTATGTGTTTATGAGTGCATCCGTGTGTATATGTGTGTGTGTGTGCACAAGTCAAAAAGTGGTGGCTAGCTCTCAGAAAGGTAATCTACTGTCAAGCGTCAATGTTTAGTAGAAATATTAACAAGTCAAGAAAATGAATGTTTTAGTCATGACCAATGTGCCAATTAATTACAGAGTACATACACATATGTGTGTATATATATATATATATATATATATATATATATATATATATATATATATATATATATATATATATATGCATGTATGTGTGTATATATATATACAGCTGTATAAAAATGTGCAGAGCGATCAAAATCGAGGGAAGTTAAGGAGTAGGTAGACCCAGAAAAACCTGGGACGACATGATAAAGTCCGACCTTGCACACTTCCACTGTGACAATGTCACTGGTTGAGATCTTTGGCGGTACACAGTATTAGAGAAGACCCGCCTTCCCTATGTGCAAAGTTAACCTACAGTCAGTAGGCCTCTCCAAACCAAACACACCCCAACCCACTACCCCACTCCTGCCAACACCACCCTTTCTCTGTAAAGTTATGTTGGTGCCACACAACATCCAGTCCAAACTAATGAGATCGTGGAGGTGTCACGACAAAAAAAACACACAGTCCACGTTGTAATGTGGCCATGTAGGTAACACGGTAAAAAGTTCCCAGTTCACACTATAAATGTGGTTAGTGTTAGGAAGGGCATCCAGCCATGGAAAACCTGCCAGATAGTCCTATACAAGTGAGACACAGTCACCCGACCAATCTTGCCTCAAGTGGGACAACTCCCATCTAACCTATGCGAGCGTGGAAGATAGACGTTAAATGATGATGATGATATATATATATACATATATATTAGTAAGCTTTAGTTATATATATATATATATATATATATATATATCCACACACATTTTTCCAAAATATAACACTGGCTTCAGGTTATGAAGAAGTTTCTATGCTGTTACTTGACATACTAGAAATAGCAGCTAGCAGGCTGTGTAGTTAGTGGAACTATAGAAACAAAGCAGCTAAAGCTTACTAAAACTCATTCTTTGATGTACTCATTGAATCTTGTTTAACTCTTTAATATATATATATATATGTGTGTGTGTTATATCAGTGACACCTCAAAAAGTGCCCAGTCCACACTGTTTGTGTTGGTGTCATGACAAAAAGCGCCCAGTTCACCCTGTAAAGTGGATATGTTGGCGTCACAACAAAAAGTGGACAGTCCACTGTAAATGTGGTTGGTGTTAGGAAGGGCATCCAGTTATAGAAACCAATCTAGAAACAGTTCTGTCTGAGCAAGACGCGAAGACACGGTCAATGATCTAACTAATCTCACAAAAGGACAACTTGTCTAACCCATTCATGATGATGATGATGATATACAGTAAGTAGGTGTGTAACAATAGTTACAGGTGGTTCACCAGCATATCTGAGGAGCTGATGCAGAGTGAGGCCCAGGTTGTGATGATTGGACCTTGAACTGACCAATATAGAAACAATTGTCATATGTGAATAATGTTTATATATGTTGCAACATTGAGACTTTGTTCTTGTTTACTTATATATATATTAACCTAATATATTCCTCCCATATACTGTACCAATTCTGTTGTTTCTCTTTACCTTTTACATACATCATCATCATCATCATCGTTTAACGTCCATGTTCCACGCTTGCATGGGTTTGGACGGGAGTTTTCCCACTTGAGGCAAGAGTCGTTGTCTTGCTCACATAGGACTGTCTGGCGGGTTTTCTACGGCTGGATGCCCTTCCTAACACCAACCACATTTACAGTGTGAGACTGGGAGGTTTTTACCGTGTTGCCTACACGGCCACATTACAGCGTGGACTGTGTGTTTTTTTGTCGTGACACCTACACGGCCACATTACAGCGTGGACTGTGTGTTTTTTTGTCGTGACACCTACACGGCCACATTACAGCGTGGACTGTGTGTTTTTTTGTCGTGACACCTACACGGCCACATTACAGCGTGGACTGTGTGTTTTTTTGTCGTGACACCTACACGGCCACATTACAGCGTGGACTGTGTGTTTTTTTGTCGTGACACCTACACGGCCACATTACAGCGTGGACTGTGTGTTTTTTTGTCGTGACA
>OZ024750.1:4046283-4061283 GCA_964016885.1 Eledone cirrhosa | reverse complement strand
CGAGAGAGAGATTGGTAATGACTTTGCCAAGCTAGTGTATTTATTTATTGAGGTCAATGGTTTTACTCAGATTTCACAGTTGGCAACATTGTCTCTACTACACAGGCTATATATCTCTGTAAATATCGCTATCAGTTGTTTTGTATTATATATGGATTGGTAGAGGGTCGGACGCCATGCTTTGAAGCATAGTTACCTCCCTTTACGATCTGAGTTCAAATCCCGCCAAGGTTAACTTTGCCTTTCATCCTTACGGAGTCAATAAAATAAAGTACCAGTAATGCACTGAGGTAATTACTGGCCTTGTGCCAAAAGTAGAAACAATTATATCAGGGCGGTGGATTGGCAGAATCGGTAGAGGGTCGGTCGCCATGCTTTGAAGCATAGAGTTACATTAATATTTATTAAGCATTATTCCAAAGATTCACCACAACTTCTTTCCATAACATGGAACTGAGAAATTATAAGACACACAACCCTATCAATGAAGCCCTTTAGTATAGGTCAACTGGGAAATTATAAGACACACAACCCTATCAATGAAGCCCTTTAGTATAGGTCAACTGGGAAATTATAAGACACACAACCCTATCAATGAAGCCCTTTAGTATAGGTCAACTGGGAAATTATAAGACACACAACCCTATCAATGAAGCCCTTTAGTATAGGTCAACCAACAGAAAATTGTATTACGGTTACGAAAAAAATTCTAAGTAAGCCTTCAAGGTAAAAATTAAAAACTGTCATTGCAGGCCACTCTGACTGGTCTGCTGTGGTGTTAGGGTGTACTACAGAAGAGGGTAGTCTTATGCTATGGCAAGTCACATATTCTTAACAAGTTTGGCTATAAATGGAGGAATATTAACCAATAAAGAGATTGTATGGAAATATATTGGCAGAATTGGTAGAGTGCCGGTTCAAATGCCATTGCAGTATTTGGTCTGGCTCTTTGCATTATGAGTTCAACTCCAGTCAAAGGTAACTTTGTTTTTAATTCTTTCGGGGTTAATAAAATAAAGTGCCAGTCAAATACTAGGGTTGATTTAATTAACTTTGTGCTTCACCCACATTTTCTGAGTTTGTGCCCAAATTAGGAATCAATATTTTATAGAATTTTAGCTGATAGTTTCTGTATCTCTGGCAGACAGCCAGGAAAGTGAAAATGCAACTATAAATGTACAAGATGAAAGTTTATGAACAGTTGAAATGACTCACTGCAAGTAGCAGAGACTATTAACTATTTCGTTGATATAATTAGTATAGCAGTGACAGTACAAAGGTGATGAGATAATGTTTCAAGAAATACCAAGTCAATTGGAAACAATGTTTGGAAACAATGTGACAGCTTGTGTGTTGTTGCTCAATCTGCTCAAAACAACAGCCAAATCTTCTTCCCCTCCCTCTTCTTTTTGTAATAATTGTTTCTACTTTTGGCACAAGGCCAGCAATTACCCAGTGCATTACTGGGACTTTATTTTATCGATCCCGTAAGGATGAAAGGCAAAGTTAAACTCGGCAGGATTTGAACTCAGACTGTAAAGGGCCGTAACTCCTTGCTGCAAAGCATGGCGTCCGACCCTCTACCGATTCTGCCAATAATAATGTATTTTAAGATTATTATAAAGATTGAAGAAGTTTTCAAATCTAAGTAAAATTTAACAGCAATTACAAACAAATAACATATTTCATAAGAAGACTTAAGAGTCTAGACTACACTCAGCTAGACTGTTGATAAAACAAAGTACCAGTAATGCACTGGGTAATTGCTGGCCTTGTGCCAAAAGTAGAAACAATTATTACAAAAAGAAGAGGGAGTGGAAGGAGATTTGGCTGTTGTTTTGAGCAGATTGAGCAACAACATATGAACTTAAACTTTAATACATGTTTGTTTCAGATATGCCTAGCAAAAAAAAAAATACATACCATTCTTGTGAATTTAACATTAGTGATGGGAAGGGGGGGGGGGGCATAGACCAAGGCTATAAAAACTCCATTTGCCAACAATTCAAAGGCAAATCTCCAAATTTACGGAAGTATTAGACTTATGTTAATTGTTAATTTTTAGCAGAGAAGAAAAAAAAATTGTATGAACACATGAAAAAACAAATAGAAAACCCAAAAATGAACAAAAGTCAAACAAACAGAAAAACAAAAGAAATACCAACTTATCAAAAAGTATTTAAACATTTTTGAAAAAATGCTTTTTCGAAACACAGCCTAAATTTATCAAACTGAATGTTGATGGGTCAGCAGTCAGATATTCTGTTTGATATTTCTAGTGGATTGGCAGGATTGGTAGAGCATTACTCTTTAGCATTTACATTACTCTATATATACTTTTGTATTTTCATGGTAAAGGCTTTACCTCACATAATATCTCACATAACATTTACATTACTCTATATATACTTTTGTATTTTCATGGTAAAGGCTTTACCTCACATAATATCTCACATAACATTTACATTACTCTATATATACTTTTGTATTTTCATGGTAAAGACTTTACCTCACATAATATCTCACATAACATTTACATTACTCTATATATACTTTTGTATTTTCATGGTAAAGACTTTACCTCACATAATATCTCACATAACATTTACATTACTCTATATATACTATTGTATTGTCATGGTAAAGGCTTTACCTCACATAATATCTCACATAACATTTACATTACTCTATATATACTTTTGTATTTTCATGGTAAAGACTTTACCTCACATAATATCTCACATAACATTTACATTACTCTATATATACTATTGTATTTTCATGGTAAAGGCTTTACCTCACATACTATTGAGTCTATTATTTATTTTAAGAACAATACCTTAATATAAATATTTGTTTCTACTTTTGGCACAAGGCCAGCAATTACCCAGTGTATTACTGCTACTTTATTTTATCGACCCTGTAAGGATGAAAGGCAAAGTTAACCTCAACAGGATTTGAGCCCAGACCGTAAAGGACCATATTAGCAGCCAGTTATGGCTGGTTTAAACAGAAAGAGGTGAGAGATTCTGGTCAGATATGGCCGGTTTAAATGCTAAAGGGTTAAACATATCCATATCAGTATAAAACAATGAATAACCTGCTGTAAGATATTTTCTTACCTGCCTCTGTTAGATGATACCGCACTATTTGGTTGTGAAGAAGAGCATGATTCCTGTTGAGCTTCCATTAGCAATTTCTCCATGTTACCATTATGAATAGATTCAGAGAATGTGTCTGTCTCTGCTGGCAGTGACTGGTGGCTTAATTCTACCCAAGAACCTGTGGAGAAATATAATAATTCAATTGTGTTAGTTAAAAAGAAGGCTTCACAAGAGTCAAGTTTAGTTGTATATTCTATAGTATTTTATAAATATAAATATAAAGTTGGCTGGTGTTGTTCAGTTACAACTTATGACTTTCATAAGTTTTCTAAGATTGATGAGACTGATAGATTGCTGTTCAGTTTGAACATCATCGCCATCACTGTTTTACATCCGTTCTTCCACGCTAGCATGGGTTAGACGTGTTGTCCTGTTGTGGGCAGCTGACCATGCCTTACTCATACGGGAACTGATTCTGGCTTGATTTCTACAGCTGGATGCCCTTCCTAACACCAACTTCATTTACAGTGAGTGCTGGGTGCTTTTTTCAGTGGCGCCTACACGACCACTTTGCAGTGGGAGGGTATAGGGGGCATATTGTCTATATGCTTCAGCTTCAGCTTGTACCCGTGGGAGGTCGGGTACTCTGTATTACTGCATGACGCCAGAGATCATGGTTGTGTGTCATCGCCTTTGAGAGGTGTAATTGGGTAAGGTCGGCTTTTATCACCTCATCCCAGATCATCTTGGGTCTCCCCACTCTACGGTTTCCATCGACTTGTAGTGCTCTGCACCTTTTTATGCAGCTGTCATCGTTCATACGCATCACATGTCCATACCAATGCAACCGCCTCTCCTGCACACAGCATTTATATATATATGTAATGCAAGCATGGAAAAACAGATGGAAAAATGATGATGATGATGATGATGATGACACATATATCTCAAATCTGTAGAAAAACTTAAGATCTCCTCACTTTTTTCTTTAGATGTATCTATCTATCTATCTATATCTATATATATCAAGTCTATAGAAAAACTCAAGGACCACCCCCACCTTTCTTGTTTTTCATTTGTAAGTATCTCTTGAGAAAGAGAGGCAACAGAGAGGGATATTAGTAGTTGTTCTTCAAGATAAACATCTGTATTCTGTATTCAGTATCAATCCAACTGAAAAGTAATTTCTGTTTGTCCAAATAACTTTAGCAAGAATCATCTTCTACACTTTATCCTTCCTCATTTACATAACCCAATTTTACTCATCTATTTATTTGATTTATTTTTTAAGTGGAAAAAAAAAGGTGGTTTAAACAAACATTTAAACTATGTCCCATTTTTTGACCAGTTTCACGTTCCAAATAAACAATTTTATTGAAAGTGTAAATGAAAAGTGGACAGTTTCATTTAATATAGCAAGTAGGTTTGACTAGGAAAAAAAAAAAACCCTTGAAAAATAAATAGTATTTCATTAAAAGAAATTCTAGTCGATATTTTGAAGATATTAGCTGAACGTTATTGTAGAAGACACAGAGGTGCCAGGCTGAGGGGCAGAACCCCAAACCCTTTATATAGTCATGAAGCAACATTCTAATCGATATTTCGAAGATATTAGTTGAACTAAGGTTATTATAGAAGACACAGATGGTGCCAGGTTGTGAGATAGACCCCCCACACCATGTATGTAGTCATGAAGCAAACTTGTTAACCACACAGCCAGTGTTAACATATATAATGCAAGGCATATTTAACTAAAAATTAACTAATATAAATGATTATCATTAGCAATTTAAAAAAAAAAAAATCTCTGTTGATATATATTTTTTTAATCTTTACTAAATTTCTAAAGTGTGTTTGTGATAGAAATGGAATGTTGCATGTCACCAATGCTATTCACAGAGACTTCACAATAAAATAATAGACCTCACAAACAAAACAATAGAACATTTTTTTTCAACAATTTTTAAATAACTGACTAAAGATTATTTTTCCACTTGGCATTTTTATTGTAAAAAATATTTTCTGGTATTAAAATCCCTCTATGAATAAATAAATATAAAAATATATTTTGTAAAAATGGTAGGTGCATGACAGAATGCGTAGAGTGTTGGACTAAACAATTTGGCAAATGTACACAGTTATATTAGGTTCACGCTTGGGGGAGGAAGTTTCAAATTTTGGACAGAAGTCCTTCATTAGGAAAGTTCGGATAGGGGAAGAACTGAAACTCCATATATATATATATATATATAGGAAAGGAGTCAGAACCCCGACGGCAGAGCTCAAGCCGTTTTGACAGCTATTTCTGGTCCAGAAATAGCTGTCGAAACGGCTTGAGCTCTGCCCCTTTCCTATTACCCACTCCACTACCCAAAGTATCGAGTACTCTGGTGCATTATGGTCCACCTGGTTCCTTACCATACTTCCTTCATATATATATATATATATATATATATATATATATATATATATATATATATATATATATAAATAATTGTTTCTATTTTAGGCACAAGGCCAGCAATTACCCAGTACATTACTGGTACTTTATTTTATCGACCCCGTAAGGATGAAAGGCAAAGTTAACCTCGGCGGGATTTGAACTCAGATCATAAAGGGATGTAACTCTATGCTTCAAAGCATGGCGTCCGACCCTCTACCGATACTGCCAATCCACCGCCCTTATATATATAATATGATGCTAACATAGTAGACTACATTTTTCATCCATGTTCATCCATGATGGCTTGTAACAGAAGTTATATCCCTGAATCTCTGAATATTTATACAAGGCCAAATTTTTAAGAGCTAAAATATAGTCTGAAGTCAGTTTAACCCTTTCATTATTGTATTTCTATTGGCAGTATTGGTAGAGCATTGAACTCCCATTGAGGTTGGCTGCCTGAAAAGAAATGGCCTAGTCATGACTTAATTGGTTTGATCAAGGCTGACCTAGGGTTAAACGACTACAACCAAGACAATGGAAATGAAAAATTGTGATATTTGTGCCTTTCCCAAAGACATCAGTAATATGAGTTCAGTATTGATTTGCCAATAGAGATCAATATCAGGTTGTTAACTGGGATTAACAAGTGCTTCTGACTACTATTAAGTATACAAGTAAAATGCACCCAGTACAGCTTTGCCTTTCATCCTTATAAAGTTGATAAAATCAAGTACTAGTAATGAACTGGGGTCGATTTAATCAACTTTCTCCTGCCCCAAAATTGTTGGCCTTGTACCTAAATTAGAAACCATTATTGGCAGTATTGGTAGAGCGTCAGTTAACATGCTTTATGGCATAGAATTATGTCCCTTGACATTCTGAGTTCAAATCTCAGTGAGGTTAGCTTTGCCTGTCATCCTTATGGGATCAATAAAATAAAGTACCAGTAATGCATTAAGGTTAATTTCATCAAATTTTCCCTCCCCTCAAATGTGTTGGCCTTGTGTCTAAATCAGAAACCATTATTTACTTCTGTTCATTTATAAACATTCTGAGTTTAAATTCAGCCAAAGTCAACTTAACCTTTCATCGTTCCAGTGTTGATAAATTAAATACCAGTTGTTTAGCCCTAAGTCAGCTCAGATTGGACAGATGTATGACTGAAAACATTCCAGCTATGAAACATAATGTCACAATGTTTACATACTTTTAGTTTTAGGATGGTCAGTGTGATTTGAGAAAGAATTGGATGATATTTCTAGTTGGTCAAGGGACATTTTAGAGGTTCCTTTGTCAATATTCATCATCTCCTCAGATCGCTGAAGTTCATGGAGGAGATGACGAAGGACCGAGACAAGTGGAGAGATGCTGTGATGAATAGGACCCATCTCACCCTTGCAAGCAGGGAAAAGCTGACGTAAAATGATGATGATGATGATGATGATGATGATGATGATGCAATCACTGGCAACATTTCTCTGCCCAAATTTCTCACTTTGCACATATGACAGAAATCTTTCATTTATTTCATCCAATCAAACCAGTTCTGGAAGTATTGTCTTTCATTGTCTTCCATACATTCTACTAACAAAAAATATGTTTCATATTTCATTTGTATTAATGAGATGTTTTTAATAATTTACATACTTTCAATGAAAGATCCATGTCAAGTTCAGTTTATATATTCATATATGTTTGTGTATATATATATATATATATATATATATATATATATATATATATATATATATATATATATATATATATATATATATATATTTATTAAAATAACAGATTAAAGTTTAAGCAAAGAATCGCTGCTTTCACCCTTAACGGGATCTTCTGAAACTATTATTATTATTATTATTATTACTATATATATATATATACATATATATATATTGTATTATGTCTATTATTTGTTCTTTATTACTTTAACAAAGAAATATATCATCATCATCATTATCAACACCATTTTACGTCCATTCTTCCACACTAGCATGGGTTAGACGGGTTGTCCTGTTGTGGGCAGTGTCCGGTCGGCTGACCTTGTCTTGCTCATACGGGAACTGATTCTGGCTTGATTTCTACAGCTGGATGCCCTTCCTAACACCAACCTCATTTACAGTGAATGCTGGGTGCTTTTTTTCCATGGCGCCTACACGTCCACTTTGCAATATATATATATATATATATATATATATTTATGTTTAGTATATATATATATTGTACTATATCTAATATTTATTCTTTATTAAACAAACAAAGAAATAGTCACCAAATATTCTATATGGAGGTGTATCTTTCCTTGGTGCCCTAAGCTTATATTGTTTAATGCTTAGTATGGATCTGATATGCTTCATTCACAAACACAAAACATTATGTAACACTGTTTTGAAAAAGGCTGATGATTATATCTATAGTAACAACAACAAAACAACAATACTAAACAGAAATGACTAAAAAACATACTGAACAAAGAAAAACGTGACATTCATTTCTTTGTTCTTTGTTCATATTGTTTATCTAGCTATGTCTAGTTCTTAAATTATCACTATCAGTCGTACAGATGTAAGAGTAAGTATTGATTTATTAAAACTAACTCACATTTAGCAATCATTTGTAGTTCAAAGATATTTCTTTTATAGAAGAGTTTTGATAAGGTCAACTGTCATGAAGAGTGAAAAATTAATGCTTCAGGCCTTTGGCCTTTCTATGAAAGTGAATAAGATAGAGAAAATTGTGTTGTTCGCTTAGGTTGTAACCAGTTAACTGTTTCACCAAGTTTGGCTTTATTTCTAGTGATAATTATGAAGTTGGTATTGAAGAATTTTTTCCCCATTTTTTTTTTATCTATCACTTCTATTACACCAAACAATTTCTGTAGTGTCAAGTTCAATACCTCTCAAGAGAAATACTAGCTTGCAATACACCAAATTTCTATCATTCCTGTTACACCAAGCAACTTCTGTAGTGTCAAGTTCAATACCTCTCAAGGGAAATACTAGCTGCAATGCATTGACAATCTAAAATCTTGTAATTCAGAAAAGAATTAGCTCTTAAGCTAATTCTTCCAATGGGAAAAAGCTATCTACACTAAACTAATTTCCTATATAGAGGAACATAATTTATTTCTCATCTGTTTTACTGCTATGAAGATTTAAGTTTAGCACTAGCCCTATTATAGATCCATATACATTTTAGATTTTAGGAGAAGAAATAGCTTTTAGTTCATGTTTGAATAAACATACAGGTATTTAGAGTTGGTTTATATCCTAATGAGAACAAAGATATTTATGTTTCGACTGAAGAGAAAAACTCAGTTATAATAAATTTATTTACTAGCTGTGTAATATATATCCCTGAATTAATAGATTCTGTGGATGAAGCATCTATAAGATTTCTGACAAAAGATGACATTGAAGTGTTTTATTGCTACTGATCTGGGTAAGCATAAATCCTAAAAATACTTCCAACAACTGAATGAGATATGTAGAATTAATTGCTTGTTTATTAGAAATAGATGGACAGTACAGAAGAAGATTTGAATATAAAACATTAGAGAGGATTTAGGTTGAAGTGTTTAGGAAAAGATTTCAGAATTTCTTCGCCCACTTATTCCTGAGAGGGTCGTGAGGGCAGGATCCTCAAACACTCCTTCCAGTGGGTCCTGTCAGAAGCAACCATCTCCAACTGATCCGGTTGGATTCCCAAGTGAGACCAACCAAGCTCATGGATGTTATCCAACCATCTTGCTCGGGGTGGGTCTAACCCTGGGCCTCCTGCCAGTTGGTTTTGCCCGTAGGGCTTCATAGATGAGATAGTATTAGATTGAATTTCAAAAAGCTACTGTAATGCAGACAAACTCAACCCAAAAAGCAAAACTACACAAAAAATGAAGTTAATCACAATGACATATTTTCTACATTGTTTATTTAATGGTATGGTGAGGTGAGGTGACAGCTCACACCTATGCAGGTTTAGCTGGCCTCCTCCAAGGTATATCTCATTGGAGGTATCTTGGGTAATTTAATGATAGGGATCCCAGTCCTATGATCTCATTTCTACAGCTGAGTAAACTGGAGCAATGTGAAATAAAGTGTCTTGCTCAAGGAAACAACACATTACCCGGTCCGAGAATTGACCTCACAACCTTTCGATTGCAAGCCCAATGCTCTAACCACTAAGACATGCACCTTCACCATTTAATGGAATAGTCAAAGACTAAGAAACGAGCAGGCCAAGGATATGAATTGGTTAAAGACGAACCCCAAAGAGTAGGAAGAATAAACCATGATTAAAACCCAATCCCACCCAGTAATATCATTTTCATTCAGCCATTGTCAATTCACAACTGGACAAAGCCACAGCATGCTGTTGCCAACCTATCTAGGCTGGTTGTATGCCCACCAGTCCATGTCGGGCCACTTGTATATTTGACACACACCTTACATTCTACTGTTTGCTATGTTACTTCCTCGTACATAAGGTCCCCAAAGCATCTTAAATAGATCAGTGCAGGTGCCCAATAAAACATACTGTTGACTAAACAAGAAGTCTTCCTGCTTACAATAGATATATATAACTTTACTATTGGATCTAGGAACCATCTAAACTGTGGTTTAGTTGGTAAGATATTGGACTTGTGATTGTAATTTTGAAGGTTTGATCCTTGGACCAGGTCTTGAGCAAAACCCTTTATTTCACATTGCTCCAGTCCACTCAGTTGTAATGATGGAATCCGTCGCTTAATGCCAATGAAACTGGGATAAACCTCATTTGGTCATTCCATGAGAGTATCTTGGTCAGCCTATGAACCTTTCAGCCACCCACATACTTACTCCTACTACCACCACTCACTTCCTACTACCACCTACTACCACCACTCAGCAACAGTTAATAGGATTGTGTATCCTTTAGTCTTAAGTTGTATTAAACCACACTACTTCTACTGATGATTTAGCTGGCATAAATAATTAATTAACTGTAATGCCTTAAGTTAACCACAATTAACATAATTGTGTGTGTATATATATATACATACATACATACATATATATATATATACATACATACATATATATATATATACATACATACATACATATATATATATATACAGACAGAGGGAGAGAGAGAGAGACTGCAGTGCTGGTACTAGGGAGACCACTAATCACAAGAGTACTCAATACATGGGGAGATGCAGAGTAGGTATAGAGGTATGTAAAATCCCTACCGCAGTGCTAAGCCCTAGCTTTACCTGATCTCCATTGGTGGGGTGATTAGATTTGACCAGATTAATCCCACCTGTATGTATTTACTAAGCTGAGGTCATCAAGGGCAGAGGGTTACCGTTTTATACAAATTCAATGTATTTCTCATTCAAAACAGACTTTATATACGGGGGAGGGGGTCACACCATAATTTTTTAAGGGCTTAGACCCCCACAAAGGTTAATTTGACCCGCGTGCGTGTACGTCTATATATGTATGTACATGTGTGTTTATGTGTATATATGTATGTATGTATATATATATATGTATGTATATATGTATGTATGTCAGGTCACCAGTTGGTGCTACTGGTAACATGTATCACAGTACAACCTGTCTCATGGTCGGGTCGTTGGCGACTAAACTGGCAACCCCACCAAGGTTTCTTGGTGAGGAGGGTGACTTTGGACATCCTGCAGGACTAAAAACAAAGCCTGTCAAAGGGAAAAGGAGCTCTTAAGAGTCAATGGCCATCCAAAATCATCGGGAGAGATGACCCCTTAGCCTTTGTCAAGCCAGAATTCTAGGAGAAGGAAAACTCTGATATAACACCTGCAACCCTGATGGTATCCAATGATGTTGACTTGTTCTTCTTTTTGGTAAATATCATCTTGGTTAAGAGAGTGGGACTGGCTTTGTGCAGTGCCTTTGCTCACTATAAAAGCTTCACGGCACAGGCATTGCTTTGTATCTGGAGATCTCTCTGCACTTGTCGTCACATGGTACCATGGGCCCAGCACTATGTGTCAATAATTGTCACAAGTGTAGTGTTTATACCAGAGTTTTCAAGTCGCTGGCTGGACTAAAAAGTCACACTCGTTCAGTGCATCGGTGGGGGTTCTCCTACATGGATATAAAGTAGTGGCCGTACTCGAAAACGAGTTGGCAGCCACCATGTATGTATGTATGTATGTATGTATGTATGTGTCTGTGTATGGCCATGCGCATGTATGTATATACACAGGGTGTCCCCAAAAATGTATACACACTTCAACAGCATTCTAATAAATATTGCCTGTACAGGTAATCAAAGTGTGTATATATATTTTTGGGACACCCTGTATATATATATACATATATATATATATATATATATACACATATATACATATATATATATATATATATACACATATATACATATATATATATATATATATATATATATATATATATATATATATATATATACATATATATATATCAATCATGACTAATATTTTACTCTCATTTTAGACGCTTGATCGTTCTTGATCCTTCTTAATCACATAATATATACAAATATATATATACATATATATATATATATATATATATATATATATATATACGTATATATACATATATATATATATATATATATATATATATATACATATATATATATATATATATATATATACATATATATATATATATATATATATATATACATATATATATATGTATATATATATATATAAATATATGTATATATGTATATGTATATATATATATGTATATATGTATATGTATATATATATATGTATATATATATATATATATGTATATGTATATATATATATGTATATATATATATATATATGTATATATATATATATATATATATATATATATATATATATATATATATATATATATATATGTATATATATATATATATATATATATATATATATATATATTTATATATATATATATATATATATATATATATATATGTGTGTGTGTGTGTGTGTGTGTGTGTGTGTGTGTGTGTGTGTGTGTGTGTGTGTGTGTGTGTGTGTGTGTGTGTGTATATATATATATAAATTTTAGTACAGCATCAACGAAGCTTTAGGTTGCGGCCAAGCTAACGAGTGCAAATTCTTTATGTAGCTTTAGCACTCGACAGGGAATAGTACCCCAGAGTAATAACAATATGTTTAGACAGCTTTGCAAATCAAATATAGCGATCGGCAGTCCAGCCGCATTGCCATAGCAACGAAATGGTTGTGACTCAGGAAAAGATTATGTATATATATTCCCCGTGTAAACTGAGCTCTACGGATTTTGCCTTCTCCAAATATCCGAAGCCTTCGATAAGACTTGGCTGAATGAAAGTTATTCTGCTAAAAATATCGACGTATTAAAACAGAAATCTATTCTGAAACATCGGAGCTCAACAACAAAACCCTAGCTTTTAGACATGGGGCCATTAACAAAAACAGAAGCATCTGGAAAGAATGGGGGACTGAGGAGAGAGAGGGGGGATTGAGAGAGAGAGAGAGAGAGAGAGAGAGAGAGAGAGAGAGAGAGAATGGTATATATATATATATAGAGAGAGAGAGAGAGAGAAAGAGATGAGAGAGAGAGAGAGAGAGAGAGAGAGAGAGAGAGAGAGAGAGAGAGCAAGCAACTGTTTATCGATTATCTATTAAGTTGTTTGATAATTTAGATCAGAACAAGTAGAATCGAACTTACTGCGTTGTGGTATTTCAGGTGCTTTTACGAGTTCGTATCTCACTTACCCTACTTTGGATACCAGTAAAAAACGTGGGTTGATCAAATGTGACCTCGTTATCTTATATCAATATTGGAAATAACTATCAATTTTAATACATTTTCAATAGGAATTTATTTAAAAATAAAAAAAAAGATCGAAATTTCTAATAAAAAGAGTTTTATAAGAAGGATTAAAATTAAAGAAATAAAATTAGCTTATTTCTATAATTTCTCGGTTAGTTCAATACAAAATCTATTAAAAAAATGTCTAGTAGCGAAGTGAGTAATTACGTCAGAGCAGCTAACGAACTTCTTAAAGACTCATTTAAACAGCCAACATATTCTACAGAAGTGTTTGTATGTATATATATCTTTATCTCTATATATGTATGTATAGCCGTCGGGGTCCTGACTCTTTTCCTATTACCCACTCTACTACCCTAAGTATCGAGTACTCTGGTGCGTTATGGTCCACCTGGTTTCTTACCACACTTTCTTTGTTATGTATATATATATGTATAGTTATGTAATAAACAACATAAGGCAATTATTCCATTTACCAGTGGTTTCTTAAAAGCAAAAGATTTTGCTTTCAATCCTCAGAATGAAAAAATCCTGGTCAGGATTACCTACATAGAGTACTCTTGGACTTTTCCGACGGAATTACTTCATTTATATATATAATTGGAAATCAGTAAAATCGAATCTCTGGCGGTTTGCAGGTTAATTCGGCCTACTTATATGAAGTGATGAGTTAGCAAAGCACTCGATAAGGTAGGGCCTTAGAGTAATAACATACGTTTCAATAGCTTGACAAATCGAACATTGTGGTAGGCTAAACTAACACACAATACATACCAAAGCAACGATAGAACTAATCAGGTTGATATATATATATATATATATATATATATATATATATATATATATATATCGTCTGCAACTAGGTTAAACACGCAACACGTTAATAAACATTTTCTGAAGACAAAAAAAAAACGAAAGAAAGAAAAAAATTGAATGAAAGAAAGAAATGAAACCTCGAATGAAAGACGAAAAAAAAAATCGATGAAACCAGGAAAGCATGAAAGAAAAGAAAGAAAAAGAAAAGTGTTCGTTCTTCTTTAAGGTAGATTGTTACAGAGATCAACAATTTCATCCTCCCTCCCAGATACCATTCATTCATTCTTCAGAATCAAAGGAAATACGTAAGCAAAATCCTGCTAAAGATATCTTTTTTACTTTACACTAGCTTTCTTGAATTACCTTCGTTAATAAAGTGTCTAGCATACAAGTTGATACGCAATTAACTATATATATATATATATATATATATATATATATATATATATATATATATATATATATATATATATGTGTGTATTTTTAATTGCATGTCTCCAAAAAAATGTATACATATATTTATTAGAATGCTATTGAAGTGTGTATACATTTTTGGGGGAGACCCTATACACACACACACACACACACACACACACACACACACACATACACACATATATATAAACGGAAAAAATGAAACGAAATTTCATTTCCCACTCTTAGTACGGCTGTTACTTAAATATAAGTATGTACACGTACATATAATATATGTATGTACGTGTACATATATATATATATATATATATATATATATATATATAGTTATATTTGGGGAGGGTCATATTTGCGTAAT
>OZ024750.1:4038783-4041283 GCA_964016885.1 Eledone cirrhosa | reverse complement strand
TTTCGGGCATAAGCCCTTCTTCAGGCGAAAAGTGCGTGGGAAGAGAGTTCCGAGGGTGTGTAGGGGAGTGGAGGAGAGACATTTAGAAAAAAAAAGCGGGGGGGGGGGGGGGGGTGAGGAAAAACGGTGGAAGGGGTACAAATAAAAATAAATATAAAAAAATAAAAATATATATATATATGAAAAGTTCAAGACTCCGACGGCAGTGTAGTTAGGGGCTCTAATTCTTATAAAATCTCAGGAATTTTACCCGCCCTAGATGTATATATATATAGTATATATAATCCCAAGTTTACTTACACATTCTGTCAGCATCATAGTATTAAGAGATTGCAGTAACAACTGAGTTATTTAGAATACAATACTATTCCGTAATATAATATGGCAGGAAACCTTGACAGATGCAGGTCCGCCCAGTATAGTTTGTTGCTCTTTATATTTTATAACTATTTACGAATCAGACAATCAATTCAGCTAAGATTATTTAGAGCGCAGGCATAGACACAAATCATATAAATTATATATGTGTGTGTGTGTGAGAGAGTGTGTGTGTGCGTGTGTGTGTGCAAGTGAATGAATGGGTGTACAAAAAAAAGAACAAGGCTACTGAGAATGGTACTTCACATCTTTTCCTTTGTTATATATATATATATATATATGTGAGAGTGAGAGAGAGAGAGAGTGTGTGTCTGCAGTTTTTTTAAATAATAAATTACATATTAAAATATCTAAGGGTGGAAACATAAAGTTTACTCCACTTTGCCTAATGAGTCATGTGATGCGGAAACCTGTTGTAATGTGAACAATACCTAACTATATATATATATATATATATATATATATACGCGCACACACACGTCTGCTACTGTATCTCCCATATCGGAATCCCTCCACACCGATCCCCTTTGTATCATGGCGAGATGTAACTCTTCATTTGTATTGAAGGCGATTTGTCTAAGATGTTGAGCACTCTCAGTAAACCGAAAAGATCTCGAAAATGTTATTGACAAAGGAAACAGTCTTGAAGAGTCGGAACTTTGAACAAAGAAGTGTTACAATGTAGAGCCGAGGTCGTCAATCTTCGTTTCTTCACAATATTGAACTCAAATATTACAGAGAGACTTATCTATCGACAAGATTGACAAGATCCCAGACCTCATTCCATTACAGAGTCGGGTGGAACTCGCCAAATCGGACAAAGGAAACAATGTGTCCATTGGTCTTTTCATTGCTCATACTATCTACCGGAGGAAACACCTGGCAGAAAGAGCAATGTGAAATAAAGTGTCTTGCTCAAGGACATAACGCACCATCCGGTCCGAGAATCGAACTCGCAACCTCACAATTGTAAATCCAATTCTCTAGCCACTAAACTACGCACCTTCACAAGAGTGACTCATAAAGAGCCCTTATATTTAATCATACTAATAATATAAATGTACACATTTTTATATTTTACTTTATGAAAATAGGGTTCCCTCAACGGGTCTTTGGATTTTACTTTATGAAAATAGGGTTCCCTCAACGAGTCTTTGGAGTAACATTACACGATAGAGTGCGTGGCTCGGAGATCAGAGAGTCACTCCAGGTAGAGCCAGAACTTCTCTGCATTGAGAGATCACAGCTCCGATACTATGGGCATGTGGTTTAGAAATCTCAGTAAAGAACCGCTGGACAGATTTTACGAGCAAAACCAACCGGCAAGAGACCCAGGGGTAGACTACGAGCAAGATGGTTGGGTAACATCCATGAGTTTGGCTGGTCTCACTTGGGGATCCAGCCGGATCAGTTGAAGACGGTTGCTTCTGACAGGACCCACTTGGAAGGAGTGTTTTAGGACTCTTGTCATCACGATCTCTTCAGGAATAGATAGATAGATAGATTTCTTTATTTAATTGTTAGATAGATAGATAGATAGATAGATAGATAACACACAGGCAGGCAGACAGACAAGGGGGCATAGGGAGAAAAATAGTGAAAATGTCAAGTATTTATGTTTATATACCAATAGCTGTCAAACCCAGCGTCCAATTCTATCTCGACATTTTCTATCATTTCCCTAAACACCCAGCTGTATAAACACAATTCTTCTATACAAATTATTATAGATCAAGGTGAACAATTTGTCATTATTTGCGTTGTTTTAAAATTAACAACACAACCAGACAGGTAAAATAAACATGTTTAAAAGCATGTTTCGATTTTTAAACACATATTTGTTTTTAGTCTAAGAAGAAGAAAGTTGCTGTGACACAGAAACATGGAAGAGAACGCATGTGATGTCGATCACGTAGGCAAATCACGACTGGAGTTGGTCTGGAAATGAATAGTAGCTTAGTATCGCAAGTCAGGAATACTAAGTTGGAGGAAAGGAGTCAAATAGTTATATCAGAAATCTATATCTTTCCCTCACCCCACGTCATCGCCTTTCAGTATATATTTTATCAATGAAAGACAGTCGACCATAGCGGAATATAGAACCAAAAGGGATACACACACA
>OZ024750.1:4033783-4036283 GCA_964016885.1 Eledone cirrhosa | reverse complement strand
AGGGACGTAACTATGCTGGAAAGCATGGCGTCCGACCCTCTACCGATACTGCCAATCTACCGCCCTATAAAAGAATTAATATAATAAATGGTGAAATATCTCGCAAAGATAAATGGATTAACTGATTATCTTTTAAAACTGTAAGACACCATCTAAAGGAGTTTTGGCATGCTATTCAATAAAAAAACATGTGTAAAATACCAACCCTCACGCTGCGTTTGTTTAATTGGTCTTTATTGACACCAGAACTAAGATAGTTTGTGCTGCATTCTCAAAGAAAACAATTTTTATTGTGTTCGTTCTGGTTGTATTTATGACCAGACTGGTCAATTAAGCTCCAAGCTCTCTGCAGGAAATCACATGAATAAACAAACAAGATATATTAACATCAGATATCTAATCACATAAATTCATATCATGTATGATTATCTAATTTAACAGTATTGCAATCTTTCGGCATCAACTAATTACACCATTTTAAGCCCATCCTATTATATATCTTTATTTTATATTTACAAAACAATGTTGTTTTTAATATTCTTTTGTCACACAATTGTGAACAATATTTAAACAAAACAAATATTTAAAAAATGATGGACTTTACACAACCATGTAATAATGTGTTTCATAAAAAGTTTAAAGTATCTGGGAGATATATGGGGTTCGTTTCCTCATAGCAGCCGTTGACAACCTTTTTTTTCCCGTCTTTAACCCTTTAGCATTTAAACCGGCCATATGCAGCCAGAATTCTCTCACCTTTTTCTGTTCAATCTGACCCCAACCGGCCACTCATACTGACTTTAAGGTATTGTTCTCAAAATAAATAACATCAAAATCTCATAGATTCAATATTATGTGAGATATTATGTAAGATAAGGCCTTTTACAGCAAAAATACAATAGTTTATAAAGAGTAATGTAAATGCTAAAGGGTTAAGGGTATTCACCCTATTTTATAAGGTATTTTATAACACCCCCGGGCATGAGTACACCACTCTTTATATCGACTTTATCCTCTTAGCGCTTCGTACAAGCGGTTATTAAGGTGCAAGAGAGATTCAAGTTGTTGGACACGGTTGGAGTTAATGGCGTTCTCTTTCACCTTTAAGATGGAAGTAGGTGAGATAAGATGATTGATAACAGGGTCAGAGAGGTTGCTTCTTTTGGGATTGAGATATTGTCCCGTATTTCTAAAGATCGGGATATATGCATGTATAGAGAGAAGGAGGATTGCTGAATTTGCTGATAGGCTCGCGGGGGTAGAGTCCTCTTCTAGCGGGTCCTGTTAGAAGCAACTGTCTCAAATTGGTTCGGCTGGATCCCCAGACAAGTCTAGCCGAGATCATGGATGTTATCTAACCATCTAACTCGGGAATCTTGTCTGCATTTATCTCAACTCTTCTCATCAATAACTGCATTATATATATATATATATTAAAATAACAGATTAAAGTTTAAGCAAAGAATCGGTGCTTTCACCCTTAACGGGATCTTCTGAAACTAACAAAGTCAATCTGTGAACGCAGAAGTGAATATTTCAAAAAACGTTGCTATATATATATATATATATATATATATATATATATATAGTTTTGCAAGAGATGTCAACATGAATGGACCTGTTATTTTTATCTAAAGACATTTTTCCAATTCCAACCCATACGTCCCCTCAATCTATCTTATTTCTTATTCTTTCTTCTGATGAAGGACTAGCGTCCGAAACGTTAAGACTCTCTTCCTGCTATATCAAGCGTTAACCTAATATATTCCTTCCATATATACCAATTGTGTTGTTATTTCCGTTTACCTTTTACACACACACACACACACACACATATATATATATATATATATATATAAATAATTGTTTCTACTTTTAGCACATATTACTCTATTACGTGTTCCAGACGATAGGCTGATGCCATGCTGGGGCACCATATATATAGCCAGTTTTAGAATTCACTTTTTCGGATTATAATACTGTGGTAGCCCTGGTTTCTGTTGAGCTCTGCTGACGATTGAAATCCAACCGTGACCATCTCCACTGAAAGTTTTCATGAAATAGTCTTTTAAGACTATACAGAGCATTTGATGTTATTCCAAATTGAAGGATAAGTGTTTTAAACTTTATTTTATCATGAATTAAAGGTCTATTGATTTTTCCCTGGATTTCACTAAATTCTGTGGATGAATTTATATCCTGATTCTCTTTTGAGATGAGTTTGAGTTATTTTTCCTAAATCTTACGTTAACTACTTTTCCCATCTTGAAAAAAAGGAATAATTTTCATTCAACCTTATAAATTCAAAGGAACGCAACTTAACCCAGTTTTTTTTTTAAGTTAAAAGTAGTCCTAGGTAGACTGCGCTTGAAAAGAAAGAAAGGGGGGAAAAAAGACGATACAGTAAGTCTTGGCTGATAGAGAGGTCTGCTCGTTCTGTGCTGACTGCTACTAAACAAGAACATACAAACACAGGTGTGTGTGTGTGTGGTGTGGTGTG
>OZ024750.1:4021283-4023783 GCA_964016885.1 Eledone cirrhosa | reverse complement strand
AGTGTATCTAGGACTATATTATCCAATGTGTCTTCTCATTTTTTGTTGTTGTTGCTGTTTTTTGCTTTTTGTTTTGGTGTGATATGAGAGGGAGTTTGGCTGCTATTTCTAGAAGACCCATGAGTCATGCATGTAGAAACAGACTGACAGACTCCTAGTGACTGGTCTCCATATCTGTTTTGTTTATCTCTGTGATTATTCCAGTTTTAAAGATGTTAAGGGGTGCAATTTCAGTATATATATTGTTTATTCCTGGTTTGTCTAGCTAGTTTTTTTTGTTTATCTGGATGTTAATTCCTATTTTTAAAGACATTAAGGGTGTGATTTGAGGGGACTTTGGCTGCTATTTCTAGAACACTAAGAAATCATGCATGTAGAGACATACATACAGACTCCTACAATGGTTTATCTCACTATCTTTTTTTGTTTATCTCTGTTTAAATTACAGCTTTTTAACCTAACATGTTTCTCTATGTCTACGAATATTTTTGGTGGGGGGGTATTTTTATTTTGACGACATCAAAACAGTCGTGTCTTATCAATGAACAAGATATATAAAACCAGCCATACAGTTGTTGCTAAAATACTAAACATTGCATCATTTATAAATAAGGATAGGAATATATTCTTCTGAAAGAATCGCGAGCAATTTATAATGTTATCTAAGCATTTGTAATGTATTTATATATATATTTAAAACATATTTGTTATGTTAGTCTACTGTAAATTTATTTATATGCTTTGTATATATCATATGTGTTTATATTTTCACTCCCATTTGTAAGGTTATTTCTATTGTTTATATTTTCATCCTAATACATACTGAAAGGTAGTGGAGGAGCAGTGAAAGTACCGACCATTTATATATTTATATGATTTATAAATAAGGACATGAAGGTAGTGGAGCAGTGCAATCACCGACTATATATACTATATATATATATCATTTATAAATAAACAAGTTTCAGACACCATATTTTTTACTTACCGGCAAGATCATCATCCAATTCAGAAAACTGATTATCTGCCATCGTGGCGATGTTTTTTTTTTACTTTAGCTTCTGTCGTAGATGTTTGTTTTAATAGTTCAGTTATTTTATTTCGTCGTTTTTTCTGTCACTTTTGCTGAGTTTTTTTGTTTTTTTGATTTTTTTTTTCGTTTTTGTAGTTTATAGTTTATTTCCGTTTTTTATTTATTTTTATTTTAATTTAATTTAATTTTTTTTTTTTTTTACAAATAGAAAATAAAAAGCTTTCGTTGGATTAAAAATTAAAATTCCTTTTTTCGTTTCGAATGTTTTAAAAGGTTTATTATTATTATTAATATTATTATTTTCTTTTATAGAAATCAGCCAAATAATAAATTAAATAGAAAATTATTATAAACAGATGCCCTGCTGTCCGTCTAGTAGTATAAATCTTTTATGTTAATCTCGTTGCTTTAAGCCAAGCAAGCAACTTGGCTTTACGGTTGCAAATGATAATCACGCTGCTAATATTATTAACTGATTCGCTGATAACAACAACGATAATATTAATAATAATAGTAGCAGTATGAAACAAATCTGCTTTCAAAGAAGCAGGCAGACAGTTCCACCAGGTCACAATACTTTGTTGATATTTTCCAACTGTAAGCTTCTCTTGTTTAATACATTACTGATGATGATAGTAGTGTTAGTTGATTACGTAGTCGATCACATGACTAGTTTACTCAATGTTGATTGGATGAAATAAAAATCTCAGTAATGTGTTGGATGTTTCTAAAATCATAACAAACAATCCTTAAACAGATTTATTTTGTCTTTATCTACCCCAGTATTAGTAATGTTATTAAAATTATCATTATTACTACTACTTTTACAACGATGCTACTACTACTGACGGTATTATATGTCAAGGTAAAAGAGGTATAAGTATGTAAACCATTCGTTTGCAGACAAATAACATTGTAAACACAGTGATATTTACATTTTCATACTCGTGTCATCAAAAACATGACGGCTAGTTTATCTTCTAAAATCTGTAATTGCAAGAAAGCCTTTATGTGGTCGTTCGACTAGCTAGAAGTAGCAACCAAATCTTCCTTAAACCACACCACATCATTTAATATATATATATATATATATATATATATATATATATATATATATATATATATATATACATATATATAATGACACATCAAATAACGAACGTAGTGCTTGTTAGATACAATATGTCTTAAAAGTGGGTGATCCTAAATCTGTTCGTTCAAGGAATAACTGGTGTTAAACAATTAAATAAATGGCTTATGATATATTCTTTCACGCTTTAAGTTCAATTCTTTATCGAAGTCGTCATTTGTTTAATCTATCCTAGTCTTTTAAAATTATAACCAGCAATATACTCAAATTGATTAAATTAACTGTATCTACCTCAACTCCTAAATATTAGAATTTTTTCCTTCTTTTTTTTAGATGAAAAATTTTGATTTCGTCTTGGTTTTACGTTTTACCTTTGA
>OZ024750.1:4013783-4016283 GCA_964016885.1 Eledone cirrhosa | reverse complement strand
AAATATTTAAAATAATCTAAGTAAAAAAATAAAATATTTTGATTGAATTTGACACATAATTACAATTTCAAATAAACCTACGCGCACACAAACACACACATACATACACACACACACACACACACACACACACGCACATATATATATATATATATATATACAGGACGTCCTAAAGATGTATACACACTTTTATTAGAATGCTGTTGAAGTGTGTATACATTGGGGGGGGGGGCACTTTGTGTGTATATATATATATATATAAATACATATATATATATACAGTATATATATATATGTATGTAAAAGGTAAACAGAAATAACAACACAATCGGTACAGTATATGGAAGGAATATATTAGGTTAACGCTTGAAATAGCAGGAAGAGAGTCTTAACGTTTCGGACCCTAGTCCTTCATCAGAAGAAAGAATGAGAAATTAGAAAGATTGAAGGGACGGGTGGGTTGGATTGGAAAAAAATGCTTTAGAGAAAAATAACAGGTCCATAAACGGTTTTTAGTAACTTGAATTATAGGCGCAAGTAAATTTAATCCACATGCCACCACCGTAAGTGAAACTTAAGGGTCAGTCTACCTTGTGGTCTCATTGGAGACAGGATGGAGAAGACATTGCCCCAGAGGATGGTGAGGGAGTCACGCTGGAACAGCCAACCACTCCACATCGCGGGGCTCGCGCGCACTTGCGGGTAGCCAACTCCGCCTCCAATAACGGTGAGCGTGTATATAACTTGTCAGTGGAGGGTCAACAACGTCAGAACAAGGAGAAATATTTTTCATCCTGTGAAAAATAAACCTACTTTCAGGTCGTAAATAATCACCGCCATCCCTCAACCCGCTTATTAATGTTTTAGATATTTCCCAACCCCTATAATTTGGGACCCAAGAGTATAAGAAGTTTGTCATCTGTTTATTAAGCAATCTAAATCTATGACAGCTAGCACATGGATGTGTGACAAGTATAAGGCTGTTTTTAAAATGTCATTCGTAATTTTATAAGGGTATTTAACGATAATTTATCTTAATTAGAAGACAGCAGCCTGGTGGCTTATTTAGAGTAGGAGTGGTCAGAATTAATAGAGACGATATATCCAGAGTAAAGTAATCCCAGTAAACACACAAGCTATTATATGGTGGACTTTTTATTTACAGTAATAATAATAATGGTTTCTATATTTGGCACAAGGCCAGCAATTACCCCAGTTTATTACTGAATAATAATTATTTCTACATTTGGCACAAGGCCAGCAATTACCCCAGTTTATTACTGAATAATAATTATTTCTACATTTGGCACAAGGCCAGCAATTACCCCAGTTTATTACTGAATAATAATTATTTCTACATTTGGCACAAGGCCAGCAATTACCCCAGTTTATTACTGAATAATAATTATTTCTACATTTGGCACAAGGCCAGCAATTACTCCAGTTTATTACTGAATAATAATTATTTCTACATTTGGCACAAGGCCAGCAATTACCCCAGTTTATTACTGAATAATAATTATTTCTACATTTGGCACAAGGCCAGCAATTACCCCAGTTTATTACTGAATAATAATTATTTCTACATTTGGCACAAGGCCAGCAATTACCCCAGTTTATTACTGAATAATAATTATTTCTACATTTGGCACAAGGCCAGCAATTACCCCAGTTTATTACTGAATAATAATTATTTCTACATTTGGCACAAGGCCAGCAATTACCCCAGTTTATTACTGAATAATAATTATTTCTACATTTGGCACAAGGCCAGCAATTACCCCAGTTTATTACTGAATAATAATTACTTCTGGTACTTTATTTTATCGATCTCGTAAGGATGAAAAGTAAAGTTAACGTCGGTAGGATTTGAACTTAGACCGTAAAGGACCGTAACTCCATGCTGCAAAGCATGGCGTCCGACCGTCTACCGATACTGCCAATCCACCGCCCTATAATGGCTTCTACTTTAGGCACAAGGCCAACAATTTTGGGGGAGGGGGAAAGGCGATTAAATCGATCCCAGTGCATTACTGGTACTTTATTTTATCGACCGCGTAAGGATGAAAGTAGAAACAATTATTTATATTTTTACAATGTTATTTTTTTTTAAATTCATATTTGTATCATTTACTTTATTTATTACTTTATTATTTTATCATTTTTGTTAACATTAAATGAATCATAATCTTGTTTAATTAATAAAGTCATACGTGTAAACAGTTGAGATTACTACAGTTGTATATAGTTGACATTAACGAACGTATAGTCTTCTAAGTGTTTTTAATTAAACATACGGTATATTGCCAAATATACTATACATACATTCATGTATACATCGCTATTTCAGAGCACCAATCCTAATACCTAATTTTTGCTGGACCGGCAATCGCTCTGTATAATCAGCTCCTGATTATTACTGGAATTCTATAAGAATCCGGCTTCTATAATTTTCGGCGGAAGCAGGGGGTTAGCTTCTCTCCCTTCTTTCGCCGAAAAG
>OZ024750.1:3996283-4003783 GCA_964016885.1 Eledone cirrhosa | reverse complement strand
AACCCTGCACGGACCTTAACTTTGCCTGCAACCCAACACAGGGGCCCATGGCAATTGCGCTCTTTGATCCCTTCATTAAATCCGGCCCTGCCTCTGAAAGGTCTTTGGAGTAACGTTATTCGAGAGGTTACATAGCTCGGAGATGAGAGAGTCATTCCAGGTAGAACCTCTACTTCTCCGAATTGAGAGATCACAACTCCGATAATATGGGCATGTGGTTCTCGGCAGGATTTGAACTCAGAATTTAAAGAGCCAAGTTCTCAACACATTTTATGTTAGAATGTATGCCATTACATTTCCTTATATATCTCTGTATCCAAGACTTTATACATAACTTTTTTTTTATATGTTTAGTTCCAATAGTGGAGTGTTTCTAAAAACAATCTTAACTAGGTCGTCTCTATATTTGGACCCCTTTCTCTCTATATAACAGACTCTTTATCCACTCACCACTGTCATTTTTTCTCTCTCATACACTTTCTCTCCCCTTTTCTCTCGTCCCAATTCTCTTTTACTTTCTCTCTCTTTCTCTCACTCTCTCTTTTTCCCTCTCTCTGTCTCCCCTCTCTCTCTCAGTTCTCTCTCTCTCACACACTCTCTCTCTCTCTCTCTCTCTCTCTCTCTCTCTCTCTCTCTCTCTCTCTCTCCCAGTACTCTCTCAATGACCTACTATCTTGTAAATACAGTCTTCCCTCTTGTTAATCTACATATCAATGTTCACATTTCTTTTTATTTTCTATTCTTGTCTTCTTATTTTTTAACTTTCCACAATTTCTCATTTGTTTTAGAAATCTAAATAATACACGAATTTGCTTTCTTTGTTTTTTCCTTTACTATTTTACTAGTTTTCGTAAATTCTCGCCTAGAAATTATTATTTAATTCCAGATTTCCTGCTAACTATTTTTTTTTTCTGTTTGGTTTACAATTTTGCTAATCTTCTGACATCTCCTACAATAACATATACAGGAATAGGAACCAGACGCCTAAGGACCAGATGCTGGAGTGTGTTGGTGAGTTACCTTGGATGTTGTTTAAGGATGTGTAGCAGAGGTGCTGTGGAAGGCTTATAGAAGCTTCTGTATGGTAAAGCAATTCTTCAAAAAGATGACGGTGGAATGTTTGCCAATCAAGTGTAGTTTGTTGACGAGTGTCTCGAGTGTCGATATGACAGCAAGTAGGAATATCAGTGAACCAAGGATGAAGTCATCTCCCTTCAGTGTCACCTGCATATGGTGAAACGTTGGCAGTATGTTCCCGACGGAGATCTCGAAACCTTTTGTGTCTTAGCTGATATTAACGCCGTCAGATTAGGACAAGTTCTTCTCGAGGTCGTTCTTTCACAAATCAGAATTGCCGAATGAATGTCGTGGAAGATAATTTCAACTGGTCGGCCTCCAGTACTCCAGCTTTTTCAAGCAGAACCAGGGCCTTGAAGAGAAATGTTGCAAGGCAGTACAATACCCCTTTGAGGCCCGAAGCAGGCAAAGATTTTTCTCAAAATGGATGTTGCATGGTTACTATGGGGCCTTTTTAGTTCTTGGGCCCCGGAACAATGTACCGACTGGACCCCCTCACATAGGCCCAGAGCAGATCTATTTATAGTCTGTGAAGCGGAAGTGAGGATAGTAAACAACAATTTGACTACAGGTGTATCTTAAACTCAGTGGTTTCAGACAAAATACCAGTAATTCACTCGATAATCCCGCACCCCAACATCTCGCTAACGGAGCTTCTTGCAACACTAACTGTCATTTACCATTCTCCTTTCCTTATCATTATTTCATGTTCACTTATCTTAATGTCAGATAAACAAGTTGAAATTTGTTTAACGAGAAAGAATGTTAAGTATTTACAAGTCTCTCAACGACTTCATTAATTTTTTCTTCAACAAATCCGGTTTGAAAGAAAGCATTGAAACTGTGCCACGGCAGCAAATAATTCCTTGTTTCTAGATCCCTCCCAAAGACAAGTACGAAGAAGGAAACATTATCAGACGAATGAGATTTGAAGTTTAAGTGGTTTACTTAAATAATAGATAGTATTTTAGGATTGACTGGCAAGATGGTTGAAACGATAGGGTATAATATATACTAATAACATAGAAACATATACATACATTCATACATACACATAAACACACATACATTCATACACATGAACACATACACAAACATACACACACATAAACACACATACACACATACACAAACATAAAGACACAAACATATAAACACACATACACACACAAGCATACACACACACATACACACACACATACACACACATAGACACACATCTCCCTGTCTCTCCCTCTCTTTCTACCTCTTTCACTTTATCCCTCCCCCTCTCTCCCTCTCTCTCCCTTTCTCTCACCCTATCTCCCACCGTCTCCTCCCTTCCACTCTCTCTCCTTGTCCCTCTCCCTCTTTCTACCGCTCTCACTATCCCTCCCCTCTCTCTATTCCCCCTCTCACCCTCTCCCTCATTCCTTCTATCGAAACCCTTACTATTTCCTCTCTCTCAATCACAGTCTCTGTCTTGTCTCCCCCCCCCCACTCTTACTACCCTTCCTTTACCTTTACTTATATTAAATCTATCTACCCCCCACCCACCCACTTCTTCGTCACCAATTCCTTTATTCAATAATTCCTTTATTCAATAATTCCTTTATTCAATAATTGCTTTATTCAATAATTCCTTTATTCAATAATTCCTTTATTCAATAATTCCTTTATTCAATAATTCCTTTATTCAATAATTGCTTTATTCAATAATTCCTTTATTCAATAATTCCTTTATTCAATAATTGCTTTATTCAATAATTGCTTTATTCAATAATTCCTTTATTCAATAATTCCTTTATTCAATAATTGCTTTATTCAATAATTCCTTTATTCAATAATTCCTTTATTCAATAATTCCTTTATTCAATAATTCCTGTATTCAATAATTCCTTTATTCAATAATTCCTTTATTCAATAATTCCTTTATTCAATAATTCCTTTATTCAATAATTCCTTTATTCAATAATTCCTTTATTCAATAATTCCTTTATTCAATAATTCCTTTATTCAATAATTCCTTTATTCAATAATTCCTTTATTCAATAATTCCTTTATTCAATAATTCCTTTATTCAATAATTCCTTTATTCAATAATTCCTTTATTCAATAATTCCTTTATTCAATAATTCCTTTATTCAATAATTCCTTTATTCAACTACACATTTAGACAGTTCCTTCTCCCAGAAACCCATCTCAGTTATTGAGGCAGCCCTCTAGGTGTAGCTTTGTAGGTCTGTAAAATGGTGAGCGATTGGAAATGTTGGTGGCCGATATCGAATTGTGTGTATTGAGAAGGGTAGCGTATATTTTAACATATGCTACCCGAAAAAAAGAAAAATATTAAAAGGAGATATGCAAAGAACTTGTATCCTCAGAGGCCTGGTCCAAATGCTTGCAACAAAGGGAACTCCGCTGAAAGCAGACAAGGACCAGGTAGCGGTGTTATACGGGTGACGGATTAAGTCTACCCCTAACATCCATAGATTACTATAACTTATGTTAATATTTGTTTCTATTTTGGGCACAAGGCCAGCAATTATCCCAGTGTATTACTGGTATTTTATTTTATCGACCCCCGTAAGGATGAAAGGCAAAGTTAACCTCGGCGGCATTTGTACTCAGACCATAAAGGGCCGTAGCTCTATGCTGCAAAGCATGGCGTCCGACCATCTACCGATACGAACAATCCACCGCCATGTTAATATTGCCACGAGAAACCATGGCTGGTGACAATATCAACATAAGCTTAAGTAACATATTCAAGTTATTTCATACTTTAAATCTTAACGGTGGGTGTCGACTTTACTTATTTTTCATTTTGGTGTTTAAAAAAAAAAAATTTGCTTTGAAACTGTTATAATTATTTCCCTTAGCCCCCCCCCTCCCCCCTAAAAAAAAAATGAAAAATGTAAGGGAGATAATTATTCCAATGTAATTATTTAATCTAAGATATAAGGGAGATAACTCTATGATATAACATGGGAGTTAAGCTAAGACTTAATTTTAATTTTTATTTTTAATAGACCGCTTTATGTCTGTCATATACTATTTTCATGTTTTAGTGAAAATGAAAGGGCGATCATTAAAGTAACAGTGATTTTGCACACTTCAGTATATATCTGACGTGGCTTCCCACTGCTTATTTCAGGCAGATGGAAGTTAAACTCAACATGGCGAATAATTAACAATAGCAGTAAAGACTTCTGGTGTCCTTGGCCCTAGAACCACCTCTCTGTTCACCACCATCGGCACGGAGTTGGCTACCCACAGCAGCGGATACTTCTGGCGTTCTTGGCCCTAGGACCACCTCCCTACTTACCACCATGGGCATGGAGTTGGCTACCCGCAGGTGAGAACCTCGCGAGCTGGAATGTATCTTCCAACGCGTCTCCCTCACTATCCTCCGTAGAAAAACGCCTTTTCTATTCTGTCCCCCGAGGTCGCGGGGCGGCCAAAGCGTGGGCCCCCATTTGCTTATAATAGCGAGAGATGGGGAGAGAGAGAGAGAGAGGGAGGGAGAGAGAGAGAGAGAGAATGAGAGAGAGACTGAGAGAGAGAGAGACTGATAGATAGATAGATAGATAAATTAAGAGAGAGAGAGGGAGAGAAAGAAAGAGAAATATATATATATATGTATATATATATATATATATATATATATAGAGAGAGAGAGAGAGAGAGAGGAGGAGGAGGAGAGAGAGAGAGAGAGAGAGGAGGAGAGAGAGAGAGAGAGAGAGAGAGAGAGAGAGAGAGAGAGAGAGAGAGAGAGAGAGAGAGAGAGACAGAGGCAGTCACTATACCAGTATTGCTGAAGTATTTTGTAGAGTTAAAAATCATGCTTTAAACAAGCACAAACAGATTAGTTTTCTGTGAGTGAATCTTCGAAACTAAGTCATGTTTCTACTTAAGGCACAAGGTCAGCAATTACCCAGTGCATTACTGGTACTTTATTTATCGACGCCGTAAGGATGAAAGGCGCAAAGTTAACCTCGACGAGATTTGAACTCAGACAGTAAAGGGCCCTAACTCCAAACTGCAAGGCATGGCGTGGGATTTGAACTCAGGAGGTAAGGGGACATAACTCTATGCCACATGTCCGACGCTCTACCGATTACTGCCAATCCACCGCCCTTTAGTATCTTATTAATACCAAATCATAACATATTACTATAAAGAAGATATCTGTAAGTTAAAGTTAATTGTTTCTACTTTTGGCACAAGGCTAGCAATTATCCCAGTATATTACTGGTACTTTATTTAATCGACCTTCCCCGTAAGGATGAAAGGTAAAGTTAACCTTGGCGGGATTTGAACTCAGAGTGGCAAGGGCCGTAACTCTATGCGTCAAAGCATGGCGTCCGACCCTCTACCGATTCTGCCAATCCAAATAAGCTTTGTATTACTATAAAGAAGATATGTGAAAGTTCAAGTTAATATGACTCACAATCGTAAGAAATACTTGGAGTTTCTTTAGTTTTATATTCAGTTGAATGTTCAAGTAAGAACATGTTCCTGTTTGATGTGTAATGGTTGCTGTGTTCTCGTGACAACGTACACATACTTACACATACATATATACATACACACATACACACACACACACACACACACACACACACACACACACACACACACACACACACACACACACACACACACACACTCACATACATGCATACATACACACATATATACACACATACACACATACACATACACATATACATACATACACACACACAAACACACACTCATATACACACACTCACTCACACACACTAACTCACATACCCCCACACATATACGCATGCACACATATACACACATATCCCCCCCCCCACACACACATACACATAGATACATACATATATACATACATACATACTTACATATATATATGTATATATACAGACACACACATATCTATCTATCTATCTATCTATCGATTAATTTTTATTTTTAAATTGCATTTTTGATAGTATTTTATACGGTTTTATTGTATGTAAACTTCCCCCTTTGTATTTGTCCCCTTCTTTTGTGTCCCTGTGGCTAATAAAGGAACATATCTATCTATCTATCTATCTATCTATCTATCTATCTATCTATCTATCTATCTATCTATCTATCTATTGATGCTTCACGGTCATCCCATCTGTGTCCATGACTTCGGAGATGACTTTGTAGGCTCGCTGTAGATCTGCATGTTTTATGACACATGTGACAGTTAAGAGCTGTGTTTTCCACACGACCGGTGGTGTCACCCTGTGGGACACAATCTTTATGTACCACCATGCGGGTTTTTTTTAGTCTGGAACTAGTTCTACACACTTTGTTTCGCCAGGTCTTTGTTGAGAGGTGTTGCGGGTGGTTATCCTTTCATGTGACTTCAGGTGATTAACATAACCAGCCTTTGAGAGGGGTACACACTGACAGGACTTTCATGTCCAGCTACTGATGACTTCATCAAGACCATGAGCACCGCCCTTCCGGAGCTGACGTTTCAGTTATTTATGTTCTAGATGACATTCCTCAAAAGTTTTGCAACTGCCCTTTATGCGCTTTCTCCACCCAGCCCTATTTAGAGCTATCTCCTCCCAGTTGTCTATAGCAAATGCGAGTGGTTACCTTTCATGTGACTTTAGGAGATTAACATAACCAGTTTTTGAGAGGAGTACACGCTGAAAAAATCTGTCACGATACCATAATCTTTTCTATGCTTGAGGCCTCGAAAGATTTAATTCGGCCCTGCCGTGGTATGTTTATGGTGCACTAAACAACCCACAAACAACGTGTGGTTACCTTAGATCATTAAACCAGCCACTTGAGTTGTTTAAGTACTGTTAAGCGCTGTTATCACAGCAGTAAATAAAACCAAGATAGATACTCTCAGCTCTGCACTCAAAAATTATGAAGATTGTGAATGTTTGTTGTTTAACACAGAATTTATATATCCAAGGGAAACTCTCCATTCACTTAAAACACAGATCCACATTCCCTGCTCTGTGACGAATGAACTAAGGAACTTATAAGGGTCGATTGAAAAGTTCATAGGCTGACCAAGACACTCTCATGGAATGACCAAATGACCATATATATATATATATATATATATATATATATATATATATATATATATATATATATATATATATGTGTGTGTGTGTGTGTGTGTGTGTGTGTGTGTGTGTGTGTGTGTGTGTGTGTGTGTGTGCGTGCGTGTGTGCGTGTGCGTGTGTGTGTGTGTGTGTGTGTGTGTGTGATGAGCCACTTCCTATGCGGCCCACTTCTCGAAAAAGGTCACTCACGTCTGGCTGATACGAAGGTGGCTGAAAGGTTCATAGGCTGACTATAAAGGAGTGATGTTAGAGCTGTGAAATCTTGCATGCATAAATTTCAACTCTTCTTATTAATAACTACATTGTTTTTCTTTCCAGT
>OZ024750.1:3986283-3991283 GCA_964016885.1 Eledone cirrhosa | reverse complement strand
GAAAAATGATTTGATTAAACATAGTGAAAAATAAAGCAGTATTGGAAAGTACTATAAATGCCACAAATGAGAGGAAAAGAAGAAGAACAAGGACTACTTGACAAAAGGAAGAGAGAAAAGGGGAACGAGAGAGGGTGACAGACCCTTTGTCGATATTTGTGTTGTTACAATTGTTGTTGTTGCTGTTGCTGTTGTTGTTTAACCCAAGGTCGAACATACCTTTGATCAAATGGATTCTACCTGTGAACACCCACCCTGTCTTCTTTTCCATATTATCCAATATGTACCCTTCTATAGGATTATAGAGCGTGTGTGATTTTAGGGTAATTTCACTACTATAGGATGTCTGGTTATGTACTTTTTTCTGGTAATGTATTGGAATAAGGGGGGGAGGAGGACATCGGTAATTTTTCTAAGTTGTCCCCGTTGATTTTTCTAGACATTAGTCGTTAGATTTACATATTGAAACTCTAACCCATTCTGTCTATTTTATAACGTATGGGGTGGGGTTTCTTATCTACTTTTTTTGGTCACGTATAATGTTTTTTTAATGTCTAAAGAAAATTTATTGTCGCAGGAATGCCACCACTTAAAATAAAATTTCACCGGAGATAGATTAGATACACTGAGGATGAAGAACTCAGAGCTGTACGGGAGCCTCCCAAAAGTCAGCTCGAGAGTAGCACAGAGAAGACTGGGGTTAGCTGGACATGCTCACCGACATCCAGAGTTGACACTGCACTCAGTGCTCCTGTGGGAGCCCCAAACACACTGGAAGAGGGAGACCCGGGTTGACATATGTTGATGCCCTAAGGACAGATACTGGTCTCTTGGAGACGCAAGACATGGCAGCGATAATGAGGGACAGAGACCGCAGGAGAGAACTCGTTCACGGATCTCGGGAATTTTACCCGCCCTAGACTAGACATAGATTAGCAAACTTTAATAAGCGTGGGAGAGAGGAGGGCCGGAATAAGAGCGAAGGGAGGGGTTGGAAAAACTTAAAAATTAATAAGCGAGGGTGGGGATGATTATTCGAGACTAGAGAGTACAACCCCTTCAAAATCAGAAACCCATACCAGATGAAAAGATTACTGCTCAGAATCGAAACTGATTCACAGAATTTGATCTGTAAGATCTCACATATACATCACAGCAACCGTTACGTTGGAATTTAAATGAATAATTGAAAGATTCTCTCATATGAACGCTGGTATATTTTCACGTACACACACACACATACACACACACACACACACACACACACACATATATATATATAAATAGTAATAATAATAAATTTGAAGACTAAAATCCATATATATATATATTTATGTGTGTGTGTGTGTGTGCATGTATGTATGTAAATTTTGTACGACAAAAGATGCATATATTTGTTTTACATAGTTACGTCCCTTTACGATCTGAGTTCAAATCCCGCCGAGGTTGACTTTGCCTTTCATCCTTACGGGGTCGATAAAATAAAGTACCAGTAATGCACTGGGTAATTGCTGGCCTTGTGCCTAAAGTAGAAACAATTAATCTAGAGACGAGGTTCGGCTGAAAAGTTTATAGGCTGACCAGGATACTCTCATGAAATGACCAAATGAGGTTTATTTTTCAACATAGTCCCTGGAAAGAAAAACAATGTAGTTATTAATAAGAAGAGTTGAAATTAATTGTTTCTACTTTAGGCACAAGGCCAGCAATTACCCAGTGCATTACTGGTACTTTATTTTATCGACCCCGTAAGGATGAAAGGCAAAGTCAACCTCGGCGGGATTTGAACTCAGATCGTAAAGGGACGTAACTATGCTGGAAAGCATGGCGTCCGACCCTCTACCGATACTGCCAATCCACCGCCCTTAATAATAAGAAGAGTTGAAATTAATGCACGCAAGATTTCACAGCTCTAGC
Source organism: Eledone cirrhosa (assembly GCA_964016885.1). NCBI lineage: Eukaryota > Metazoa > Mollusca > Cephalopoda > Octopoda > Eledonidae > Eledone > Eledone cirrhosa. The sequence goes on along the minus strand of OZ024750.1, from coordinate 3,989,366 downwards.
ATCACTTCTTCCTAGTCAGCCTATGAACTTTCTAGCTGCCCTTCGTATTAGCCAGGGATAAAATAGATTACGAAAGCTGCAATGGGATGATTATGATGATGATGATGATGATGATGATGATGATGATGATGATGATGATGATGATGATGATGTATTTAGTTGCGTTCCTTTACACTCTGAGTTCAAATCCGGACAAGGTCAATGTTTGTCTTCTATCGTCGATAAAACAAATGTATTAGCCGAATACAGTCGTCACTTCACGCCAAACCACGCGTTTCGCCTTCTGCCCATCTTAACATACAAACAAACAGAAACATCATTAAGTTAACGATCCATATATATATGCGGTATATATATATATATATATATATATATATATATATATATATATATATATATATATACCGCAGCCATATTTCACATTAGAAGCCAAAGAGCCGGAATAAATACTGCAATGGACCTCGTCCATTGCTTTGTCAATTCCGTTAATGTGTTGCTCTGGATTGGTACATTATTTTATCGACTTTGAAAAGTAGAAAGATAAAGTTGACCTCAGTGGGATTTGAACTCAGAGTGCAGAGATGTAAGTATGGACTAGTAACTCATCATAGAACCACAGGGCCGCCCTAGTGTATGTACCGGAGTTTTCAAGTCGCTGGCTGGACTAAAAAGTCACACTCGTTCAGCGCATCGGTAGGAGTTCTCCTACATGGATATAAAGTAGTGGCCGTACTCGAAAACGAGTTGGCAGCCACCATATGTATGTATATGTATGTATATGTATATATGTATGTATATGTATGTATATGTATGTATATGTATGTATGTATGTATATGTATGTATGTATGTATGTATGTATATGTATGTATGTATATGTATGTATATGTATGTATGTATGTATATGTATGTATATGTATGTATATGTATGTATGTATGTATATGTATGTATATGTATGTATATGTATGTATATGTATGTATGTATGTATGTATATGTATGTATATGTATGTATATGTATGTATGTATGTATATGTATGTATATGTATGTATGTATGTATATGTATGTATATGTATGTATATGTATGTATGTATGTATATGTATGTATGTATATGTATGTATATGTATGTATATGTATGTATATGTATGTATGTATGTTCTTCTGGTTTTATAATTTCACAAATTTTGGCCAATAGAGAGAGAGTCGGTTTCTAACATAGACACAAGACTCTTTCATTGGAATTTACACAACATCAACTAGGTAGATATGTATGTCTGCATGCATTCATGTGTAGGTATGGATGTTATTGTATGTGTGAATGTGTATGTTTTGAGTTGTATGTGTGCATGTGCATATATATGTATATGTGGTGAGGAGGGTGACTTTGGACATCCTGTAGGACTAAAAACAAAACCTGTCAAAGGGCAAAGGGGGCAAAGGAGCTCTTAAGAGTCAATGGCCATCCAAAATCACCGGGAGAGATGACCCCTTAGCCTTTGTCAAGGCAGAATTCTAGGAGAAGGAAAACTCTGATATAACACCTGCAACCCTGATGGTATCCAATGATGTTGACTTGTTCTTCTTTTTGGTAAATATCATCTTGGTTAAGAGAGTGGGACTGGCTTTGTGCAGTGCCTTTGCTCACTATAAAAGCTTCACGGCACAGGCATTGCTTTATATCTGGAGATCTCTCTGCACTTGTCGTCACTTGGTATCATGGGCCCAGCACTATGTGTCAATAATTGTCACAAGTGTAGTGTTTGTACAAGAGTTTTCAAGTCGCTGGCTGGACTAAAAAGTCACACTCGTTCAGCGCATCGGTGGGGGTTCTCCTACATGGATATAAAGTAGTGGCCGTACTCGAAAATGAGTTGGCAGCCACCATGTATGTATGTATGTATGTATGTATGTATGTATGTATGTATGTATGTATGTATGTATGTATGTATGTGAGCCCCCACAAGCAAGGTCCACAGACAACCTGAATCATGACCTGAGGCCAGGGAGATCCATAGTTGTCGTTAATGTGTGAAGGAGTGCAAGTCTCTGGCAGGCTTGAAAAGCCATATCTGAGCGTCACACATCTGAATCTGACAAACAGCCACTACACCTTGCGGGACTCCCACCTGCGGGCAACTAACTAACTTTGATTCGATAGCAGTGAGCATAGATGTGGCCCGGAATGGGTGGGGAGGAAGAACAGATGAAAGGTAAAGTTAACCTTAGCGTGATTTGAACTCAGTGTGCAGTGAGCTGAAACAAATACCGATGCAGTTTTAATCTGATGCCCGTACCGTCTCTGTGAGGCAGATGGCTTAGTGGTTAGAGAAATGGGCTTGCAATCGGGAAGTTGTGAGTTCAATTCTAGAACTGGGTGATGTGTTGTTTCCTTGAGCAAGACACTTTATTTCACGTTGCTCCAGTTTACTCAGCTGTAGAAATGGGTTGCGACGCCTCACGTGCCAAGCTGTATCGGCCATTGCCTTTCTATTGGACAACACCATATATAGTGTATATAGAGAGTATATAGTGTATATATAGAGTATAGAGGGCGTATATATAGAGTATAGAGTGTATATATTGAGTATATAGTGTATATATAGAGTATAGAGTGTATATATTGAGTATATAGTGTATATATAGAGTATAGAGTGTATATATTGAGTATATAGTGTATATATAGAGTATAGAGTGTATATATTGAGTATATAGTGTATATAGAGAGTATAGAGTGTATATATAAAGTATATAGTGTATATATAGAGTAAGTTGTGACATCACTGGTGCCAAGCTGTATCAGCCATAACCTTTCTCTTGGACAACATTGGTGGCATGGAGAAGAGAGGCTGGTATGAATGGGAGACTGTTGGTCTTCCACAAACAACCTTGCCCGGACTTGTGCCTCGGAGGGGAACTTTATAGGTACAATTCCCATGGTCATTCTATCCAGGTCGATAGAAAAGTACCAGTCAAGTACTGGGGTCGATCTTCTTCTATATCTCTTTCTCACTTCCATTCTCTCCCTTTCTATCCTTCTTTGGAAGAAATCTGCTGTATTCAGACCTGGAGAGGAGAGATGGGCTC
>OZ024750.1:3968783-3976283 GCA_964016885.1 Eledone cirrhosa | reverse complement strand
CTTATGACATCTTAAGAACGCGTCTTCGACGTGACACTTGAAGTTACGGTAAACTATTAAATATACAAGAAGAAAAATTAACTATACAAGAAGAAATGAAAATAATGTGTGTTTTTTATGAAACACTTAAAGATCTCACCAAGCTGAGGCAATAATTTACTGGTTTATTAACCAAAGGATCTGACTTTTGTTTTCTGTAATCCTCGAAGTTCCTTTGGCCCTGATAACCATCTTACATAGCTCTTGGTGATGCAGTTCACCTAGCTATTATATGTTCCCAGTCTGTTGGATGTTTAGTCTACGATTGTAAACTGTAGACGCACTTTGTTATTGATAAATGTCACTCGACATTCATATGTGACTGAAGAATGGAACAAGAAAATAACAAAACACGCCAGTCTATCTTCTTTGCAAACAATGCCTCCAGAATTAATTTTCTAAATATTGGACCCCTTCGTAAACATATATAAATCAATGTGCATTTATATAATCTATCTTCTTATTAACGAATAGTTGTCAAGGACTTTGCATTTGGGATTGTAAGTTCACATTTTGTTATAAGTGTTACTTCGTATCTATGACTACAGTTATTAACATTATCTACCTTATTCTGGATTAACATTTAATATTTTGTGGTAGGTAAACTTTTGAACGATACCGTGGGTATGAATGACACCCCAATGTTTATGGATCGTATATTTGTTGCATAATTTCATATAGCGTCCTTTTGGAGCGGATCACAAACTTGAAATATATAATTGAAAAAAGAATTAAGGTATTAAAATATAATTGAAGCATATCTTGTAGTACTTATGGCAGTCGATATTATGGTAAGTTTTTTCCTGAAATTTGCTTGTTTGCATGCAAAATTATCTGTTAATGATTTAACTTATTTAATGATTTGTTGCTATGTTCTTCTCAAATGTCTAATAACTCAGCCTATTTATCTGTTTTTATTAAGCGTAGACTGTTTTGATTTATTGTCTTTACTAAATAATTAACGTTTTATTTTTCGTTTTATTAGAGTTGGAAAATGGCATATAGGCCAACAAAACCACGTGGTCCCATTGCAGCCATGTACAGCAGTCCAGGACCTTGCTACCAGTTACCTAACTTAATCGGCCAAGATGGACACGATACTCGAAGTACGCACCAAAAGGCACCTAGCTATGTATTTGGTATGAAACACGAAGCCCGGATGAGTACTTGTAGCCCAGGACCCAAGTACAATTTCACTAACTTACAGGTTTTTCGGAACGGCAAAGATGGCACGCCTCAATTCTCTCTATATGGTCGACCTAAAGAATATCCAACGTTCCAAACACCGGGTCCAGGTTCCTACTCTATTGCTCCGAACTTGAATTCAGTATTTGAATCAGCTCCCACATATAGTTTTGGACAACGCCCTAAATATCGTCATCTTGACACTACTCCAGGTAACCGAAGTGTCTTAAATTGTCAGAACAGATACAAAACATACCTGACGTCTTCGTGAGATTTAATTAACTCACTGAAAAGTACGAGGGAAAAAATATACACAATATGATGACGATATATATTTTGATAGGTATATATTTCTTAGCGCATTTGAGCATGCTTGCATTTTGATAGCTTTAAAACGAAGATAATTATTAGTTGGAAGCTACAGGTTACAGAAATTTTAAAACTTATTACCAGAAATTATTCACGTAGGATAGGATGAAGCTACAAATATATATTAAGTATTAGATAGTGTTTTATTATGCCCTGGCAGCTTGTGGCATTTTCTTTATATAAATACTTTCATTGATATCAATATATATATCCTTTGGGGTATGAATCGAAGCCGCAATATAGCAGTTACTAATCGAATTGTTTGAGGCAATCACAAAGCACTCTAAGGAGCGAGAAGTTAATAAGATATCGTCCAGATTAAACACAAAAGTTAAAAAGTGTGACACTAAGAAAAACGACCGAAGTTAGTGGCAATACATATACCACAACAACGATAAATACAAATATATATATATATATATATATATATATATATATATATATATATATATGTGTGTGTGTGTGTGTGTGTGTGTGTGTGTGTGTGTGTGTGTGTGTGTGTGTGTAAAAGGTAAACAGAAATAACACAATCGGTACAGTATATTGAAGGGATATATTAGGTTAACGCTTGATATAACAGGAAGAGGGTCTTAACGTTTCGGACGATAGTCCTTCACTAGAAGAAAGAATGAGAAATAAGATAGATTGAGGGGACGGGCGGGTTGGAATTGAAAAAAAATGTCTTTAGCTAAAAATAACAGGTCCATTCATGTTGATATCTCTTGCAAATATTATATATATATATATATATATATATATATATATATATATATACTTTCATTGATTTCAATGAACATAGACTGACGTATGTCAACAGTTATGTTATGTGAAACCATTACATTTCCAGTACAATTATTTTCATTAGTAATTCAAATCTCGGAAAGTGATATTTTGACCTAACTGACTTACAGACAACACCACGTGAAAACGAAGTTTTTGCTGGTAACTCATTACTTATTAAAGCTTAAGAAATTTCCCCACCTTTTTTCTTTTTTTTTGTCATGGGTCTCTGTCAAAATCTTGTCAAAATGACGTGCACTATCACCCTTCTAGAAATAAATGAAATAAGGGATGATGATATGCTTCATAAAAATACAAACTGAATTGTGTATAGGTTATTTTAGGTACTAAACTAGTATATGATGAACTGTATTGATTATAGGTCATGTTAGGTACAAAACTAGTATATGGTGAAGTTTATTGATTAAGGGTCATTTTAGGTACAAAACTAGTATATGATGAACTATATTGATTATGGGTCATGTTAGGTACAAAACTAGTATATGGTGAAGTTTATTGATTATGGGTCATTTTAGGTACTAAATTAGTATATGATAGAATACTTTCCTGTTAGAGTGGTTTCTAATTGTTTTATTTAAATTCTTTTAATTTTTGGAAAGAAACGTTTAAACCCAAACTAAAGATCAGCTAATTTTAGTTTGTTAGAGTTTGTTTCGGCAGGTTAGACATTTATAACTGTCGTGTGTATAGCTACTTAAATTTCATCGTTGAGTCGAATGGACGTGTGAATAAGATATTGGAATATCAGCTCATGTATAAAGTACTTACATATACATTTCCCTCACACTAGCATCATATCCACAAGGAGATTTATTTCTCACCCTTTTTAAAAGTTCCTATATCCTATTATTAACTATTGCTTTACAAGTCACTTTGACTTGTAAAGCGACTTATCATGATTATCTTATATTTCAGCGTGTTATAAATGTACAAGAAACAGATTTTAGACTCATTCTCTCTTATATACATCAGGTCCGAACATAAAGGAACCAAACTCCCACTGTCACCACATCCATCTCTCCCGCTCTCCCCCATCTCTCACTATTGTGAGCAAACGGGAGGCCCCTGCGGACAGAATAGAGAAGGCGTTTCCCCAGAGACGCGCTGGAAGAGCCATTCCATTTCGCGAGACTCACACCCGCGGGTAGCCAACTCTGTGCCGATGGTGGTGAGCAGCTTGTAGTCTGGAAAGAAAAACAATTGTTGTGCAATCTGTTTCAAAACGGATTGTGATTGTTGTTTATAGAAATGATGCAGGAAAGTTAGTTGACACAGGAGATCTGCTAGAAAGTGCAGCAAAAATCACAATTGTTCTCTCAAATAGTTCAATTGAAAATAGGTCTTTAATTCATATAGACTGAGGTGTGTGTTTCTTCAACGAATTTCCCCAAAACTGCAGAATAATGATTTCTTCCACACAATCCTGACTGCCTTCAAAATTATAAAGGAGAGGATGTGAGAATACTTAAGTCCACGCCCTTTCTAATGGCATTAGTTAGTTTTGACTGTGAATCGAACTCGGCTTATTTGAAGCATAACTTTTACATGTATGATGCTGAACCTTGTTATCAAAAGTCTGAAGTCTCTCTCGACCCCAGCGACTCATCAGACAGTGCTTATCCGGATTTCGTGGCTGAAGCAACTGAGAGTACAAGACTTCCCCCTGGACAGGATGCCAGTCCATCACAGGGTTACGGTTTTTTACGTTCTGAGTTCAAATCCCGCCGATGTTAGCTTTACCTTTCATCCTTACGGGGTCGATAAAGTAAACTACCAGTACGGCACTGGGGTCGATTTAATCGACTTTGCCTTTCCCCAAAAAATGTCTGGCCTTGTGAAAACCATTATTAAGTTCAGCCTGATGTATTTACTCTAAAACTGAACGTAAAGTTTGAAAATATATCTAAAGTAAAAGGCTCAGGTATAATGGTATAAATACAAAGTTATAAGATACAAGTATGTTGTTTGTAAAGAAAATACTTCACCGATTGTCATTGACCTGTTTTGAAAACATATCTTTATTAATTAATAACTAGCATATAGATCTCTTTTATTAATTTCATTAATTAAGTGCTTCTCCTGCAGCTCCAAACAGTTATTCTCTCCCGGCATTACTCGGAAAGACGGTTCAAGGTGGAAAACTACAGGCACCGGCTTATACATTATTAGGACGAAAAACTATTGGAAGTTTCCATGAAGATTTTTCCAAGGTAAGACTGTAATCAACATTTTAGTATCCTTCACTTATTCTCTATATTTACCTCCTCTTCACTGACTGATTTGTTCAAATAACACGAACAAAAGCTTCCTCTTTGAAAATCCATTAAAAGAAAACATCATAAAATATACATTGAATTATCCCACATGTTTAAAAAAAAACCTTTAAACCCTGTTCCCAACTCACCACCATAGGCGCTGAGCTGGCCAGCCGCAGGTGTGAGCACCGCGAGTTGGAATGGCTTTTCCAGCGCGTCTCCCTTGCCGTCCTCCGGGGAAATGCCTTCTCTATTCTGTCCGCCGGGGTTGTGGGGGTGGCCACCAATATGATTGACTGACTTGTCATTTTAACAGTCAGATGATCCATGCTTTTCCATATATCTATTTACTGTTCCCCCATCCTTAGTCCTATCACTCCTCAATTGTATGATCTTCACCTTAGGAGGAGAAAAGTCAACTAAATCGACCCCAGTGCATTACTGGTACTTTATTTTATCGAGCACCCCCCCCCCCCCCCGCCCGCAAGGATGAAAGGCAAAAACTAACCCCGGCAGGATTTGAACTCAGATCGTAAAGGGTCGTAACTCTATGCCATAAATCATGTTGTCCGATGTTCCATCGATATTGTCACTCTTTATCGTTCTGGTTTGACGTGTCAAACTTATCATCATCATCATCATCATCATCATCATCATCGCCATTAACATCATCATCATCATCATCATTATCACCATCACCACCACCATCATCATCATCATCATTATCACCATCGCCACCACCACCACCATCATCATCACCACCATCATCATCACCATCCTCTTCATAATCATCATCATTTTACGTCCGCTGTTCCCTGTTTGCGAGGGTGGGACGGGCCCTCTTCAGCACAGATTCCAATCTTTGGAACATTCAATCTCACATCTTTATGTGGTTTGTATTATCTTTTAGTCTCTTCATTTGTTTCAGTCACCTGGTCCCTGTGCATACGATATTTCTAATCCCGGTGTATACAAAAAGAAAGCGCCGCAATATAGTATGCTGTCGAAATGTCCAATTCCAGATGACACGTACCGAGCACCAGGCCCAGGAGCCCATTGCCCGGAAAGAGTAAGTTTATAACATTTGTTTGTTGTTTATTTTTGAGCCATACATACATACACGATGGCTGCAATCTCACGCTGAGAGTATTGCAATCGCTTGTCAGATTCAGATGTGTGACGCTCGGTAGGGCTTTGCAAGCCTGCTAGAGACTTGCATTCCTTCTCACACTGACGACAACTATGGATCTCCCTGGCTTGAGGTCCCGCATCACATTGCCCGTGAACCCTCACAACACCGTGGAGATCATAGTGCACTGGTTCTCTTTGAACATGGCTGCGACTGTGGCTCCTGAGACCTACATACATACATACATACATACATACATACATACATACATACATACATACATACATACATACATACATACATATATGTCGATGGCACAACAGTCCACACTATAAGGTGGCCATATAGGAGACACGGTGAAAAGACTCCCAGTCCACACTATAAGGTGGCCATGTAGGAGACACGATGAAAAGACTCCTAGTCCACACTGTAAGGTGGCCATGTATGAGACACGGTGAAAAGGCTCTCAGTCCACACTATAAGGTGGCCATGTAGGAGACACGGTGAAAAGGCTCCCAGTCCACACTGTAAGGTGGCCATGTAGGAGACACAGTGAAAAGGCTCCCAGTCCACACTATAAGGTGGCCATGTAGGAGACACGGTGAAAAGGCTCCCAGTCCACACTGTAAGGTGGCCATGTAGGAGACACGGTGAAAAGGCTCCCAGTCCACACTGTAAAAGTGGTTGGTGTTAGGAAGGGCATCCAGCTGTAAAAGAAATACATTGCATACATACATACACACATACGTATATATACATACATACATACATACATACATACATACATACATACATAGATACATACATACATACATACATACATACATACATACATACATACATGGTGGCTGCCAACTCGTTTTCGAGTACGGCCACTACTTTATATCCATGTAGGAGAACCCCTACCGATGCGCTGAACGAATGTGACTTTTTAGTCCAGCCAGCGACTTGAAAACTCTGGTACAAAGACTATACTTGTGACCATTATTGACACATAGTGCAGGGCCCAAGGTACCATGTGACGACAAGTGCAGAGAGATCTCCAGATATAAAGCAATGCCTGTGCTGTGAAGCTTTTATAGTGAGCAAAGGCACTGCACAAAGCCAGTCCCACTCTCTTAACCAAGATGATATTTACCAAAAAGAAGAACAAGTCAACATCATTGGATACCATCAGGGTTGCAGGTGTTATATTAGAGTTTTCCTTCTCCTAGAATTCTGCCTTGACAAAGGCTAAGGGGTCATCTCTCCTGGTGATTTTGGATGGCCATTGACTCTTAAGAGCTCCTTTGCCCTTTGACAGGTTTTGTTTTTAGTCCTGCAGGATGTCCAAAGTCACCCTCCTCACCAAGAAACCTTGGTGGGGTTGCCAGTTTAGTCGCCAACGACCCGACCATGAGACAGGTTGTACTGGGATACATGTTACCAGTAGCACCAACTGGTGACCTGACATACATACATACATACATACATTACATACATACATCTTGTGACGCTAAACTCCGCCAGTTGCAGACAGCGCATCAACATGTGATATCTCTCTCCACAAAGTTCGATCACCAACAGCAGAGTTCAAAGAGCAAAGATCAAGTCCAGTCCATAAGTTGACATTGTCAAGCCATCGTTTTGGCTTCCGGCCTCTGCTTCTCTTACCAGCCAACCTTCCTTCCAGACATAACCTACTCACACCACGAGTTGATCTTTTTATATGACCGTATCGTT
>OZ024750.1:3956283-3961283 GCA_964016885.1 Eledone cirrhosa | reverse complement strand
GAGAGTATATCCCTCCTATTATTTGGGATTCGAGAGTATATCCCTCCTATTATTTCGGATCCGAGAGTATATCCCTCCTATTATTTCGGATCCGAGAGTATATCCCTCTTATTATTTGGGATCCGAGAGTATATCCCTCCTATTATTTCGGATCCGAGAGTATATCCCTCTTATTATTTGGGATCCGAGAGTATATCCCTCCTATTATTTGGGATCCGAGAGTATATCCCTCCTATTATTTGGGATCCGAGAGTATATCCCTCCTATTATTTGGGATCCGAGAGTATATGCCTCCTATTATTTCGGATCCGAGAGTATATGCCTCCTATTATTTCGGATTCGAGAGTATATGCCTCCTATTATTTCGGATCCGAGAGTATATCCCTCCTATTATTTCGGATCCGAGAGTATATCCCTCCTATTATTTGGGATCCGAGAGTATATGCCTCCTATTATTTCGGATCCGAGAGTATATGCCTCCTATTATTTCGGATTCGAGAGTATATGCCTCCTATTATTTCGGATCCGAGAGTATACCCCTCTTATTATTTCGGATCCGAGAGTATATCCCTCTTATTATTTCGGATCCGAGAGTATATCCCTCTTATTATTTCGGATCCGAGAGTATATCCCTCTTATTATTTCAGATCCGAGAGTATATCCGTCCTATTATTTGGAAGCCAACGAGGTTAACCCTAAGCGGTAACTTCACCTACTCGAAATAGCAGTCGGCTTTGCTATTTACACTTTCAATGTCGATAAAATATCGGTCAAGTATCGGGGTGTCTATATAATCGATTGCTCGCTTCCTCTAAATTTCTGGCCTGTTACCTATTTTGTAAGAAACCAATATACTCGTACTAAAATCAGCACGTGGTATAAAACGTCATAACATACAAACGTCACAAAAGACAGGCACCATAATCGAAACAAGAAAAGAAATTGATTTCTTTTTATTAAGGCAGACCTTTCGAATAAAATTTCGCATCTATAAAGTAATCCGATCCGGGTAAATCAATTTCGTCTGCAGGTTCAACAAAGGTAATTATTATATTCAAAATCTATATAAACATTTAAAAAAACATTTTTTTTATCAAAAATAAATTGTAATATGTTAAACATTCAAAAGTTCAAACGGTCTCCCCAAATATCAAATGGTTTAGTGATATATTATAATATATCAAATAAGATATTGGGAATATATCTAAATAGTGTAATGGTATATATATATATATATATATATATATATTCTATATATATATATATATTATATATTTTATATATATATATATATATATATATATATATATATATATATATATATATAGTGACCGGGAGAAAATTTTCCTTTATCAGTTGTCTGATGGGGATCATATATATTTTATATATATATATATATATATATATATAACAAAGGAATTGTGGTAAGGGACCCGATGGACCATAACGCACCAGAGTACTCAATACTTAGGCTAGTAGAGTGGGTAATAGGAAAAAGTATGACCCCGACGGCAGAGCTCAAGCCATTTCGACGGCTATTTCCAGAAATAGCCGTCGAAACGGTTTGAGCTCTGCCGTCGGGGTCATACTTTTTCCTATATATATATATATATATATATATATATATATATATATATATATAAACAACAATATAAAAGATGGATGCTATAACATCCTCGTTTGCTTTTCTTATAAAACTGACGTGAAGTATCAAGTGAAACGTAATCAATAGATGTCTGGCGATAGTATTGCAGCTGCTACATAAAAATCATATTAAATAAGCAGACATGTTAGATTCAGCAATTTGGAGTCATGTGTGTGATAAGAAGACTTTCATTGTTCTACACGAAATGACCACGATGTTAATCGGGTTTGAAAATGAAATTAGTATATTTACCAATGTACCAAAACGAACGGACTTTAAATGACCGCCATTAAAGTAAATAACCCCTGTGTTAGGTTGGTTTTCGTTCTGTTTGTTTATTCTTGTTTGTATGTATTAACTGTCGTAACTGAGAACTAAATACGATTATCAAGTAGCCACATGTGTGAGTAATGTTTGGTTCAGTAATATAACACTGAAAAGTTCATAGGCTGACCAAGATACTCTCATGGAATGACCAAATGAGGTTTATTTTCAACATAGTCCCTGGAAAGAAACAATGACCAAGAAGACAAGATACTCTCATGGAAAGACCAAATCTGGTTTATTTTTCTACATAGTCCCTGAAAAGAAACAAAGCAGTTATTAAGAAGAAAAGTTGAAATTTATGTACACAAGATTTCACAGCTCTAGCATCACTCCTTCATAGTCAGCCTATGAACCTTTCAGCCGACCCTCGTATTTCAGTATTGCATTTTTGGAAGTCTGGACTTATTGTTCGGAAAATTGCGTATTAAGAATTGGTGGTAGCATTTAACTTTTGATCAATAATATCGATTATATTCAATGTATAATATATTATTATACTGTAAAATATGCCGATACCTCATCCGTTAAATGCGTTGAGCATCATAAACAAAAGAAACATCAATAATAAAATTATTCTATTCGTCCCAACTCCACTTCAGATATGTCTACAAGTGAATCTAACATTAAAGGAACATATTTATTTGTCTGATTCAAAATGTCATACCATACACACGAACACAATATCTATCTGCAATGAAACTATAAATGTCTGCACATAACAATTATATCTAATTATCTGTAATTGAAGGTCTTTATTTCAAAATACACCAAGCAGTGTAGTGATATAGAAATAGATTAGAAAGATGAAATTCGCTATTCTTCGATAGTTTAGTTAAAATGCTCGTTCTATGTCAACATGGCAGTATAAAATGTTTAATTATGTAAATATAACTGTGGTGATTATATAATCAGTAGATCAATCTATTTGTCAGTCTGACACTATAGTGATTGATTAAATACTGTTGGTTTATAAGACAATTTCCTGATGTAATAACCCAGGTTCTGCTGCACGTCGGGCTGAGGAGGCCAAACTCTCCAAGTACCGGTCGCTCTGCGATAGGTTTGAAGTTGTACCCTTGGCAGTGGAGACTTGGCCCTAGGGTTATCTCTCTACTCACCACCATAGACGCTGAGCTGTCCAGCCGCAGGTGTGAGCCTCGCGAGTTGGAATGGCTCTTCCAGCGCATCTCCCTTTACCATCCTCCTCTGGGGAAACGCCTTCTCCATTCTGTCCGCCGGGGCTGTGGGGAGGCCAGCACATGGGACCCCATTTGCTCACCATACAGAGAGATGGAGAGGCTGAGAGAGATGGAGGCGATGACAGTCGGAGTTCGGCTCTTCCACGTTCGAACCATATCCTTGTGGTTGTGTTCATTGTCTATAGAGTTCTGTTACAAGTAAAGTAAACAGTAGTGAGATATACAAAGCAATTAAGTATATACAAAGGTATCTTCACAGCCTCAGTTCTTCATTGGATAGTTCTGAATCTTCCTCAACGACTCCCTTTAATATTTTATAAACAATTTATTTTCAGAACATTTCGTCGATTACTTTAACAAGAATTTTTCGTATTTTCGATACGATTTCTGGTAAGTTAATATTTTATTTGAATATGTTAATATAATCCATTTATTTGCGATTCTTCTTCTTCTTCTTCTTCTTCTTCTTCTTCTTTAGAAAGCCCTCATTAGTTTCACTACTAGAAACTTGCATATTGAGAAATAACGGTAAAGGAATTAATATCTAAGAATGAGGAATTAATATGAAATTCCCAGCTCACACCTATGTAGGTTTAGCTGGCCTCCGGAAAGATTCTTGTCTCATTGGGAGTTTCCAATGGTGTGTTATAATGATAGGATCTCCAGTGATATCATGAAAAGAATTGTCCTGTTGAAAAACACAACAACGAACCGCTCTGTCCAGAAACTGAACCTACGATCTGATGGCTGATTTTTATTCCCTCACCACTGTGTTAGGTGCCCTCATAAGAAACGAAGCACCTGCAATAAAAATTTTTTTTTTATCTATAACGATGTTATATATCTGATTAAAAATTTTTTTTTTTTTATTTAGGTTCTATTTCAAGTCTTCCCCAAAATGACGTTCCAGCCGACCATTCCTCGTGGCCCTATATCAGCCATGTTCACAAGTCCAGGACCTATTTATGCTTTGCGACCATTACTAGGATTTGAGAATCATGACCCGAACAGTCTTTATCCAAAGAAACCAGCATGCTACATTGGTAGAAGACTTGAAGAAATTCCTAAGTTCATTACACCAGGACCAAAATACAATTTACATAATCCAACAGTCTATCGGGATGGCAAATTTACCTGTCCTAACACCTATATAGGAGCCCGCCCTAAATACCGCATTCCTCATCTATCACCAGGTCCAGCAACCTATCGTCTCGATTCAGGCTATGGTCTTAAATTACCAACCCCACCAAAATATACATTTGGAAGGAGCGTCTCGAAATATCGAATAAGCAGCACAACACCAGGTAACTTTTCAATATGTGCGAGGGTAGGCTGAAAGGTTCATAGGCTGACTATGAAGGATTGATATGCTAGAGATGTGAAATCTTGCATACATTATTTTTAATTCTTCTTATTAATAACTTCATTGTTTCTTTCCATGGACTATGTTGAAAAATAAACCTCATTTGATCATTCCATGAGTGTCTTGGTAGACCTATGAACTTTTCAACCGACCATCATATATTGTAGTGATGCTAGAGCTGTGAAATCTTGCATACGTTAATTTCAACTCTTCTTACTAATAACTGCATTGAAAAAAACATAAACATCATTTGGTCATTCCATGAGAGTATGTCGGTGTATTACAAGGCTGGTCTCTTTGAATTACTGATAATTGTTTCTACTTTTGGCACAAGGCCAGCAATTATCTCAGTACATTACTGGTACTTTATTTTATCGACACCTTAGGGATTTGAACTCAGAATGTAAATGGCCGTAACTCTTTGGTGTAAAGCATGGCGTCCACTCCACCGATACTGCCAATCCAC
>OZ024750.1:3938783-3946283 GCA_964016885.1 Eledone cirrhosa | reverse complement strand
ATATATCTGTGTGTGTGTGTGTGTGTGTGCACTCAAACCTACCTACATACCAACATACCAATCACTATACATATAATCACAATTAATTTTCAAATCCACACACAGAATTATAGACAAATGCTACAATGAAAAACACACTCATATACATACACACATACACTCACACATACATAAACAAACAAAGAAACAAACACACACACACAAGTGCCATCGGTACAGAGCAAATATCTACGGAGATACCCGATATCACTTCACGGCACATCCATCACATTTAAACAGGAGGCTGGTAGTTTGTGTATGTTTGGGTGTGTTTGAGAGAGAGAGGGAGAGCATGGGAGAGAGTGGGTGAAGAGAGAGAGAGAGAGAGAGAGAGAGAGAGAGAGAGAGAGAGAGAGAGAGAGAGAGAGAGAGAGAGAGAGTGAGTGCGTGAGAGAGGTGGAGGTGGAGATGGCGTAGCAAGAGATAGAGAGATACATAAATAAATATCTTAAATAGATAGATAGATAGATAGATAGATAAATATAGATAGATAGATAGATAGATAGATAAATATAGATAGATAGATAAATATAGATAGATAGATAGATAGATAGATAAATATAGATAGATAGATAAATATAGATAGATAGATAAATATAGATAGATAGATAGATAGATAGATAGATAGATAAATATAGATAGATAGATAAATATAGATAGATAAATATAGATAGATTTCTTTATTAGCCACAAGGGCGCAACAAGAAAGGGGACAATACAAAGACATGCCGGGGATTTTACATACAGTCGTGTAAAAAATATAAAAACAAACAATATAGATAGATAGATAGATAGATAAATATAGATAGATAGATAGATAAATATAGATAGATAGATAGATAGATAGATAGATATAGAGAGATAGATAGATAGATAAAGATGGCCTGTGTGTGTGTATGTATGCTTGTGTCTGTTTGAGAGAGGGGGTGAGAAAGACTGGGGAGGGAGATGAGGGTAGTAAGAGAGAGAAAGGTAGAGAGATAGGTAGAAAAGTAGATACATAGATAGATAAAGATAGTGTGTATGTATATATGTGTAACTAACACCTGTGTCTGTGGGTGCTTTCTGCCCTCGTATTGTGACCCTAGCGTTCGTCGTGAACCCAAAACCTTGTTAACTTTGACACAAGATAAGCCAAGTGCAACAAATGAATGCGATCTGCTAACTTGGACAAGACAAAACATATTTAATATCGTAGACATAATCGAAGAATACACATCCACTTCCACACACACACACAGGCACACAGACACACACAGACACAAACACACACACAAACACACACACACACACACACACACACACACACACACATACACACACACACACACACGAGCACACGTACATATATATATATGTATGTCCATGCATGGACTCTCTCTATATTTACTACACGGAACTCTCTTCCAATCCACCTCTCTATATCAATTACCACCAAACTCTCCCCCTCTCTATATCTATATTTATCTCTCCCATCTATCTCTACATAACATATACAAATAGATGTGTGTTTTGGTAGTTTGGGGATCAAAATATAATTCTTGGAGAGCGGGAGAGTATGCCCCCCCCTCCCCAGTTCCATCGCCCCTGTACATACATGGTCGTAGTTTACTCGTGGCTAAAGAAAAACCATTGGATTGGCAGTATCAGTAGAGGGTCGGACGCCATGCTTTCACGCATAGAGTTACGGCCCTTTCCATTGTGAGTTCAAATCTCGCCGAGGTTAAATTTGCCTTTCATCCTTACGGGGTCGATAAAATAAAGTACCAGTAATGCACTGGGTAATTTGCTGGCCTTGTGCCAAAAGTAGAAACAATTATTTACTATTCAGGGATTATTAAAATAATCATTCTTTCGACAGTGACTCCTACATGTATCTTATCACACTTTGGATACTCAGCTTCGCTCCTATATAAGTATGTAGAAGTATATTCCAGTGTGTTGCATTGTATCTTTTACAAGCAGCCAAGTGCTAAAAATCCTCCCACACTGCTGCAATATGGTTGTTTGTTTGTCTATTATTCTTTCATAAACATAATGCAGTTAACAATTTGCCTGACCTGATAATTATAGTAGAGACTACAGGGCGGTGGTTTGGCAGTATCGGTAGAGGGTCTGACACTATGCTTTGCAGCATAGAGTTATGTCCCTTTGCGTTCTGAGTTCAAATCCCCCGAGGTTAACTTTGCCTTTCATCCTTACGAGGTCGATAAAATAAAGAAAGATATATTAGAGACTATTGAACATAGTTAAAACAGTTCGGCTTCCGAGAATTTCTGACAGGACTTTCTCTACAATATCTTCCTTGTTTCTTTCATTATCTAACCAAAGCTAAGGTCCGTGCAGGGCCGGATGTAAAGGAGGTGGCAAAGGGAGCTATATTCTAATTTTCTTTGGCAAAGAGTGCAGTATATTCTAATTTTCTTTTTGCGTATGAGAGGCCTAAAGTGCCCCCCCCCCCAGGTCGAACTCCAGCGCTAGATGCATGGGTTAACAATCGATGAAACGCCGGTCAAAATGTATATATATATATATATATATATATATATATGTGTGCGTGTGTAGATATATAGATAGATAAATATATGTATGCATCTCGTATATATATATATATATATATATATATATATATATATATATATATATATATATATATATATACATATATATATCATGAATGAAAAACAATACAGAGATGAAAGCAAATAAGGAAGATAGATAAGCTATAAGTATTGATTAAAATAAAGAGACAGTAAAATTCTCCAAGGAAGAATATTTATTAACCTACTTTAAAGTTTATATAAAATATTAAATTTATTTTTGAAACTTGTTAAGGTTTCTTTGATCGCTTATCTCACTTTTTCTTTGTGTGTATTTTAAAAGGATATTTTGTTTTTCTCATTCGAAGTAGGTCAGAGTATAGAAAATTAGTTTTGTTTATTATCATTTTATTTTACTAATAGGAATTAACACCCGCCCAAAATACGTTTCTTATATTTGTTTAATCTAGTTAAACTTGTAATAAACCAGAGTGAAATACAAACATGAATGTGAGGTTTAAATTAAATTGAGAACAAAATAAGACATCATTAAAAATTACTGGATACACTCGTGTAACAGTCAACTTTTTTTTAAAACTAATTTTGATGGGTCTGGCCTTGTTGTGGGGGAGGGTGCTTGTCTGTTCTGTAAACATTTGGGCAACCTCAACAGATAATGGGTCAACCTACCTGGGCGTTTGATGTCACTACAGGCAGCTGGAAGTGCTCCAAGAAGGTCGATACATCCGCTGTCTGATCCGGATAGTCTGATTATATTATATGTCTTTTTCGTCAACTAATCTATCACACCAACACCTTAGACTCGATACACCCCTGAACCCACACAATAGATTAGCAGAATCGGTAGAGTGTCGGACAATATGCCTTGCGACATAGAATTAATTGCCTTTACGTTTTGAGTTCAAATCCCGCCGAGGTTAGCTTTGCCTTTCATCCCTACGGGGTCGATGAAATAAATTACCAGTAATGCACTAGGGTCGATTTAATCAACTTTCCCCTCCTCCAAAATTGCTGAAAACATTATTACTATCAACATTTTGAAAATGATTCATCATATTGATTATTGATCAAGTTTTCTTTTGTTTTTTTAAATGACATAGCCTGATGCCGAGTTCTGGAGTTCATAGAGTTGAGAGCTTTGAAGAAGTTTACGTAGGAGTTACACGATCTAAATTGAATGGATGGGTGACCATGTGATAATATCGTTGTATGTCTTGCGTAATCTATTCCAGAGACCAGCTAATGCGTCATTCAGATTCTTCCATTTATGTGGAGACAGTTATTCTCTTTAGTTCATATGGAGTGATCAGACCACTTTATGTGGGCGTCATCTTATCAAAGTTACAGAGAAATACAACAGTAACAACATGACTATTTAAATCTGTTTGATTTATTTCTACTTTTAATTGAGTGTAATTCGAATTAATTACAATTTTGATTTAATTAATTCTGTATAAACTGTAAGTTAATTGGTACTTAACTTATAGTAATCTTTTAAGTTTCAATATTATTTCAATTTCATTAACTTTTTTTTTCAGGATATGATAGGTTGTTGGTATCGTAGAATAGAGAAAGGCTTTAGCAAAAAAAAAAAACAAAGAAAAAAAAACGAAACAAATCAAAACAAATCAATATATAAGAATATGGTGAATCGGCAGAATTGGTAGAGTGTCGGATAAAATGCCATTGCGGTATTTGTTCTGGCATTAGCGAGCTTATAGCAATAGAGATAGAACATCGAATCGAGAAAAAAATAGTTGATATGTTACATTAGGTATATATAATTGGTCCGTATATTTCAGATAAAATTCCCCTTGGCGAAGGTGTTAAGAGAACACAAGCAAGAAATAAAGAGAGAAGGAGAGGGAAAGTGTTCTTATACAACCCTTAGATTGCCATACCGAATTTAATATGATAAATGTTAGTTCAAAGTACCACGTGGCATGTTGGAAAATTTGGCACTGTGGTATTTGTTTCATTGTGTCAGAACGAAATGACATGTGCACAACAGGCACATATTGAGTACTTTTTATATCGTACATATACCTAAGTATTCATATATACATATGCATATACATATATATATATACATATGCATACAAACATAAATACACATAACATATAAACACACATACACACATATATCAACATGTGCTTGCATGTGTGTATGTTTGCAAGTGAGCTCGAAGTTGTAAGCGCGTGTATATCATTATATCTGAATATTTTCAACATTTTTTGTCAAGTAAAAAGTAATAAAATTATCGATTATCGATAATGCCATTTATTTAGAATAATTGATGTTATAGTCAGAAGCCACTTATAATGGAGTACTTAATTCATTTTTCCTTCAAATACTTTTTTTTCCGTCAGAACCACCGAGTAAAGAAAGATAATAAGATAATAGCCAATACACAATATAATCGGTTGATTGATTCCAGTAAATATCTTCAAAAGTCCCAACTTGTATCTATGTATCCGCCTCTTTATTTCTCAGTTACTTATATATATATATATATATATATATATATATATATATATATGATAATAATGGAGCTGCGGCGTTGCAAATGGGTTACATATGAAAAAGTAAGTCCTTCATCAGTAGCCTTCCAACCGTCCTAGGCATTTCATCACTTTAAAGGCCATATACCCCAGGTTGGTGCGAACAACGGCTAAAAAAAGTCGTTGGGACACGTAAATAAAGGGGACGCTAGGGTGAACAAACAAAATGGTTTAAGCAACAGAAAGTGAGAAGAAAGAGACAAGTCCCAGATTTCTATGAATATAAACTCGGTGAAATCGTGAACGAGAGACTAAAGACCATCAAACCTGGTTGAAATGTGAGCAAGGAAGGAATTTCGCACAGGTCTAACGGGGGGAAGAAGGGGTCTGCGAATTCGGTAAACATAAGTTCTGTGAAGTCGCAGACGAGAGAGAGAGAGAGAGAGAGAGAGAGAGAGAGAGAGAGAGAGAGAGAGAGAGAGAGAGAGAAAAAATTCATACCGGCTTGGCCAAGAGAGCGCGAGAAAAGAATTCGGACAGGTCAAACGGGAAGAAAGAGGAGGAGGAGGAGAGGTAGTGACAGGGAATGAGTGAGTGAAAGTTGAGGAAGAGGCTAACAGAGAGAGAGAGACTGCTAGAAAGGGTAAAGATACAAAGAACGAAACAGACGGGTGGCAGCAGAGTATATGCGAGAAAAACCACAAACCGTCCATCTCAATTCTACTTTTGAAAAGCATATGAACTGTGAAACCGGTAAAGGAAACAAATAAATATTCTTAAAAAGACTCCAGTTGCATTTTCAATTTCATTTTCGATTTCATTTTCGATTTCCTTATATATATATATATATATATATATATATGCAGAGGTTATATTTAATTTGTTTGGATACAAATATTTATTTATAAAACTAATCTGTATTGTATTTTATCTGATGAAAGCGCACCATAATTTGCCTTGGTGGCCCTTGAAATATGTATAATAAAATAAATATGGTTTTACAATATAGTTTCCATTTGTTAATATATTGTATATATATATATATATATATATATATATATATATATATATATATATATATATACAATATGTTGAAAAGGTAACACACCAGAGAGAGATATACAGTGCGTTATCAATAATACAGGGAAAAAACCCACCAGTGTATGGAATCTATAACCTATGAAAGGCAGACTATAGACACGATGATTAAAAATATAAATTAAAGCGTAAATAAATACCTCTATAACTATATAACACACGTAGAAATCCAAAGACACTAATCCAAAGATATGTTTCACCAATAATTTGTTGAAAGAAATGGTCTAGTCTCGGTTCATCAGCGTGTGTAAAGCCATACATTTCAGACAACACTAAGAGAATTTTAAAATTGACTGTCCAGCTACACGTGGGATAGAGAAGTCACAGCGTGTTTAAGGGCAGTGAACCAGTGGCCTCTGAGGGACGAACTGCTAGAAAGGACAGCCCAAAGCCACTCAGAGAAGTGTGCTCAACCAAACAGAGATAGGAAAGACTGTTATTAGGAGCGAAATATCACGATAAATTAACGGAGGCATAGGCCTCGCTTTGTTATTGATAACGCACTGTATATCTCTCTCAGGTGTGTTACCTTTTCAACGTATTGTATTTTAAAGACCTCAGGATCTCTTCTCCTTTGAGCACATTATTTACAGGGAATAGCGAGGGCCTATGCCTCCGTTAATTTATCGCTATATATATATATATATATATATATATATATATATATAGGAAAAGAGTCAGGACCCCGGCAGCTGAGGTAGTTCGGATATCTAGCTGTCGAAACGGCCGGAGCTCAGCCGTCGGTGTCCAGACTCTTTTCCTATTACCCACTCTAGTACCCTAAGTATCGAGTACTCTGGTGCGTTATGGTCCACCTGGTATCTTACCACACCTTTGTTATATATATATATATATATATATATACTGTAGTATAAATTTGGTAGAAATATCCAAGGGTAAAAACACTCAGTCTATAGGATAATTAATTACAACAGTGATGTATACAAATATTTAAGTTTCGTTGGGTTATACACCCCAACTTATGCAGCCTGATCTTTCTTTTTATATATATAACAAAGAAACCATTTTTATATATATTTTTTAATTAAGGACTTTTCAAATTTCTTTATTAATTCTTTATGTTCGGGTTTGGAACAATAGCGTTCCTAATTCCATAAGTCTATTTACGTTTCGAGACCTTCACGGTCCCATCATCAGAATTCAGATTAAGAATGATAATAATTGTAGCGTATTGCCCACGCGCTTTAGTATTGTTTGCAAAAAATGATCATGGGAAATGATAGGGAATCATAAATGTTCGATTATGAATTGTTCCATGGTTTAAACAACATGGCAGATT
>OZ024750.1:3923783-3928783 GCA_964016885.1 Eledone cirrhosa | reverse complement strand
ATAACAGGGGGCGCAAGCTCTTCTAGCCCGATGTCATCTCCAGAGATTCTAGACAAGCAGTCTCTAATAACAGGGGTCGCAAGCTCTTCTACCCCGATGTCATCTCCAGAGATTCTAGACAAGCAGTCTCTAATAACAGGGGGCGCAAGCTCTTCTAGCCCGATGTCATCTCCAGAGATTCTAGACAAGCAGTCTCTAATAACAGGGGTCGCAAGCTCTTCTACCCCGATGTCATCTCCAGAGATTCTAGACAAGCAGTCTCTAATAACAGGGGGCGCAAGCTCTTCTAGCCCGATGTCATCTCCAGAGATTCTAGACAAGCAGTCTCTAATAACAGGGGGCGCAAGCTCTCCTACTCCGATGACATCTCCAGAGATTCTGGTGTTGAAATCCAGGATTTAGCAACGGCAATGAACAACAGACCCTCGTGGAGATCAATTGTTGAGTTCATTTCGGTTGAGACCACCAGATGATGATGATGATGATGATGGTGATGATGACAAAAGCAACCATAAATATAGGAAGTAAATAATGTTTTCTAATTCATTTTATCATCCTCTTTTTATAATTTCTTAATTGTTATGGGTTCCTCTCATTTTGGCTACCACTTCCTAACCTATATATATTCTTGCATTTAGCATTTCATTCTCCTTCTCTTTTAATTTCTTTATGTTTCTCTTTCTCTTAATTTCGAGTATATTTTTGACCGGCCACCTTCCTGGTGGCAAGGTTGTAAAAGAAAAGAAATTGTTATCCCTTGAATCGCAAGAATGTTTTGCAAATTTTGATGGTGCCAGGTGATTTCCTAACTCTCTGTAAGAGGTACATTGAAGAGGGAAAATATTTAGACTGTATTCTTCCAGTAATACTCAGCATGAAGACAACACCTTTAAGATCCTTTCCCTACCCCAGCAGCGAATTATCTCCTTTTTTTCTTTCGTCTTATTCCTGTTATCTTTCTAGCCCTCCTCCCACCTTTTTTATCCTTCTTTTCTTTTCCTCTTATTGCTGCCTTATCTCTCTCTCTCTCTCTCTCTCTCTCTCTCTCTCTCTCTCTCTCTCTCTCTCTCTCTCTCTCTCTCTCTCTCCTCTACTCCCCTCTCTCACTATCTCACTATATCTCTCTCCAGTACACGTTGATGTCTTTTATATTTAACAGGCGGCATTACCTCACCAACAACCATCTGTTGCTAAGGAATTTCAGAAGGCGTTGCGAAGCATGCACTCATACACACTCATACACACGGATACACAAGCATACACATATATACACACATATATACACTCATATACACTCATACATACGGATACACTTGCATACACACACATAAATATCGAGTGCATGTGTGTGTGTGTGTGTGTGTGCGTGTGTGTTTGTCTGGGAGTCTGTCTAGTTGTCTACCTGTGTATGTGACTGTCTGCGATTATTTACGTATGTGCATGTCTATATGTCTACATACATACATGCATACATACACACACACTCACTCACACACACTCACACATACATACACACATCTCTCTCTCTCTCTCTCTCTCTCTCTCTCTCTCTCTCTCTCATATATATATATATATATATATATATATATATATAATGTGTGTGTGTGTGTGTGTGTGTGTGTGTGTGTATGTAAAAGGTAAACAGAAATAACAACACAATCGGTACAGTATATGGAAGGGATATATTAGGTTAACGCTTGATATAGCAAGAAGAGGGGTTAACGTTTCGGACGCTAGTCCTTCATCAGAAGAAAGAATGAGAAATAAGATAGATTGAGGGGACGGGCAGGTTGGAATTGGATTGAAGGTACTAGGGTGGGAGTGAAAAATAGACAGGTGAGAAGAAGGTGGTGTAAGAAGATTGTAGTATAGGAAAAGTGGTAGAGAGTCGTGGCATATTTAAATGCAAGAAGCAAAGAAAATTTCAATGAAAGATTTCCTGGTGTAAGTTTAGGTGTATTCCGGGTTGGTATCCAGTTGTGTGTGTGTGTGTGTGTGTGTGTGAATCAAACGAGTGTAATCTAATAAGGCCACATGTAATGCCATTTATTGTGAAAATATAATTATAAGTAGTAAAGTATGAAATTAAAATTTGAAATAAACTTTTGATGGCTTTAGACATCACGTGATTAGATGGTACAGAGTTGCCAAATTATAAACTGCTTCATAGATTTGACATGTTTTACGCTGTACATGAAATATTTAAGCAATAATTAAATGTGGATTTCGTTTATGTATGTATATATATACACACATGCACACACACACACACATATATATATATATACACACCCACATATATATATATATATATATACACATACACACACATACATAAATAAACGAAATCCACATTTAAATTATTGCTTAAAATATATATATATATATGTATATATATATATATATATATATATATATATATATATATATATATATATATATATATATATATATATATATATATATATATATATGTATGTATGTTTATACACCAATTAAAATAAATGTAGGGCAATTAAAACAAATATAGGACTATGTAATTAAGAAAATTGTGTTTATTAATGTATAATTCAGATTCCTTTCATAAGGTCGCATTTATAGGCCGCTTTTCAGCAGGCCTATAACCTACTATATGTCTCTGTAGCCTTGTACCAATGTAAGGAACTGTATTTAGTCTCTTTAAAATATGATTATGGAATGGTTGATCAAACTAATATGTTGAAACAGTATGAAGGGTGACACAAGAATCTGACTAATTGAGTCCAGATGTGGTTTGTATTCCAGAAACTACCAATTCTGTTAGAATAAAATCCATGAAACATCACAACTTTCTATTGTTCTCTCAACTATGGGAAATATATTTTTTGTTGTGTCTCGTTAAATTCATTGATTTCTTTAACTCTTATTCTGTGGTGTTCACACGAAAAAACAGCCCAAAACAGAACAAAATAAACACCATTACGAGCCAACGAAAGAACCTCTACGTAGACTTTCGGTCTTTTAAAAATAGTAGCCAAATTTACCTCAAATAGTACTCATATTTCCTTCAACGATAGAAGAATGGCATCATTTTTTTCCAAAGGTTTTGGCAACTGATTAAATATATGAATGCCAACGAAGATCTGGAGTGAATTTTAGGCCCCAGAGTCAGTCGATCAATTCAAGGAGCTTCTTTCAATGAAGAACTATTCGTATAAACAGGATGGGAACATTCTAATAGTGGTGGAAAGAGAGAAGTTTAGTTTTCGAGGTGTTAAAGGTAACAAGTCGCTCGTTTCCCAACTGAACAGTACGATTGAAGTCAAGGGAAAGATCAGCTCCCAAGGATTGTTATGGTTTCTCGATATACGACCACAGACTGTAGTGTTATCTACGTAAATGTCAACAAATGATCTTATGAAGTAGATAAGCAAACCATTCATGTATTTGAAAAGTAAACGGTAAAGTATCAAAGCTATTAATATGTTTGTTAGGTCACCATTGACAGGTTTCTCGTTAGGTCGTGTACAGGATGTATGCCACGCTGTTGACTACTATCAGGTATTGTAAAGTAGCCACACCTGCAATTTACAAACATTTTCAAAGAATAAAAGTGAATTCATCTCTCGTCTAATACGTTGATACGTTTTCAGTTGTTCGCTGAACAGAACTACTTTCCCATTGAATTATAATTGTTTCTACTTTTGGCACAAGGCCAGCAATTATCTCAGTGCATTACTGGTACTTTATTTTATGGACCCCGTAAGGATGAAAGGCAAAGTTAAACTCGGCAGTTTTTGAACTCAGACTGTAAAGGGCCGTAACTCTATGCTGCGATGCATGGCGTCCGACTCTCTACTGATACAGCCAATCCACCGGTGGCTTATAATTAAGAACTAATTAAAGTCTACCAACACGACTTTATAATGATCATCGTATTTTATCAGCTTTGGTCCAGTTAATATATCATCAAATGTATTTCCGGCCGTGACAATCCAATGTGCCTTTATTCTTATATAAGACGGTGGGAATAATGGGAGATTTGCCTACATCTACACAAGGAGGGCTGTCCGACCATGTAGGCGTTCCCTTCATTGTTTTCAGCTCTGTAATATTTTCGGATCATAAACACTCACACACACACACATATTTACATACATACAGAAGCGTACACATACTCATACACATCCATGCAAACACACACACACACATATATATATATATATATATATATACATACAATGCACTTGTAATTGGCAGAGATACAGCATCAGCAAGAGGCTAGAGCCATCGTCTAACTCGTAACCTTTTTAAACTATTTATTTATAGAATTTCAACTAAACTGTTCTGACTCTTTCAGAAGTGTTGAAAATATATATTTTCCAAAAGTATGTGACAGCGCATGTATTTATGTTTGCGTACATGTGTGTATATATATATGTGTGTATTTATGCCTATATACATGTGTGCAATTTATGTCTGTATACATGTATGTATACATGTGTATTTATGTCTGTGTACATGTGTGTATTTATGTCTGTGTACATGTGTGTATACGTGTGTATACATGTGTGTATACATATGTGTATTTATGTCTGTGTACATGTGTGTATTTATGCCTGTGTACATGTGTGTATACGTGTGTATACATGTGTGTATGTGTGTTCGTGCATACGTGTGCGCGAGACGGTTGGCCTAACTAAACCTCTCTCTATATATATCCTCTCTATATCTCTCTCTCCCCTCTCTCTTTCTCTCTCTCTCTCTCTCTCTGTATATATATATATGTATATATGCGTGTGTCTGTATGCGTACGTGTGTGTGTGTGTGTGTGTCAAGGCGCATGGCTTAGTGGTTAGAACATTGGGCTTGCAATCGGGAGGTTGTGAGTTTGTTAAATAAATCGATATATATATACATAGAGAGATATAGATAGAGATAGATAGATAGATAGATAGATAGATAGATAGATAGATAGATAGATAGATAGATAGATAGATAGATAGATAGATAGATAGATA
>OZ024750.1:3916283-3918783 GCA_964016885.1 Eledone cirrhosa | reverse complement strand
GGAGCAGAGGTTTGGCCACTGGACATCTGGTACCCAGCTGGACAGGGGATGTTAACCGGAGCAGAGATTTGGCCACTGGACATCTGGTACCCAGCTGGATAGCCACTGACTCTGTATTGGTGTTTCTTTAATCAGGTTTCGTTTCTAAAAGTTAAATCTGCGAGGAAAATAAATGTTGGTTGCGTGTCTAGAATAAACGGCTTTTGGACTACACCTGCTTTCATGCCCCAGCGTCGGCTATCGTCTGGAACTGATGGGGTTGGTTAACCACAAGTGCGACCCCCACCAGATGGGGGGGGGGGGGGCTATTCCAGCGCATCTCCCTCGTCAAGCTCCGGAACAATATCTTCTCCATCTTGTCCACAGGGACTGCGAGGTGGGCTAACTCTTAGAGAGGGAGCAATAAATACAGATTACACACACACACACACACACACATATACAGACAGACACACACATACACACGCACACACAGACACGCACATACATACAGACACACACATACATACACACACATACACACAGACACACACACACACACAGTTTAACAATTGTCAGACAATCTTATGTACTAGTTTTAACTGTTAACTCTCTTTCCAATTTCACTTATGTCTACATCGACACAGCTTAAACAAACACCTCACCCCGATCCCACTTCCATACAAACACCTCAACCCGATCCCACCTCCAAACAAACATAAACAAACAACCAACTTAATTTGAGGGTTAAAATCCTCAGGAGATCTCGTGGGCGTGGTAACCTAACTAATGCAATTCCAATATAGTCACATTTCATTCATCTCTCTCTCTCTCTCTCTCTCTCTCTCTCTCTCTCTCTCTCTCTCTCTCTCTCTCTCTCTCTCTCTCTCTCTCTCTCTCCACACACACATGTATATACATATATATACATATACATATATATATATAGAAGGTGAGTAATATTGTAGAAGAATAAAATATTTTATAACTGATATAAAGCACTCAACAAATTATTGGAGTAAAAATACGATATATTAACAAATGGAAACTATATTTATAAAACCATATTTATTTCATTATACATATTTCAAGGACACCAAGTTAAATTATGGTGTGCTTTCATCAGATAAAATATAATATAGATCAGTTTTATAAATAAATATTGACATACCCTTAAAAGAATGCGACCATTTCTGTTGGAAGCTCCAGAGCATCCAACAGAAATGTCGCATTATTTTAAGGGTATGTCAATATTTATTTATAAAACTGATCTATATTATATTTTATCTCTGATGAAAGCACACCATAATTTAACTTGGTGTCCTTGAAATATGTATAATGAAATAAATATGGTTTTATAAATATAGTTTCCATTTGTTAATATATCGTATATATATATATATATATATATATAACGAAGGAAATGTGGTAAGGAACCAGGTGGACCATAACGCACCAAAGTACTCAATACTTAGGGTAGTAGAGTGGGTAATAGGAACGAGTAGGACCCCGACGGCTGAGCTCAAGCCGTTTCGACGGCTAATTCTGGACCAGATTAGCCGTCGAAACGGCTTGAGCTCAGCCGTCGGGGTCCTACTCGTTCCTATATATATATATATATATAAATATATATACATTCATATACATATATGTAAATACACATACACACACACATATATATATATATATATATATATATATATATATATATATATATATATATTTATTAAAATAACAGATTAAAGTTTAAGCAAAGAATCGCTGCTTTCACCCTTAACGGGATCTTCTGAAACTAAAAACAAATATTTGCTCTAGGGTTCTTATATATTTGATATATATTTATCCTTATCGAGCCATCTTTGGATTTTAGTCTTCATGTGCACTTATATATATACATATACACATTTATATATCATATACATTCATATATATATATATATGTATATATACATATATTTATATATATATGTATATATACATATATATATATATATGTATATATATACATACATATGTATATGTATGTATATATATATGTACACATATATATATATATATATATGTATATATACATATATATGTATATATACATATATATATATATATGTATATATACGTATATATATATATATTTACACACACACACACACACACATACATACATACATACATACATATACATATACGTACACATATACATACATTATGTGTGTGGGTGCACGTGTGTACATATATGTGTATGGTGTGTGGTGTATATAATACCTTCATTATGAAAGCACATGTGCGCATTTGTTTACGTTACAATGTATGTGTATTTCTAATTATGTATAGAAACTACCTGGTATGGTTGTGAGTTACATGACATCTAGATGTAAGATGTCCTTGGGATAATGTCCTAACACTGTCACAAGTCCCAGGAGTTACAAGACATCTAGATGTAAGATGTCCTTGGGATAATGTCCTAACACTGTCACAAGTCCCAATTTTATATTCAGAGATTTACTAAAATACTGAAAAATAA
>OZ024750.1:3908472-3913472 GCA_964016885.1 Eledone cirrhosa | reverse complement strand
CGTTAACGTTGTCTTTTTTCCGGGTATGTCAATACTTATTTATAAAACAAATCTGTATTTTATCTGATGAAAGTGCACCATAATTTGCCTTGGTTGCCCTTGAAATATGTATAATAAAATAAATATGGTTTTATAAATATAGTTTCCATTCATTGTATATATATATATATATTGTATATATTGTATATATATATATATATTGCTCATTCTTGCTCTGATCCCAGATCCTGGGTGGGGTGGACCTCATCAAATCAGACCAAAAGAAACAATGTTTCAATTAGTCTTTCTATTGCTTGTACTATCTACTGGTCGCAACTCCTGGCAGAAGGAGCAATGTGAAATAATGTGTCTTGCTCAAGGACACAAATATATATATATACAGTTGTCCCCCGGTATTCGTGGGGTTTCGTTCCTAGAGCACCTGTGAAGTGTGAAAAACTGCGAATATTGGATTTACCATCCATTATCAAGAGAAGAATTGTTGATATATATATATATTGGCAACATGACCCTCCCAAAGTTTATATATATATATATTCCTGATGATTTCTAAAGAATGAAACAGTTCTAGTCCTGTAGAATCTCATCTATATTAAAACTTATATATAATATATATATATATATATATATAAAGTATTAAAAAAATAATGAATAAAACAATGAAACAGTTCCTTATAATAAACAAAAAAAGTTCATTATTTAACGATCGTTTCTAGGACATATATGTGTTAGAATTGGCATGCATATTCAACAGATCTATGTACAAAATTATACAAACTATCAAATATAATATACATACCAAACACATACATATGCCGTCTTCAGAAATAATGTAGATTTAGCTACACACACATATATATATATATATATAAAGTATTTCCGTACGAATGGTAAAGGAAAGGAGAGTGCTCTATGTAAGCTAGATATATATATACACACATGGCATATGGCTTAGTGGTTAGAGCATTGGCCTTGCAATCGAAAGGTTCTGAGTTCAATTCTCAGACCGGGTGATGTGTTGTTTCCTTGAGCAAGACACTTTATTCTACATTGCTCCAGTTTACTCAGCTGTAGAAATGAGATGATAGGGACTGGGGTCCCTATCATTCCACTGTAAAGTGGTCGTGGAGGTGCCAGAGCAAAAAAGCACCCAGCACTCACTGTAAATGAGGTTGGTGTTAGGAAGGGCATCCAGCTGTAGAAATCAAGCCAAAATCAGTTCCCGTCCCACCCTTGCAAGCAGGGAAAAGTGGACGTAAAATGATGATGATGATGATGATGATACATATACTTTAGATGTGTCTGCATAATCTAAATGGGGAGATGAATGTTAGTATTTGTTCATGCAACATATTATTAGAAGAAAAATTAACGAACCCTTTTGTTACCATATTTCTAAGGAATACTGCCAATGATTTTCAGATATTCTTTAAAGTAATCTAGAATTTGGAGGGATTTAGTAATATACCTAACTTTCTCATTAGTAAGCTGGTGGTTGGAACATAACTTAAAAAAGGTTCTTACATACAATTATTATGGAAGGTTTTTAGTTTAATATAGATATTCTAAAACAAAGAATATTGATTATAGAATCACGTTTTCAGGTAGTTAAATATCAACAGGTTTAGGCATTTAATGGAAGAATTATTTTATTTCAAAATATTCAAATATATTCCTAGTATAAAATTAAATGACAAATAATAAAGAATTTAATATTTAGTCAAACATACAGAAAAAGAAAGTATTGGAATTAACAGAGAAAGCATGACACTTTATTATGTATTATTGTTAGACTCTTTAAACAATTGCTATAATAATAATAATGAAAATATTTGTGTACAGTGCTCAGGTGCACTACAACTCATCAAAGGTATATGTATAGTACATATGATAATGTACAATCATCAGGAAAGTGAACAGTGTATGAGTCATGACACATACACACACACACACACACATGCATGCATGTGCTTGGAGGGGGAGGGTTGTTGAATTTCTGGAAGCATAGAAGCATTGAAGTTTTGAAAGATGCAGTGTCTCCTTGCATCACTCACTCAGTGATTGAGGTTTATTTTTGACATTTTACTTAAAGCAATGTTGTGAGTACAGCCATAACTGGTACCACTTTAAATGTCTTTAAAATTTAATTCTCTAATATATTGAAGCTGAATATACATTTTTATTTAACTTAAATAAATTCTTTATATACTATAATATATAATTTAGAAGTCATATTTATTATCTGCAAATTTACTTCTTAATCAAGAGCCTTTGCAAATGATATCAGCAGTTTGAAATCTCTCTCTCTCAGTTTATATCATCTCAGAAAGATATACCTTTTTATCTGTAATAATTCATAAAAGTCACATGATATCGATGACTAG
Source organism: Eledone cirrhosa (assembly GCA_964016885.1). Lineage (NCBI taxonomy): Eukaryota > Metazoa > Mollusca > Cephalopoda > Octopoda > Eledonidae > Eledone > Eledone cirrhosa. The sequence goes on along the minus strand of OZ024750.1, from coordinate 3,911,088 downwards.
AGGTATGGTACTGTACTGACATATCATTATGTAAAAAAAAGTGAACATTAATCTGGTGATGACAATGAATAATTTGGATGTCACTCTTTTTTCTTTCCCTTAATTCTCTTTTCTCTTCATTCCAAAATGTCTAAGTGTCATTCTTTTGTTATAATAAAAAACAAAACAAAATGAAGTTATCTAAAACACAAATGCCTCTCTTTGTTTTATATTATTTCTTTGTTGAATTATTGCTAAGGTACCAACATATTAGATTAAAACCTAATCACAGAACTGTGTTTTACATCAACAAGTCACTCAGACTTATTAATCTTAGTTTCTCAGGCTGGGAGAAAAAAAAAGAAAAAATTAGCCACCATAATTCACTGTAGAGAATGATTAGTGTTGCTGAGAACATTCACTTGCAAATGTGTAAATGTCACAGAAGTTATGGTAAACTCCTCATCCATCTGGGGCTGTTTTTTTTAAAGTCAACAACTTATTGGTAGAGATAGACTAGGAAAGAATATTCCATATTTAATAAACAACCAATTCCTTACAAGGACTAGAACTGTTTCATTTGAATGAAACAGTTCTAGTCTTGTATAAGTTGTTTCTATATATATAATAAAAGATGCCTAAACTCTACCAATATATTGAGTATCTTTTTTAACTGTGGTTATCCCCCAACACAACTCGGGACTATATATACACATATATCTCTCGCACATACACACACAATAAGAAGTATAATTTGTTTTTCTCTGCTGTTTCCTTTCATTTTACAGAATACTAAAAAGGGGGATCAACTGACTTAATTTGTCTTCCTTTTGCACTCTTTCCTCTGCAAGACCAGATAAAGCTTTACATATTTAATAATGTAACCCTTTAATTTTCCCTCCCCAAAAATTGCTGGCTTTGTGCCTAAATCAGAAACCATTATTATTAAACAGATGCTGTAGAACAGAGGTGTATACCTGCAACTTCATTTTGGTTTCTCATTTTAATTCTTTCACTTACATCATTGATAAAAATCATGGATAAGAATCACTTTAAACTTCTTCCTATATTCATTGGAGAGATCTTCGTCAAGAATGTATTTTACCATTTTAAAGACAGAATAAAGTGGTTATATGAAGAAGGTCAGTGGAAAGAGTTACAATATTCTACAACACTAATGCATAATAAGTGTGGCATTCTGTTACTGAGAGAAATGTTTTAACATTGTCATCTTTCTGAAATCATTATAGAAGTACATAAGTTTCAGCTATTCTTTCAATCGATATTGTTACATTTCCCGAGATGTAAAACAAATTCATCAATTCCCTCTTATCTCTACTCCTTCAGTTCTGTCTTTAGAATATTTCAAGTAAGTTCAATTCCATCACCTGACTAATGGAATGAGAATTGTGAAGATGAAGAATTCAACTATAATGTTTAAGTCTTTTGTGACCATATTTCTCATTACATACATTGTATTTTGATTAATTAATTAAGGATTTGGATGAATTTTCTAAAATTATTAATTTTTTCATTAATAAGATAGTAAGTTAATGTAAGGTTCTTATATAAAATTATGCTGGAAGATTTTAAGTTTTTGTAATATATATATATATATATATATATATATATATATATATATATATATAAGAACAAAAGATGGTTAAAAGAGTTCCATGTATTTTATTATGCGCATTTCATATATATATATATATATATATATATATATATATATTTGCTTCGTGTTTCGACACAACATCATTAATTCTTTATTGAAAGAGAAAAATATATACACTTAACAAAGGGTTCTTATACAAAATTATGTTGAAAAATAGGTGATTTTGTTTCATAAACCAGAGTTAGTTTTAACCAGATTAAATCTGAAAGAGTTTTAAAATATATTTAACATTCATTTGTCATTGAAGGAAAGCAGAACTTTCTTCTGTTGAATTGCTAATCATTTTCCAGCCACCCCCTTCCACCCCCTCCTCCTTAATTGGCCATGTACATGAAGAAATTATTTCTATTTGCAAAGTATCTCATTGTATATTGTATCTCATCGTATATTGTATCTCATCGAAATTATTTCTATTTGCAAAGTATCTCATTGTATATTGTATCTCATCCTGCACTCACCAGAACTGAAATAGGGGACAAACTAATTTCATATTTGTCTTAACATTAATTCTTTTCATTACAACCCTTCTAATATTTCAAAAAGTTCCGTTCATCTTGTGTAAAATAAAAGAAAGCCTGACATTTGAGTGTGTGTGCATGTGTGTGTGCATGTGTGTGGTTGTGGGGGTGTTGGTGTCTGTCTCTGTTAATGTATGGATATAAAACTTTGTGGAGTATTTACATAAGTATGTTGTGTCTTTATTGAAATATCTATCTACTCCTGGCCATAAACCAAACAAACTTTAAACAAAGATTAAATACATTAGTAAACTGTTAATATAAAATAAACCAATAATTGCATTGGAGAAATGACATGACTAATTAACTGAAGACTCCAACAACTGTAGTTGCCAGTTGTTGGTAGTTCCAATCAACTTTGCTCAAGCAAACCACAACAGCTATTATATCATGAAGTAGGAGAGCAATTGATATAATAGATTGGATAGGTTTACAGATTGA
>OZ024750.1:3895972-3900972 GCA_964016885.1 Eledone cirrhosa | reverse complement strand
ATACCAACTACTATGTCTAGCTGTTGTGATTAAAGCACCCTATTCTGGCTTTGATGCTGCCAGATTGTAATATAGTTATTGTCACTAAATAGACACATTTCTTAAATACTACTACTTGCTTTACATTTTTTTTTTACTCTTTTACTTGCTCTAACTCTCTTTCTTCATTTTCTCTCTCTTTCTCTCTCTCCCTCTCTCCATTCTCTCGCCCTCACACTCTCTCTCCATTCTCTCTCTCTCTCTCTCACACACACAAGGAGAGAGAGATCTCTCTCTCTCTACTTCTATCTACTTCTCTCTCTCTCCATTTTCTATCTATCTCTCTCTCTCTCATACACACACACACACACACTCACTCTGTCTCTTACACACACACACTCTCTCTCTCCCTCTCACACACCCACTCTCTCTCTCTCACACACACACACTCTCTCTGTTTCTCTACCTTTCTCTCTCTTCATCATTTCCTTTTATATGTGATGATTCAAAGATTTTTAAAAAATAATAAAACGAGAGAAAAATCATATCTTTTCTTCAAGCTTGCTAACTTCTTGGCAAGTTTTCAAGTTGTTAAACTAAATATATATATATATTTATATATATATATATATATAATGTGTTGTTAAAAATATCATGTAATATAATTAATAATAATAATAATGATAATAATAATAATATAAATAAAATGAAGCAAAACTTATCTCACTGTTAAATTCATCGTCAAATAACTAAAATTTGTAAAATTTTGTATTATTTCTGAATTCAGACTTATTTTTTTATTTAATTTTAATTGACTGCTTTTAATGTTGTTGTTGTTTTTATTTTGTTTGTTTATCTAATTTGTCTTTCTTTATCTAAAACAATAGGGTATGATTTTGAGGATAATTTTCTGCTATTTCTAGTAAGTTAGAAAACTATATAGAGACTCACTGGAATAAGTGCCAATTGATTATTGGTATTCTATTTTACATATGGTGATGTCAAAGTTGAATATTATTATTTGAACAATGTGACTGGATTGCAGTATTGGTAGAACAGTAGACAACCATGCTTTGTGGCATAGAGTTACAGCCCTTTATGTTCTGAGTTCAAATACCATTGTGGTTAGCTTTGCCTTTCATTCTTACGAGGTTGATAAAGTAAAGCACCAGTAACGCACTGGGGTCAACCTAATTGATTTTCCCTCCCCTTCAAATTGCTGGCCTTGTGCCTAAATCAGAAACCATTATTTGAACAATGTCTTATATAGCAATACCTAAAGATTATATTATATAACATATACTAAAAGATTTAATCTAAAGTCTGTCTTAAGCTCGTTAGGCTGGTGCTTATCCCAGTTTCATGGCGTGAAGTGACTGAGAGTTCAAGACTCCCCCCCACCCCGGACAGGACGCCAATCTTTCACAGGGGTAAACCTCCAGCTATTGCTGACACTCATGAATTATATCTACAATCACTTTGATGGGCTTCCACACAGTTTATGTCTACCAAATTTCACTCATATATTTCAGGTTGACCCATAGTTATTATAAAAGATATTTGCCCAAAATACCATGCCCCCATGATCAAACCCAAGACCTCTTGATGACAAAATGAAATTCCTAACCTTCTAGCCGCCCACATCCATGCCACCCCCACACACCAGTTATCATATATGCTCGTATATAAGCCAAGAAATATATGACAAAAAAAAAATCGATGGTGAAACAAAAACTATATTCTAAACAACACTTAAACCTTCATAAATATATATATCAAAGGTATGAGTTAGAAACTCAAAATAGTCTCTTACAATTAAATAGGTCAAGGAAAGAGATTTTTCCGGGTCGTGTAGTATAATTGAATATAAAAAAGAGATAAATACAGATATATACATATGTGTGTTCAAATCGTAAGGGACCAGTCTGGCAAATCCTATTGTTCATTGTTAGTATTTTTTCACCCTAGCGATTTAAACACATATGTATATATCTGTGTATATCTCTCTTTTATATTCAATTATATTAAATATATAAGTATATGTCACATGGCACCAGCAGTCTTCACCTGAAAATTCCTTCTCTAAGGTGAAGGTTTGGTCAAGGATTCTTTTTTATGAAAGAGCTACAGTTATCAAGACAAAGTTTATTAACCTGAAAAGGAAGAAAAGACAAAGTTGACCTCGGTGAGAACACATAGTATGTATTGGTTTATGAAAAAGCTACAGTTATCCATACTTGCAAGTCTTTGCTCTCTACACCACTACTGCTGTCCATGTGATAAAGGTCAAGGGTCAATACAGCTTGGCACTAATGTCATCACATGCGTTGTCATCACATACAAAGAGCTAGAACAGATGACACCACAAAGCATCTCCACTCAACCTCCAACAACTCCACCAATTCCTCATAACCATGGCTAGTACTTTATCGACCCTGTAAAGGATGAAAGACAAAGTTCATCTGGTACGTATTTTCAATTAGCCGGTGTTAGAGAAAGTTTAGGGACTTAATCATGAATAGGAGGATTTCACGGAATAATTTAATGTGAATATATATAAGGTCGTGGGTTCGATTCTTGGATTGGGTAACAGATAGCGTCCTTAAGTAAGATGCTTCATTTTATTTTGATTTTTAATGATAGGACTGAGGGAACCCTATCATTAAAATAAGCGAGAAAACTTCTATAAAATTTAATCTCGTAGAAAGACAGTTAAAACTACAGATGTGTGAACTGTGAATTTCACACATCTATAGTTTTAACGTTGTTGTTGTCCAATGATTAATTGGGCATAAATTTGAGCTTATAGTCTGTCTCTGTCTATTAACATTGAAGTATAATGCAGAGAGAAAGAGTGTTGTAGATAGGTTAATAGACAGAAAGGGTTGGAGTGAGATAAAGAGGTAAAGAATATGGAAGTAAATAAAGAGAAACACTAGGGTAAAGGGTAAAGACCCCCTTCGGTCATTTTTGCCAGTGGACAGGAGCAACGTGAATAAAGTGTCTTGCTCAAGGACAAAACGCGCCGCTGGGAATCGAACTTACGACCTTACGCTTATGAACCGAATACCGTAACCACTAAACCACTCTACTTCACACAAACGTAAATATCATAGTGCTGAATGTACGTTTTTATTTATTAGTTTGTTTTGTTGTTGTTTTTAGTCGGTTGTATATGTCGACTGAACCATCAATCTATGTCGTGGTTTACCACATATCTTGGGTGGATTCTGACGAACCTCTGGGGGATGTGAAGACGAGTTGGAGTCAGAAATACTGAGGATGGGGGAAAAGTAGAGACGAGCTGCTGAAATTTGTAACACATCCGTCTTTTTATCGTTGCTTTTAACTGGTGGAAATGAAATATAAAATAAACACTCAGATTGGAGGACGAGACGGGAGTATACTACCGGACATGGCTATCATAGTTGTTTCTACTTTAGGCACAAGGCCAGCAATTATCCAGTACATTACTGGTACTTTATTTTATCGACCCCGTAAGGATGAAAGGCAAAGTAAACCTCGGCGGGATTTGAACTCATGGCTATCATAATAGTTTGGAAGGAAGACAGTAAGAGAAAAACATGAATTAATACTGAGAGGGCGGTGAGTTGGTAGAGTCGTTAGAACGCCGGACAGAACACAGATTGTCAACGTGAGACCTTAAGCCCACAAGTGGACCTAAAGACCTGGAGTTGACTCAAGGAAAATGGGTGGACTTTGAAATTCGATTTTTTTTTTTGTTTTTTTTTCCACTGGTGTAAAATTATGAAAACAAACTGCTTTACTTTATTTTTAAAGGCAAATAATTCAGATTTCTCTGTAAGGGGAACTACCATCAAGAAAACTTCACCATTTTCTGCTTGCTTTGCTCCCAATTCCATAATACACGATGAAATTTTAAACTTTAGAGCTTTTGAGGTACTATGAGCTTAAATTTTGCATAGAGCATTGTTTTATATGCTGAAAATAGGATATGGGTTGGGAACAAGTAATTTCAAAAGATGAAAAATAAAACCTATGGCATATACAAATAGATGCATGAAAAACGGGGGAAGAGGTAAAGAAGGACAGATCTGGCTGTATAGGCAAGAAAAGTAAAGGACTATAAATGCCATAAATGAGAAGAAAGGGAGGGAAAGAGCAAGGACTGTTAGGTAAGGAAGAAAGAGAGGAGGAAGGGAGAGGGTGACAGACTCTACACCTAGGTCGGAGAAGTGTTTCGGCTGCGCCCCGCGGACACAACTGCGAAGGCATTTCCATGGACAATGGCCAGCGACACCCGCTGCAACAGCCACCCCACCCCTCTCGGGCTTCTGACGTTCCGGTTTTACGGAGGTGCTCAGCTTTACGGAGTCCGAGGACACCTCACATCTCGACGGCAACCGGTGGTCAAGTGTGGTCAAGTGTGTTCCGGTATTTTTTATAGGTTCTGGTAATGATTACAACTGAGATGGACAAGGAGTACCATGGAAAAAGGTGCCCCCAAAACGATGGAAAAATGAGGCAAAATGGGGAGATTTTACATAATGAAAGCTATACCTATTTTCACAAGAGAAGACATCTCTCACCCACCCCAAAGTGGGTGGGAGATCTCCCCGTCGGACGGGGACAGTCGACAGGTCTGCTGTTCCTCGGTGGTTGGCTGGGGTTGCTTTCCCAATCTTCTGCTCTCGTTACAGAAATAATTTAATAAATCTAAAACGCAATCGTATTAAGCTCTGGGTGTATTTGTTTATCACAAACTTGATTTAAAAACAAAATTTAAATTTCAAGCGGATCTTCAATTTCTAAAATTAATAAATACTATAAAATAACTCTTTGAAAATATATACGCTTAAATTCATCTCGCTTGGAGCTTAAATTAAATCCATTTATAAATTTAATGACGAAAACAACTCATTAATCTAAATTTAATATAAAGTTTCTATGCAAAATAACAACAAAAATATATATAAATCCAGTTTAATCCTATTAATTCCGTATTAATATTAGAAAGCTTTAGACTTTATCCAATGTAT
>OZ024750.1:3753472-3890972 GCA_964016885.1 Eledone cirrhosa | reverse complement strand
GAGCATTGTGGCGTTTATACCTTTTACAAAGACATTTATGACGCAAGTGAAATTCACAATTGAGAATGAGATCGGGTCAGGAAATAAGTTCGCCGACAACTTAATTTTTAATTAAATAAGATTATTTTTCTGTTTATTCTACGAAGCAATTTAAATGAATGCAAGAGATATGATTTTTATATTTCTTAAATAAACACGGATATATTTCGATATTGAAATACATTTGCTGCACAGTACATAGTGTATAATATACTATAGTTGAGATGGGGAAAGTTTAAAGAAAAGAAAAAGCAGACACCAAAATAATAAACACTGTTAATAATATACGATGTTTTCCATGTAAACAGTTCTCTAATCACTAAACAAGGACCACCAACCGTTCTCTCAACAACAGCAAAACGTTATCCATGTACGAGAATAACAAAAGTAACTAACGTCTTATTCCACGTTACTAAAATGGAACTTTTAAGAGAAAATAATAAGGGTTTTTGGACAGAAATATTTGGGAGAGGGGAAAGTCCTTTAAACCGACTCCAGTGCATTACTGGTATTTTATTTTATCGACGCCTGTAAGGATGAAAGGCAAAGCTAACCTCAGCGAGATTTGAACTCAGAACATAAATGGTCGTATCTATATGCCACAAGGCATGTTGTCCGGCACTCTGCCGATATTGCCAGTCCACTACCTTATAAGAGAAAATAATTGCTTCTGATTTAGGCACAAGGTCAACAATTTTGCGGGGAAGGGAAAGTCGATTAAATTGACCCAGTGTATCACTGGTACTTTATTTTATCGACTCCTTAAGGAAGAAAGACAAAGCTAACTTCGGCGGGATTTGAACTCAGACGGTAAAGGGCCGTAACTATATGCCACAAAGCATGATGTCTGACGCTCTACCGATTCTGCCAATCGACCATCTTATAAAAGAAAATAATTGTTTCTACTTTTGGCACAAGGCCAGAAATTATCCCAGTGCATTACTGGTACTTTATTTTATCGACCCCGTAACGATGAAAGGCAAAGTTAACCATGGCGGGATTTGAACTCAGACCATAAAGGGCCGTAACTCTATGCTGCAAAGCACGGCGTCTGACCCTCTACCGATACTGCCAATCCATGAGAGAACGTTCATGCTAGCAGTATTTTAATGGCCTTATACTTTTAGAATTAGTATCTTTCATTAGTTATTTGCATAACATCTTGAAGGATATCAATTCAGCAATATAAACCGTGCTGTTTGTTTTTACGACTTTTTGTAGATGAAAAATAAATTAATACTGCTCTACATGGTTGCTGGATAATACGGCGTGGGGGCGGGGGGAACAACAGTAACAACAACAAGAAGGGAGGAAGGAATAATCTGACAATACAACACAAATCAATGAATTTATAATTGAACTGGGATTATCAAAAGAATACACGTGAATATATATTTAAATTTAAACATGGGCAGAGGTAGGCAAGACACTGAGAAGAAGAAGAAGAAGAAGAAGAAGAAGAAGAAGAAGAAGAAGAAAACAGCATCAGACTTCTTTTTCCATTGATTTTGTTTGTCTTGAAGAAAGGAGGAACTGCGTTCGTAACTTTGAAATGACCCCCGGGATCTGAGGTACTGTTTGAGCTCTTAGCAAGATTATACAAAAAAACTAATGAAACTGATAAAACGACTTTAGAATTGAACTGGGATTGTTCAAAGAAGACATCTCATAGACTTGACTGGAATCAACATCTTGTAAATCTCAGAGTATTGGTTGTTGAACTGTGGATTTCAATAGATTCTAGATATAGTTGTAAATAATTGTTTCTACTTTAGGCACAAGGCCAGCAATTATCCCAGAGCATTACTGGTACTTTATTTTATCGACCCCGTAAGGATGAAAGGCAAAATTAACCTCGGTGGGATTTGAACTCAGACCATAAAGGGCCGTAACTCTATGCTGGAAAACATGGCGTCCGACCCTCTACCGATACTGCCAATCCACCGCCCTGATGTGGTTGTTCAGATAAAGTGATTTGAAAGAACGAGTGGCATAAAATGGCGGTGGAGTGGCAGAATCGTTAGATCGTTGGGTGAAATGCATCGTGCTATTTGTTCAGGGTCTTTACATTGGGAGTTCAAATCTCACTGAGGTCAATTTTGCCTTTCATCCTTCTGGGGGTCGATAAAAAGTACCAGTAAAGTACTGGAGTCGATATAATCAACTTTACCACCACCCCCTCCCAACTTGCAGACCTTGTGCCTAGATTAGAAATCATTAATTTATTTTAAAGGGGAGGGGGAGACATTAGATTGGCAGAATCGGTAGAGCGTCGGACAAAATGGTTCACAGCTATTCACAAAACCGTGTAGTAGTAGTAGATTTAGTTTACATTCTATATAGAGCAAGGTATATCTTAAGTTCGGAGCTGTTCCAAGTTCAAAATCTGTCCAATTCTTGATTTCAATCCCCCCCCCCCTCCCATTTCTTATCGATGAAATTGGCATCGATCCCTGTTAGATAAGAACTCTGAAAGTTATTCAGAAGTGTAAACAAACTTTAAGTATCTAATGTGTGTGTGTATGAAACAACTATGCTCAACTTACACATAAATATGTTTACCTATACACATATAGAAATGATTCTACAGGCGTGTAGTGAAGACTTTAATAGTTATTTACAATTACAATACACACACATACACACACATACCTACATATACACATACATACATACATATACAAACACACATATATATACATTCATACATATGTGTGTGTGTGTGTATGCATACGTGTGTGAGTAAATGTGTGTGAAAGTGTTTATATATATATGTGTGCATGTATACGTATGTGTGTGTGTATATGTATGCGAGTGTGCAACAATTCTACAACAATGATATCGGTAAATATAATTCATTTCTTCACATTTGGCAAAAAAAAAAAAAAAAAAGGTTATTTACGCTTTTCCACACTTTTTCCTTTTCTTTTTACCAATTACTAAACAATCTATATTGGAAATATCTGGAGAGCAGCAAATAAGGGATAACGTCTGCTATTTGCTTCGTCAGAAACACCATTTAAAATGATGACCTAGTCAAGCTTAATAGCTGATATAATTCCAACACAAACCTTTGTCTTGCCTCCCAAAAAAACATGTCAGATTGAAAAACAAATTAGATGAGTTTTGCAATATTTTTTATAGAATTTTTTTTATATTAATTTTTGTTTTATATTTTCGTGTTTTTGTTTTTGTTGTTGTTTTTTTAGTTTTTTTGTGAACAAAGGAACTGCAATTGTTTTTCGTTTGGGGTTTTTGTTATTTTTTTTTTTTTTATTGCAGTGTGTTTTTGTTTTGTTGTTGTTTTTGGTACATTGCTGATAAGCCAGAAGTTGTGATTTGCGTATGGTTGTTCATTGAAGTGAAATACTTTCGTTTCAGATCGTTTAACATTTCTCTTTTTGTTTTGTGTTGTGTTGGTACTGTTTGTGTCTACGTATATATATATATATATATATATATATATATATATATATATATATATGTATGTTTGTGTATATGGAATGAGGCGATCTTTTTCTGTCCTTAGTATTGATTCCTAGCATTAGCACAAGACTACACATTTTGTATATATTACACACACTTTATATATATATAGATATATATATATATATATATATATATAGATATATATATATATATATAGAGAGAGAGAGAGAGAGAGAGAGTCGATTAATTGACTAGTGCATATTTTATGTAAACTGGAAAGATGAAAAGCTGACCAAAGCTGTCCAATGGTTGATTTAAACTCTCAACATAAAAGGTTATATCTAAATAGTGCAACAAGTTATCAGGCTCTCTACCGATTTAGCTGAATATTATCTTTTCCTCGCCTTATTTGTTTTATATCTGAAAGGGACATGTGAGCCAGTGGTGGAGTCTCTACTGGGATAGTGAGAAACGTTTGGTTTCAGTTATTTCCAAGAGATGATTCAGCTTTTCTTGAGTATCATGATACCCTGAAGCTATATCCTCGTATTTTCACTCATTCTTCATTTGATATTTAATGAAAGATATAATGAAAGTTTTTCACAATGTTTTGCTCCGAAATGAGACTTGACAAGCACAAAATAAGAGAAACTGTTTGCCTGGAAGCCATTTTAAAGCGGTAGAAATCTCCAATGAACGGTATCATTACACACCAACCTCTGTTATAGTCTTGTGAAATTCTTCTAATCCTTCCAACTAAAAAAAATTACAGTTTTGGGAACAAACAATATAAACCTCATTATGTGCACTTAGGAACCAGGATTCAATTTTGCTCTGATGTTCAACCTATTTAAGCTTCCATTACTGGAAAGAGAGGAAATCCATCTAGTGTCTGCAGGTTGAGAACGATTGGATGTGAATAACCTGTCAAGGACAATGCTTGCATGCTTTCTGAATCGTCTTAAAAGTTCAACTAATCGGATTAACTGAAGTCTGTATTAGTTTAAAATAACTGATTCACTGTGTACCGTGACATGGTTTATCTACGATCGCTTTGCAAACATAGACATGTCTATTGAAACATACAAAAAGATACCAACAAAAGCACAATAACCGTAGAATAAAAGGTACAAGTTATAAAGGTATGTATAGGAAAAAAACAATAAGAAGAATGAATAAACTTTTATTTTAAAGAAATGTTAAGAATAAACGACTGTTGTACGAATGTAATTCTTTCAAATATGTATATCTCTATGTTTAGAAATTATAAATAAATACTTGAATGAAAATCCCTCCGCTTTCAATTGCTCTGTGCTATTTAGTTCTTCTGTAGAAATAACAAGATTCCATTTGCGAACAAAGGCGATTGATAATGCATATATTGATTGTAATCAGATTATGTACGAAACACGCGATAACTCTTTAAGTTCCTTAAAATATAGCTATATCTGTTTATTGATGAGTTATAAGAAAAAGAAAAGAGGAAAGTTATAAGTTGACAGTACAGGTCTGGGTGAAGTTGAGGGGCGTTCTCCGATGTGTGGGAGCCCATGTGTACACCACCTCGTGGTCCCAGCAGAGGACAGAATGAAGAAAACATTGCTTCAGAGGATGGCGAGGGAGATGTGTTGGAATAGCCATTCCAAATGGTGGGGGGCTTGCTCCAGTAGTAGCAGGGGACAACTCCACCCCGATAGTAATGAGTAGGGATGTGGTCCGGGGGCCAAGAACGCCAGAAGTCTCCACAGCTACAGGTTCGACCACAAACCTATCGGAAAGCGTCCAAGCCATGCTTTATGATCTCATTGAGAGCAACATGGTGTGTGTCTGTGTGTGTGTGTGTATATATATATATATATATATATATATATATATGAAACGTTGACATCTCCTCCACTTCCTCCAAGCGTGAACCTAACTATGTACAATTGCCTCCTGTCTTTTGTTCGTTCATTTTCAACTATGTATACATAGAGAGAGAGAGAACACACACACGTATATACATATATATATATATGTGTGTGTATATGTTAGTATATATATATATAACTAACTTACACTGACTAATCTTGTTATCTAGTTAATAACCTATTCTTTAAGTTTATTGGTGTCGAAATTTACAACAACAACAAAAAAAACGAAAGTAGAGAGCTGGTATTTATTGATAAAACTTCCAACTCGTATATTTGAAAGATCGTAAAATGTTTCACAGTTGGTTGAATATTGATTCAACTGGTGTATATGTTTGTTTTCTTTTCATAGTCACGGTTCTATCTGATTTTCTTTTACCTACGCATTGCATTCATTCAACCATTCAAGTGTGTATCTGTCCTAGCATTTTATCAACACAAGTCACTCGTGTGTATAGCTATTAGTATATTTTGTACCAGATTGAGCTCAATACAGTAGAATTATTCACCTACACACTTTACTACCGATTGTGTCCTAGACTTGTGGCTACACAAACGTTTTAAAAAAATGGACGATTGTTATATATACATTTATATTACGTTTTAATTTATATGTTCACAATCTTCCGTGTATAGCATACGTTAGTTTTACATGACATTCATTTCATATTTTATCTGAACAACTCCGCTCCAATGATAATTGAAAATGGGGACAACAACAACAACAATTGTTTCTACTTTTGGCACAAGGCCAGCAATTACCTAGATTTCTAGTACAGGCACAAGGTTAGTAATTTGGGGGGAGGGGAAAGTCGATTAAATCGACCCCAGTGCGTGACTGGTACTTTATTTATGGACCCCGTAAGGATGAAAGGCAAAGTTAACCTCGACGGGATTTGAACTCACACAGTTGCTGAAGCCCGTCGTGTGTGAATATATATATATATATATATAAATATATATATTCACACATATATAATGTGTCCATATATATATATATGTGCGTGTGCGTATATATACATAGATATGTGCATATGTATAAATATACATACACATTCACACATGTGTCCATATATATATATATATATATATATATATATATATATATGTGTGTGTTTGTGTGTGCGTATACATACATACGTAGATGTATATTTAAATACTCGTCCATCTGTATATATTGTAAACAAACTTTTAAAAGGTGGGTGGGGGGGGGGTATCACTTCTCTGTCCTCCACCCTCTCTCTCTACGAAATTATTTGAAATGCATGCAAACCAACAACTCAACAACTTTTGCAGAAACACTTAAAAGATGTAAATTCAAGAGAAAAGTGAGATTTTAAAAGTGACACTACTCACCTTTGATACGTTGTGACATTAAGACAAATACATTCATCTCTGGTGGCCCCATTATTGCTGTTTCGCAGCGAGAGAAGCTGATTTCGAACAAATTTCTTTAAAACTAAGAATGTTCTCTTTTTTTTTTTTTTTTTTTTAAGGACTCCACAGCTTGAATTTATAAGGGACTTTAAAAGTTAATGAACTTAAACATACCATCATTAAACGGCACTTCGATGATACTGTTGCTCTGTCTAGTATATTATATTACATACCGTTAGATAGAGGGAAGAAGGGTGAAATACTCCCACCACCGCCACCAACAACAACAACACTACAATCACCTCCACCAACACAACAACCGCCACCAACACCGCCATCAACAACACCAACACTATAACCACCACCACCATCCCTGTTCTGTGGTATTTACGTTATCACTGGTATTGCTAGATGATGGAGTATGTATAGATCTGCCATAGTCGTTAGAATGGTGTGTTGTCTGTGTGAAGTTCCACAGCAATGAATACTAGATACACGTGTCTATTGTGAAGATATCAAGGAAAAAATAACTCGCAACTTCCTTTATTCAAAGTAAATCAACGTAGCAACTAAAGACCGACATAACCAATATACAAGATCTCACAATATTATGTAAAACTATCGATTATATAAGAATTATTGGGCAGCAAAACACCCTACCATCGATTTATTTTATGGTTACATATTCCTCGACTTATATTGAAGGTTTTTTTTTTATTTTATCGACCCCGGAATGATGAAAGGCAAAAGTTGCCCTCAGCGGGATTTGAAACCAGAACGTAGAGGATCGTAACGAAATACTGCAATGTATTTCATCCGACTAGGTCCATTACCCTTAAAGTCCACTACCCTTAAAGTCCACTACCCTTAAAGTCCACTACCCTTAAAGTCCACTGCCCTTAAAGTCCACTGCCCTTAAGGTGCACTGTCCTTAAGGTCCACTGTCCTTAAGGTGCACTGCCATTAAGGTTCACTCGCAATATTGGGGGAACCTCAGGCTATAGTAATGACCAAAAATGCGTAAATTCGTCCTCAGTACATTACTGGTACTTTATTTTATTGACCCTGTAAGGATGAAAGGCAAAGTTAGCCTCGGCGGGATTTGAACACAGAACGTAAAGAGCCGTAACTCTTTGCCGTGAAGCATAGTAGCCGACGCTCTACCGATTCTGCCAATCCACCGCCTTTATAATAACAATGATCATCATCATCATCATGGCGACGACGATGATGATGGTGATGTACTTTAAGATATATCTTTCTTCCACCTATCAAAAAGTAATGAAATAATACACAATATATTCAAGAAACTAAAAATTATTTATTCTCTTAAACAGACTAAAAAAAAAGCTTTCAATTTCGTTAAGGAAGAAGAAAAAAACTACCTTAAACGGCTGGACTAACTATAGCAAGTGTTGCTTTTTATTTTCTCGTTATTACGAAAGAGGGAGCTCTCTCTTTCTTTTTACAAGTAAATAACAAATGGAAAAATTCAATGCATGTTGACTTGTTTCAGTAAAAGCTAACATTACACAGAACTTTCGGGTCGTTTAAGAGAATGGAAATAAAGATTGAAATATGTATAATAAAATGAAATAAAAATAAAATAAAATAGAAATATCTGCTGAAACCATTCGTCTAAAGCAAGTCCCTCCAACTCCCTTATCTGTTTAAAATATTATAAACAACAATGGTAGCTAAAACATTCAACCGACAACCTTATATTATCAAGCAAACAAACTTCCCGCCGGGCGACTGGACCAAAAGCGGACGGCGTCACAGCATAACGTCAAAATGCCAAAACAAAAACAGCCATTTCAATTCAACTATAGGAATATATATGGCCTGAAATTTCGTTTAACTGAGTGATATCGTGTCAAAGACTAAAGAAAGGAAGGAAAGAAAGAGAGAAAGAAAAAGAGTCGTTCTGACTTGGATACCTTACAGCAGTCTATTCTATTAAACAATGTGTGTGCATCACTATATATATATATATATACATATATATATATATACACATATATACATATATACATATATATATATATATATATACACATGTATATGTTCATGTGTGTGTGTGTGTGTGTGTGTGCGTGTGTGTGTGTGTGCGTGTGTGTGTGTGCGCACATACATAAATCGATACATATGCTTATGGAACGCAATCAATAAATGTGCGTGTATATCTATATATGTGTGCGTGTGTATATATATATATATATGTGTGTGTGCGTATGTGTGCGTATATATATAAAAGACTGTGAACGTCATTATACTTCTTATGCAAGCCATTCATGTGTGTTTGTGTGTGTGTTTGCAATTGTACTTATATATACACACTCTTACCAATATTAATGTTACCTCATATGTGTGTGTGTGTGTGTGTGTGTGTGTGTGTGTGTGTGTGTGTGTGTGTGTGTGTGAGAGAGAGTGTCTATGTATGTGCGTGTGTCCCTTTAGTAGAGACAGTTTCTTTAACTGTTTGTTTCAAAAAGCAGTCTTTTTTTAATGTTTATTGTTAAATGTCAAATGCCCAAATAAACATTTAAATAGACAGTCACATGATGAGCCCACAAGGACTTGGGTCTCCTAGGAGGTCATTGGATACTTTCTCTCCCTCTCTCTCTTTTAATATTTCTCACCCCTGATACACACATACACACATACACACACACATATATATATATATATATATATGTGTGTGTGTATGTGCGTGTTATATTATACATATATATATGGATGCGTTATAATATATATACATTCACACATTATATATATATATATATATATATATATATATATATATATGAAAAAGTATGACCCCGACGGCAGAGATCAAGCCGTTTCGACGGCTATTTCAAAAGATTAGATCTGTAAACCTGGCAGCTACAACATATCAATGCTCTGGCTCAGTCGTCGAAGGTTTCTTGGCTTCTTCTGACTTCTGATTGTTCCCAAAAATGAAGATATCACTGAAAGACTCCCCACCGACCCTGCTTTGAGAGCCGAGAAGGCATCGTGCTTATTACGGCGGCAGACGAACCATCCCAGACGTGCTTCGATCAGTGAAAAGAACTCTGGGTTAAGAGTGTAGACGTACAATGGGCCTCGTCGAAGGGGATTAGCAATTAAAACCCACCAAGTATGTCATTTCTTTTCCCAGTCAAAGGTCGGATATTTTTTCGGTAGGGTTCGTAGGAGAGAAGATGATATCCATTACTAAAATATGTCTTTAATCGTGAATGGGTCTGCTCGATAAAGACAGAACTGAAGCTAGAGTAGAACAAAAATAACAACTAGAATGCATTTTTTTAAACATTCTGCGATATATTTTCAAAATGATTGCAGCAAATAACTTCCAAAAGACTTAAAAGAACCTTCCTGATGTACTGTACATGTAACACAGCAGGAATCTCTTTTGGTAGATGAGAGAAGATAGCAGAAATATTTAAATTAGAATAGTGCACTTTCAAATACCTCCAGCATCGAAAGTATGTATACACGTACGTCCGTGTGTGTGTGTATATATATATATATATATATATATATATACTTGTGTGTGTGTGTACCATCATCAGCAACATTGTGGTTTTTTTAAAGCTGACGTAAAAACGACGACGATGATGATGATGATATATATATAATATATATATATATATATATAGTCTTTGTCCTGTGCGCCCCCTATCTTTAATGTGTGAGAGAGAGAGAGACCCTCTTTTCTTAGTTTATTTTTTAGTCATCCTCTATAAAGATGGGGTGATTTCTAACGAAGAAAGAAAGTTTCATCGTTGGAATATAAGGGTCGAGCTTCATGCTTCAATTTAGAAAAACCTTGAACATTTTCAATGTTCCGCTTAAAAATTGGAATTTTTAAAATACATTGGATAGAATACTTGCGGTATTTGTTCCGGCTCTCTGAGTTCAAATCCCGCCAAGCTCAACTTTGCCTTTCATCTTTTCGATTGCGAAACTAACTATATCTACGACCACAATATATATATATATATATATATATATATATATATATATATATATATATATATACAGGGAGTGTAACATGCAGTTACTGTAGGTTCACCCAGGTGAGCACTGTCATTACCGCAGCAGGGGTCCGACGAGCTTTTGATTCCAGAGTCGAGCCAAATCGATAGAGATGGAAAATTGAGCTGATCAATAACGAAACGCGCGTCACCAGTCAATAAACGTATTGAAGACATAACAAATCGTCCTTGTATTATTATGGTAGAGGGTCTGACACCATGCTGTGGTGCATAGAGTTCAAATCCCGCCGAGGTTAACTTTATCTTTCATCCTTACTGGGTCGATAAAATAAAGTACCAGTAATACACTGGCTAATTGCTGGCCTTGTGCCAAAAGTAGAAACAATTATTATTATCATGTGTGTGTGTGTGTGGTGGTAGATGTAGTTCGTTTCGCAATCACGAAGACCTGGGTTCGATCCGACAGTGTGACATTTTCAGTGTCTTACTGAAACGCCGGGTTGACCCAAGTGAAATTGTCTGCTGTGGAACTATGTGGAAGCTCATAGAACAGACTCTAGCTGTAATTAAAAAGATTCAGCCTTGTCACACACACACAATGTGACAGACGTCCACACAGAGAAATACTTTAAGAGTACACGTGCCTATGAAATACTCAACCACTTACAACACTAATTCAATAAGTAGCTACATCAGTTGATCAGACAACTACACACCAATTGTCGTCAAAACTGATATAATATACATCCATAGAGGTAACTCTTTCATTCGTGTGTGTGTGCGTGTGCGTGTGCGTGTGCGTGTGTGTGTGTGTGTGTGTGTGTGTGTGTGCATTCATGTAAACATTTATGTGTATAGATATATAGATATATTTATGTATTCGTTTGTGTGTGTCTGTATGTTTCTGTGTGTGTGTGTCTGTATGTTTGTGTGTGTGTGAGAGAGAGAGACAATATGTGCGAGTGCGCTCAACTAGGATATCCAATACCATGCCATACGTTCCATGCCGTTCACTTGTATGGAGTGTCTCTGTCAGCTTCAATGCATTTATAATGAATAAATAATAACAACAACGGAATTTCTCTCTTCTGCTCATGTTACCGGCAAGGCTAATGGAGGTTGTGTTTCGGTGAGTATTTGAAACATTTTTTGTAGTTAATGACAGAGAAATTATTTCTGAAAACTTATATATATATGTAGTATATATAATATTATATATATTATACCTGAGAAGTTATGGTAACTAAATTGGGAAATCTCCTAGAAACAGATCTCAAAAATTCCGCACTATGTTTCAACAAAATGTCGAGAGAGTCTCTAAGTCTGGGGTTTCTAAACTGTGCACCTCGGCCCTCGTGTGTGTCGTATGATGTAAGAAGGGGGGCGGAAAAGTGTGTTCCTAAGACTCCACCAGGAGTTACACACACACACACATCCCCTGTTGTTATTTCTGTTTCCCTTTTACATACATACATATATTATATATATATATATATATATATATATATATAATATTAAAGATTAGCGAAAAGGAGAATATCTATGCAGGACTAATGAGGAATTTCCAGATACTCCACCCTGACTATACCTTCAGATTTATACCTGTGATTATTGAAGCCCTGGTGTATGTTAGTAACTGCCTCAGTACAAATCTTGAGAAGCTGGGCTTCACAGGAACAGAAAGAACACAACTAGTTAGGAAATTACAAGTACAATCTATTAATGGAACAGTAAAAATATGTAAAACCTTCCAAAAAATTCTGCATCTAATAACTGCATATACACACGTACAGATACAAAGCATATGCACATGCACAACTCAAAACATACATATCCACACATACAATAACATCCATACCTGCACACACACACACGCACATGCATGCAGACATACATATCTACCTAGTTGATGTTGTCTAAACCCCAATGAAAGAGTTTTGTGTCTATGTTAGAAACCGACCCTCTCTCTCTCTCTATTGGTAAAACTTTGTGAAATTATAAAACCAGAAGAACATACATACACCCCTCTCCATTGTTGTGCAACCCCAGCTGTCTCTACCACCATGAAGTACCATTAGTATTCTACCTCCCTCGAATTCCAACGCCTATTCCTTCTTTTAAGTCCACGGTGAAAATATCCTGCAAGCACTGAAGCTGTGTTTATGCTTTTCTTTGAATATTTTAACAAATGCTAACGTTGTATTTTCCATATTTATAAACCAATGCAACTGTAATTGTCACAGCAATTGCTGTTCTATAGCGGCGCTGTCAATAATATTTATGGGAAGATTTGCTTAACATAAGACACCATGTCTGAATTACAAATCAGTTTACGACTAAGAAAAGCAATGGCGGCTGCCATTTCTCTGAATTGAAGCAGTTACGTATATTTACTTACACGTGACCCAGACTCTAGCAATAATTATTTCTACTTTAGGCACAAGGCCAGCAATTTCAAGGGAAAGGGAAAATAGATTAAATCGACCCCAATGCATTACTGGTATTTTATTTTATAGACCTCGTAAGAAAGAAAGGCAAAGCTAACCTAGGTGGGATTGTAACAGAACGTAAAGGGCCATAACTATGCTACAAAACATGGTGTCTGACGCTCTACCGATACTGCCAAATCACCGCCCTACATCATGATAAAAATAATAATAATAATAATAATAATAATCGTTTCTACTTTAGGCATAAGGCCAGCAATTTGAAGGGAAAGGGAAAGGTCAGTACTGGATCTCGATAAAAAGCAAAGTTGACCTCGGTAAGGTTTGAACTGAGAGCGAAGAGAACCAGAACGAATACAGCAAAGCCTTTTATCCGACTCTACAAACCAAACCACCTTTAAAAACAAGGACACATTGGATGATATAGTCTTAAATATAGAAAAAGATGGGATGGTCGATGGCTGCTCAGTTTATCTTTGTGCCTAAATTAGAAAAGCAAATACAAAACGTTCGCACAATCACTGCTCAGCTGGTTTCACTATTAAATCCGAGTCTTAGTTCTGATTTAAGCTATGTGGGATGGTTAATATATCATAGAACAGTTCCATCTGTGTTAAAACTGTGGAACACAGATATTCCGCTGCTAAAATAATATGTTTCTCACTATATCATTTGATGGCAACGAATGTTGTATTCATTCATCTCAAAAATACATGCATAGCCCTATAACTCCTAAGAGAGTCGTAAGGAGGCGCTGTGGCATTTCTGGGGCATTATTTTTTAATCTGGTGGAATTGAACTCCTTTCCAGGTCTGAATACAGCAGATTTCTTCCAGAGAGGGGAGAGAAAATGAGAGAATTGAAGTGAGAAAGAGATATAGAGGAAGAATCGACCCCAGTACTTGACTGGTATTAAACAATTTTGTTATCCTGCCGAGGTCAACTTTGCCTTTCATCCCTCCGGGGTCAATAAAATAAAGTACCAGTTAAGTAATATACTTTCCTGTTCTTCCAAAATTGCTGGCCTTGTGCCTAAATTAGAAACCAAACCATTAAACAATACTAATAATAGACACTTTAGGTCTGATTTGAGACTACGAACTTTCCTTTCTTGCATTTAATAGTCTCTCTCTCTTTCTCTGTGTGTCTGCGTGTGTGTGTGTCTGCGTGTGTGTGTGTCTGTGTGTGTCTGTGTGTGTCTGTGTGTGTCTGTGTGTGTCTGTGTGTGTCTGTGTGTGTCTGTGTGTGTCTGTGTGTGTCTGTGTGTGTCTGTGTGTGTCTGTGTGTGTCTGTGTGTGTCTGTGTGTGTCTGTGTGTGTCTGTGTGTGTCTGTGTGTGTCTGTGTGTGTCTGTGTGTCTGTGTGTGTGTGCGTGTGTGCGTGTGTGCGTGTGTGTGTGTGTGTGTGTGTGTGTGCGTGCGTGCATGTATATATATTTATATATATATGTATGTATATATATATCATTAACCGTCAGATGTAACAAATATTTAGCAAAAGAATGAAGGAATGTGAACTACGATATAAATTCTCAGTTAGCCTCACATAAATACATTACGAAGCTGCAGAGTAAATGAATCAAATTGTATTTTGGCACGCGTTGCATCTTACACGTCCCACATTGCACGATTCCAGCAAAGCAGGCTCTTATCCAACAGTTGCTGTAAATAATATCAAAACCACTAAAGTATTCGATAGCTGGTGAATATGAAATGAAACAAACCACCAACACATTTTCATAACTAACTTTATGGTATCAATATTATGAGAGTCGGTCGGCAGAAATCTTCATAGGCTGACTATGAAGGAGTGATGTTAATGTTGTGAAATCTTGCATGTATTATTTTCAACTCTTCTTATTAATAACTGCATTGTTTTTTTCCAGGGATTATGTTGAAAAATAAACCTCATTTGGTCATTCCATGAGTGTCTTGGTAGACCTATGAACTTTTCAACCTACTGTCATATATTGTAGAGATGCTAGAGCTGTGAAATCTTGCATGCATTATTTTCAACTCTTCTTATTGATAACTGCATTGTTTTGGGGGGGGGGGGGGGGTTTCAGCGACTATGTTGAAAAATAAACCTCATTTGATCATTCCATGAGAGTATCTTGGTCATTCTATGAAGAGTAGTGGGTTGGCAGAATTAGTAAAGTATTAGATTGAAATGCCATTGTGGTATTTGTTCTGGTTCTTAACATTCTGAATTCAAATCCCGCCCTGTTTAACTGTCTTTCATCCTTCCAGGGTCGATAAAATAAAGTATCAGTAATGTACTGGGGTTAATTTAATTAACTTTGTACAGTTCCACAAAAATTTGCTGGACTTTTGCCTAAATTAGAAATCGATATGTGAAGAATATTGCAGAACAACTTCTTGGCAAAACAGGACTAAGACGAGGTGGTGGTGGCGAGGAAGATACTTTGTGGAGGCGAGAGTAATGAGTGGGGGTGAATACAGCTATGGTGCATATATTAAAAGCGCTCTAATTGTGACCATGCCGTCTTTATTCAGAAAGTGAATCTTCTAAAGTTTCCTCTCCTTTTAAATTGGGATTAACGAGTTACTATTGGTTAGACTTTAGGTGAATCTCAAATTATACTTTGGTGGGGTCATGCGGTCAGTCCAATAAAAACACATGCACCAGTTCAGTGTCACTTCAGTTTATTATTAGTTGAGTAACTAATCAATTCATCAATTCAGCGGTTAGTTTAGTAATCGGAGAATCGTTTAATTATTAATTGTCGATGTACTTTCGTCACATATACCAAGCAAATATGGAACATGCTGGTTTGGTTGTGTCATGGTTAGGTTATATTTCAGATCACTTTTAAAGTAATTTCACATATTCTGCACCATTTATAAATATTGTAATCTGATATTCAAATATATAACATGTATTTTATATTATTATATTATATTTATTGGTAGGTTACTGCAGTTCAGAACAACAACAACAACTTTGTAAAAGTGTGTAAATGATCATATTGCACTATAATGGTTAATATTTTGGGTGGAGAAATATTGTCGAGTATCTGGTATCGTCTCTCTCGTTTGTGAATTTAAATCCCGCTGAGGTCAGCATCGTCGCCTTTTGACCTTCCAATAAACAGGTAATCGGAACGTCAGCAATCCGTTTGAAAAAGGAACCCGTGAGGTGGGGTGTCAGTTGCAGCGGGTGTCGCTGGCCATTGTCCGCTAGAATGCTTTTGCGGTCTTGTCCGCAGGGCTGACTAGTGAGTGTGTGTGGCTACATCACAAGGCTCAGTAAACAAGCTGTCTGTTTGTTGCAGAGTCGAAAGCTGACTTCCTTTTGGGGGTCGAAAATCTCTTCTACATATAAGAATTTGGTTGCCCAGAAACATTAAACAGATGGCTTTTAGAACTGTCCTCTTTTGGGACACTCCAGTGCCGTGAGCCTCCTACAAGAGAACATTATCTAAGTTTGTTGCACCATCGTGGGGAAAATATGTTGAAGTTTCGCTCCTTCTCTCTCTCTCTCTCTCTTTCTATTTGCTAATATGTAAGCTAGTCTACTTGCAGCTGGTGTTTTTGGTGGGGGAAATTTCGCACCTCATTGCAAAGTGAGTAATCCCCCATACATAGTTACTACTTAAAGCAATAAGCTATATACCTACTGCTTATAGTGATGAACGATAGATACTCTGATGGGACGACCAAATGAAGTTTATTTTTTAAAGAAGAATTGAAATGAATACATGCAAGATTTGACATTAGCATCACTCCATAGTCAGCCTATGAACTTTTCAGCCTACCCTCCTATAAATCTTGGAAAAGGGTGGGCCTACTAAGATAAATTATTTTACATAAAATATTTTTATTCAACAAATAAATAGCGTTTATTAAATTATATAGTGATTATGATTTACAAAAGAAACAAATCAACAAAAAGAAGAGGAAAAAAACTGTAGATGTATCATTTCAATTATACAGTGCAGCAAAGAATGCTTTCCCTTCGATCATTCACTAACTGATTACTTCCCTTGCATTCTTGGAAATACTGCAAAGATTGTTTTTAGATTTTTTAACAGCAAATGTTTTCTCGTTCTTTTAGATATAAGATAGAGCAGAGAAAATTGTTATGAACCTCTCAAACAATAAACTCAATTTTGTTTTAAATTTATTTAGGATTAGGATTTTTATTTGTCGAGTGTGTGTGTATGTTTGTGTACAGTGGCGGACTAGATCTAAAAATATTGGTTGCCAGATGAAGGGGGCCCACCTACATATAGAATGCTATCATTTAATTTTTATAATGAATAAATAACATTTTCGAAAAATACATAAGTGGAAACAAAACAGTGCAATCAAATTTTTGCGGGAAAATATCTTACCTTCTCCAATAAAAAATATTATGTATTTTGCGAAATCCAGAGACTTTCAATAATGACCAGAAGTCGACCCTAAATATTACTAATAGCTCTAGGAAAGCCATGAACGACACAACATCTTTTTAACTTTGATTTTGAAAGTAGGTTTATAATTATCAATTTTCATTATACTTTTGTAGCTGTCTCGGTGGCCGACTTGGAGGGATCATAGACGGTGGCGATCCTGGTCTGAAGTTCGATCCTGGTCAGGAGTAGGGTCTCCTTTTCATTTTTTTTCTTTATGGGTTGTAAAATAAAAACTGAAAACGATTACATGTACCTCTTGACCAGGATTGAACCCAAGACCAGGATCTCCACCGTCTCTAGTACCTACCGTTAGGCCACAGAGACTACTATGAATATCTAATGAAAATTCATACTTATAAACCTACTTTCAAAACAAAGTGCTGTGGTGTCGTTCATGTCTTTCGTAATGTTATTGCTCCTACTTAAGGTCGACTCCTAAATCATTCCTCGTTTTGTTTCACATTTATCTAGACTATATTTTAACCTGCAATCCATGTTTCATTTCTGTTCCACCTCACCCCCCCCTCCTCCTTGGTTGACCAAATGCCTTGCTCAATTGTTTTATTTATTTATTTTATTTTTTATTTTATTCTTTCTCTTAGACTTCAGGGTTTTTTTAAAAGCAAAGCATTGGCCCCTAAATACTACAGTGGGCTCTTGCAATGCTACAGTGGGCTCCCTGGGGCCTTCTTGCCATTGGGCAACCTGGCCAGTCCGCCACTGTATGTGTAGTAATGTGTATCTATTATGATATTCGCTTTCCAATCACATCTCCTTTTCGCGAATCTGTAATATACTCTCATATGTTAAACATCAGCAACTATGAAGTTAAAACTTGTAATTTACTTCTAACATTGTCATAGAAAATAAATCAAAATATTCAAATATTTTTCAGCAGAAATCTAAAACAATGCTTCCCAATAGAAATAAAGGTTACATCCCAGTGGAAATAATACAAGGGTCGGCTGAAAAGTTAGACAAAACGGCAAAAGTGATACCTCGGAGAATGACCAGAGACACCCGCTACAACAACCACCCCACCTCACGGGGTTCCAATAAGTGGGCAGCATTATTTTGAACTATCATTTTGAACTAGGGCGGTGGATTGGCAGTATCGGTAGAGTGTCGGACGCCATGCTTTCTAGCATAGTTACGTCCCTTTACGATCTGAGTTCAAATCCCGCCGAGGTTGACTTTGCCTTTCATCCTTACGGGGTCGATAAAATAAAGTACCAGTAATGCACTGGGTAATTGCTGGCCTTGTGCCTAAAGTAGAAACAATTATTTTGAACTATCATTAATCGAGAATTTTAGCCGTCATATGACGATTAATTTTGAAAGTATACTTTTGCTAGTGTATATATTAAGTAGTATGGCATACATACAATAATTATAACTTTTTTTTTTTCAAATTTCATGGTTTCTGATTTAGGCACAAGGCTAATTTGGGAGAGGCGAAGTCGATTAAATCCACCCCAGTGTATTACTGGTACTTTATTTTATCGACCCCATAAGGATGAAAGCCAAAGTTAACCTCGGCGGGATTTGAACTCATAACGTAAAGGGACGTAACTCTATGCTACAAAGCACGGTGTCCGACTCTCCACCGATTCTGCTAATACAAAATAATGTTAAGTAAAAAGTAAAAAATAAAACGTGTTTATCTGTGTTAGTCATTGTTATATTTCTTATTCAATATTTAGTATTGTTGATTTATTCAACAATTATTTGAAAACTTCACACCAGCTAACAATATTGATGTCGGCTGCTCTGTCGGTGACATGAAACTTATTCCCTAGTCTAAACATTTCCTCTTTCTATTATCTGTCGTTTCACACTCTAACCCAGCATTTCTCAATTGGTGTTCCTCTACGGAACCCTAGGGTTCTACAAGAGGCAAGAAATAAGCTAATGTTCTATAAATAAGCTAATGTATTTTGGAATAATTATTGTTTAATTTTCTATTCATAATTTTACCTTACACGTACATGTTGTTGGAAAATACTTGGTTATTATAATAAAGGCTTCAACCTCTTATATTATTTTAAACTGAGTCATTTTTGTTTTGTTTGTTTTTTTGCATTGCCAATAAATTTAACCAAAAGGGGACAATTTTTTCGTTAAATCAGTTATCCGAAAAACAAATTGTTTACCACATAAACTACGATAAAAAATAAAAGATATTGATATTAATATATATAAGTCTTACCGTTTGTCCCTGAGTAAGAGGTAGATGTCTCGTCACAGTCAGTAACTCTTTGCTCCCTCCCACATCATATACGCCGCCGTAAATGTGAGGGTTACTGCTTCCGTAGTCGAACAGAATAAAATCTTAAAATTCCGGGAATTATCAACTAACTATTTTTCCCAACCTATGGGCTCGAGACTTTTTGTGGAGTTGCTCTAACCTCTTAAGAAGTTTTGTTTTTAATAACACAGCAATACACATAAAAATGTGTGACTCGTAATGTCCTGTACCACGTGAAACCACATCAGAAAAACATTCTTGAAAAGTAGAGGGAAAAAAATGAAAGAAAAAATGCTGCAAATTTTATAACGATCTGTCTACTAATATGTAAATAACATTTCAATAGACAAACCTGTTTTTAGATATTTTCTGCTAAATCATTATTACAACATGCTAAGATATAATTAGAAAGGTTTATTAAATATTTCTCAAGCGTTTATTTCAAGGGAGATAACTTTGTAATTTTCGACAACTGTATTAAAAATTCTACCTTCACCCCCAAACATACCCTTATCTTTTTCCACAACAAACATCATCTCCATCTATATTAACAACAGACAACTACTGCTGTTTTCAATTGTGTCAACCTCTCTAGTGTTGATGAGATAAAACGCACCAGGTACACTATGTAAAGGGCTTGGTGATAGGAAGAACATCCAAGTGAAGAAAATTTGCCAAACAATGGATCAGGAGGGCTCTTCAGTTGTGTCAATGACCTGACAATCTCTCTGATGCTGGTGCCATATATAAAATACACTCGGTGCACTCTGTAGTGTGAGAACGTGTGTAAGCGAAATGCAGTCTGCAGCTTGTCTGAGAGGTCAGTGGTTTTGATGATAATCCAGCTAACATTTGCTACTATATTTTGAGGAACATTTAAAGTTTGACCTTAAAATTGTTTAACTCTTTTGACACCAAACCCCCTGAAACTGCCCCTGGTTCTACAACACAAAAGTTGTTTATTATAAATTACATAAACAAGAGTCGGCTTAAAAGTTCATTGGCTGACTATGAAAGGGTGATGCTAGAGCTGTGAAATCTTGCATGCATTAGTTTCAACTCTTCTTATTAATAACTTCATTGTTTCTTTCAAGGGACTTTGCTGAAAAATAAACCTCATTTGGTCATTCCATAAGAGTATCTTAGTCAGTCCATGAAATTTTCAATTGACCTTCATATATTGCAGTGATGCTAGAGATGTGAAATCTTGAATGCATTAATTTCAACTCTTCTTATTAATAACTGCAGTGTTTCTTTCCAGTGACTATGTTGAAAAATAAACCTCATTTGGTCATTCCATGAGAGTATCTTGGTCAGCCTTTGAACCTTTCAACCGACTCCCATATATTTATCTAAAATCTTTGCAACATAATTCCATGTAGAAGCCTTTGTTATGTACCAAATACAAGATAAATAACAAGAAAGTTAGTTATATTATTTAATCCCTCCTAATTCTTGGTTATTTACAAAATTATTTGAAAATCATAGGCAGTTTCGGTATGTTTTTTAATTAGATAGTACAAAAAAAATAATTTTATTGGGAGTAGAGAATTGATATATAAAAATGTCTGAAACATTATTTATTAACAATCAATTGGGAAGAAATGATATTTTGGTTGGTTCCACACAAGGAGCACATCGGTATTAATGAGCATACTGGAGTTGTACAAATATGTAAGATAGAAGGGAGTGCAAATTTCCATTTAATAATATAAATAGAATATAGTAATATAGTTAATATAAAGAACTGTGAGATACGTAATAGATGACTAAGTTTCAGAAAGATGGTACAATGTGGGTTTTCCGTAGTATTTTTGTTGGTGGTAAGAAACTCTCAGGTGAGTTGGACTGCACAAGGTCTTCAGAGAAGAAAACCCCTCTCAAGCAAGTGTTTCGGGTTTTAAGAAACTCTCAGGAGCTGGACTGCAGAAGGTCTTCTGAGAAGAAACCCACCTCAAGCGTTTCGACCCTTAAGAAACTCTCAGGAGAGCTGGTGGGGTATAGTTTGAGGGAATTTAGCTACCGTTTCTAGCAGGTAGAACGGCCACAGAGGAGGCAACTCATTGACTCAATAGAAGCTCCCCTGCTCTATTTACTCGATAGTGAAAAGAAAGACAATGGTGGTAATATGGCAGAGTAATTGGGAACTGGTAAACAGTTTGTGGATTTACAGAACTTAGTAAGATAATAAAAAACATTCTTTCACACAAATATATAAAGTTGATCCAGAGTATCTACTCACGGGTCTCAAATAATCGTGTGTGTGTATGTGTATATATGTGTGTGTGTATATATGTGTGTATGTGTATATGTGTGTGTATGTGTATATATGGGTGTCTTTGTGTATATGTATGTATGTGTGTCTCTCCTTATTAATTTTTCAGATTTAGGACCCAAGAGTAATGGAATCAGGTAAATTGGATTTGGTTTTTATTTATATTCACATCCATTTTTTCTATGCTAGCATAAGTGGAGTTGTTTTTTTGTAAAGTTTCCTTTACCTGATAAAAAATATCTATATACCTGCTACAGGTGGAATCAAATGAGTTTTTATGTACAAAAGTGTTATAAATATTTATAAAATCAGTCTCTTGTATTGTTTATAGTGTTTCTCTTTTTTAAGATTTTCCACCACATTTAATTAAATTGGCTGAAATGGTTTAGTTAAATTATGACAAGAACTAAATCCAACAGGGGTCGTTATATAGCTGGTATTCAGCTATCAACAAGAGACTTTTGTAACATGAAAACTTGAGACCAAAGCATTGAGAGCCAGCACATGCTGAGTATCAAACAGCGGTACCACGTTCCAGATTCTGTTTAATCTCTGCAGTATATTTCCCATAGAAACGTTCCAGCTTCTTGTTGAATTTCATATTTCTCTCATTGATGTAGTCGATATCAGCAGCTTCATCATAAGGTCTTCTTCGACTGTATTTCTCCCTTTTGTTGATCCTGAAATGTAATGAATAAAGTCTGAATAAAAGAATATATACTTGATCATTCTTACTTTTATTGTTCTATCTCTTAGTCTTGGACAGTCAATGAAAGATTCTTCATCTTCGTCCACTTATTCCGGTGAAAGTTGTGGGGGAGGAGCACAGAGTCCTCAGACAAGCCTTCTAGAGATTCCTATCAGAAGCAACCATCTCCAAATGATCCAACTGGATCTCCAAGTGAGACCAACCAAAGTTATAGATATTATCCATCTTGCTCTACCTCTAGGTTCCCTGCCAGTTGGCTTTGTCTCTAAAATCTATCCTTCAATTCTAATGAAAGAGTCTACAGTTTACATTTCATTACAAGCACTATTCTATGTCCATGGCCAAGACAGTTCTACCCTTTTGTAATTCCATTAAGCTAGGAACTTTTTTTCAGCACCTCGGTACATCCAACAAATCAAACTAAATAATGGAAACATCAACCTGATGCTAACTTAACAAAGAGGTTATAAAAACATTAATAAATCAACTTACTGTTTTTCTAAATCAGTTACCATTCTATCTACGGCAGTCTCAGAGTCTGTGTGTTGCTGCAATCCTAAAGTGTTAGCATCAGGAAAGAATTCTTCACCTCTTTATTTTTTCAAGAGAATATAGAAAAGAGTAAAGACCATTTTACTGTGTTGAATAATAAAATTATAAAGGCAGAGAAAAAGAAATGATGATTTAAAAATCATGTTGTTTAACCCTTTAGCATTTATCTTACTTTATATTTACTATTGTATTTTCATGGTAAAGACTTTATCTCACATAATATCGAATCTATGAAATTTTGATATCATTTATTTTGAGAACAATACCTTAAAGCAGGTATGAGAAGCCAGTTACGGCTGGTTTGAACAGAAAGAGGTGAGAGAATTCTGGCCAGATTTGGTCGGTTTAAATGCTAAAGGGTTAAAAGGAAGAAATAACAAAGCCAATGGATATTAGAAATTAAATTAATAAAGGAAATTTAAAACACTTACTTTTTTTCCATCTGCTGAAAATAGGAATCCATGTTTGGTTTAATCTGTTTAGTGTTCCTCTGATATTGACGGAAAGTGGCAGCCTCGTAATCTGAAAATGATACAGAATTAAATAATTTTTAAGAAGTCATTATATATTTTCTTCCTCTCTATAATTTACAGCAAACAATCTCTGACAAGCTTTACAAACATCTTAACTACAATCATACTTTATGTGAACCCATCAACCCCGAAATTAGTTAAATCTTGATTTTTAACAAGTAGATCCTTTCCTTTCCTCCCGTGATTCCTGATTGTGTTATATTACAAATACCATCTTAATAGGAAAATAACTATTAATTGTTCATTCATTAATTCATTTAAATACAATGTATTTTATTAGAAATATGGTAATGTAAGGGTTAAAGTAGCAATTTAATAAAGATATATATATGGAGGCACATGGCTTAATGGTTAGAGCATTGGCCTTGCAATCGAAAGGTTGTGAGTTCAATTCTCAGACCGGGTGATGTGTTGTTTCCTTGAGCAAGACACTTTATTTCACATTGCTCCAGTTTACTCAGCTGTAGAAATGAGATGATAGGGACTGGGGTCCCTATCATTCCATTGTAAAGTGGACGTGTAGGCACCCAGCACTCACTGTAAAATGAGGTTGGTGTTAGGAAGGGCATCCAGCTGTAGAAATCAAGCCAGAATCAGTTCCCGTCCCACCCTTGCAAGCAGGGAAAAAGCGGATGTAAAATTAAATGATGATGATGATGAAATGATATTCCATTAAATTTTTGTCTGACAATTAGCTCCATACTTTTCAACCACAAACATCATTTAGCCAACAAGGGAGCCACTAGAAAAAAAAATATACGGAAAAAAAAAAGACATGTTGGTCATGGTTAGAATACCTTATATCATAGCTTTTCTTGACCCTCTTTGACAAGAACAACAAACATAAACATCATGCTATATCCCAACTAGAAAACTTACCAGAGAAACCTGGATCTGGATTCCTCTTCTTCTTCTTCCGTTCCCATTTCTCAGCATCAGTGGCACTAATTTCAAGCAGCTTCACTTGATCATAATCTTCTCCTTTCTCTTTACACTCCTATTTTGATAAACAAAAACAAAAAACATGAAAATAATTTATTGATTTCCAACACAGGCGGAGGTGGTGAGAGCAGACCTCAGATCGCTGAAGCTTACGGAGGAGATGACGAAGGACCGTGACAAGTGGAGAGATGCTGTGCTGAATAGGACCCATCCCACCCTAGCAAGCAGGAAAACGCGGACATAAAATGATGATGATGATGATGATGGTGATACACCAAGGATATGACAAACTTTCCTGTGCCACAATGAAAATGAATGGTTGGCATTAGGAAGGGTATCCAGCCATAGAAACCATGTCTCAAAAATAAATGAGATGACACCTCAGTCATGTCATGAATGTGACATCCCTAGTTCTTGTGCCACAATAAAATCAAGTATATATGGTACCTCTTTTTACTTTTTTTACTTGAGAGGAAACCTTGAAATAAATAAACTAAAATACCTTCTGTTTTTTATATTCTTCTTCTTCCCATTCAAGTCGTTTTTGTTTTTCTTCATAATTAGAAGGTAGGTTCTTCTTACGATCTTCTTCAGCTACTTCTTGATGATTGAGTTTCCTTGCTTCATTCTACAATAAAAATAATAACAGATTTGACTGTAAATTAACTTAACAACATGCAACACAGCTAGTTGATGACATGCAAAGAAGAGTCTACCTTCTAAGGACACAACACGCTGCCTAGTCTGGGAATCAAACTCACAACTTTGCACCATAACCACTACATCATGCACTTTCACTGTTGAAAAGTATTTAATGAAATAAAGGTAAGCAAATAGAAAATATTTTTACCATTCGCAACTGAAGATTTTGAAGTCGTTGCATTCTTTCCTTACGCTTCCGAGCTTCTTCTTGCTGTTTTGCAGTAAGTGGGGCCTTTTTCTGTAATAATAATAATAAAATGATAAAGGGAACAATTATATCATCATCACCATTACTAGCTAATAAATTTTAATCCCGCCGAGGTTAACTTTGCCTTTCATCGTTACGGGGTCGATAGAATAAAGTACCAGTAATGCATTGGGTAATTGCTGGCCTTGTGCCAAAAGTAGAAACAATTATTTATTGGTAAATATGTAACAATATACATTTATTAATTTGCCCTTCTTAATGTCAATCACTTTACTCAGTATACTGATCGTATTTTATCTTCGCACCAACTTTACAGAATGTACTGGGTGTATTTTATCATGATACCAGCATTAAAACTTTACAGAATGTACTGGGTGTATTTTATCATGACACCAGCAATACATACAACTTTACAGAATGTACTTGGTGTATTTTATCATGACACCAGCAATACATACAACTTTACAGAATGTACTGGGTGTATTTTATCATGACACCAGCAATACATACAACTTTACAGAATGTACTGGGTGTATTTTATCATGATACCAGCAATACATACAACTTTACAGAATGTACTGGGTCTATTTTATCATGACACCAGCAATACATACAACTTTACAGAATGTACTGGGTGTATTTTATCATGATACCAGCAATACATACAACTTTACAGAATGTACTGGGTCTATTTTATCATGACACCAGCAATACATACAACTTTACAGAATGTACTGGGTGTATTTTATCATGACACCAGCAATACATACAACTTTACAGAATGTACTGGGTGTATTTTATCATGACACCAGCAATACATACAACTTTACAGAATGTACTGGGTGTATTTTATCATGACACCAGCAATACATACAACTTTACAGAATGTACTGGGTGTATTTTATCATGACACCAGCAATACATACAACTTTACAGAATGTACTGGGTGTGTTTTATCAGGGCAACAGCTCTAAAGAGGTTATTATGTACTCAACTATGACCATCACCATAGATAACTTATATTGACTGTGTCTCTTGAGGTAAATGTTTGGGATAATACTGGCAAGTAAGCTTCTACTTTGTGTAAATCGGAGTTGACGATACTTTAATAGTGAAATGTATGAAAAGTAAACAAGATTTCTTTTCGTTGGTTTTTGTTTGTGTTTTCAGTTGAATGGGAAACATATGTAGCCTAAAATTGATTTTTAAGAAGAATAAAACACGTTCTGTTGGGGGGAAATATGAAGATTTGGCAAATCTTAAGGGAGAAACCACAAACAGAATATAAGCTTTTATTTATATAACAAAATCGTGAAACATTTAATATTTTTAATGACTGACGTTAGAAGTAAGAGAATTATATATATTCATATATAACAAAAACAGAAACAATCTGTTAATAAATACTTACACTAGCAACAGAGCGAGGTTTAAACATTTTGATGTATTTAAATTGACAAAATATTTTCAGTTTAGATTAACAAAACCGGAAGTAGCGTGAGCAATGAAGGTCGCTTGCGATAACAACTTCCCTCGAGACAATACAGTAATAGACTGGATTCAGATAGAGGCCATCTTATAACAGAACATATATTTAGCTGTTCTTTGTATTATGAAAGATTAAAATGACTGTAAACTGTTTATTATAATTTGTAAAGTAACTAATTAAATTAGTTATATAATCATTTAATAAGATTTGAAAAGTTTCTTTTTAAGATATGTTTTTAGTCGTAGAATTCGTCAGCATCGATGGTTCAGTGGTAGAATGCTCGCCTGCCACGCGGGCGGCCCGGGTTCGATTCCCGGTCGATGCAAGGATTTATATTTTATTCATCTTGAATATAGATTTGTAAATGGTTAATTTGTCTTTAATGTCGATACAAACTTTTTTGCCTTTATGTTAAATCGATTTATATTTTATTGATTTCACAATTTTTTTTTTTTTGTTTTTTTGTTTTTTTTTTGTTTTTTGTTGTTGTCCATCTGTCATACTTCAAACAGCTTGCAATCTTCAGCTTGTTGAACAATAAAACCCGGGTTTGTCGCTGAATGTACCAGATTGCTGCTTGAAAAAGTTATTGCATTGGGTTCTGATGTGTTGTGGAGAAGCTTGTAGATGAGGACATGACATGAGGCCACCAACGAAAGGAATGCTGGTGATACCAATGAAAGTTGAGACCAAAGACCGAAGCCACTGTATCTATCGTCTACTGTTTCCATCTGGTATCAAACTGGATGTTGCATATCTCCTCCACACTGAGCTGGAGGCAGGCAGTGATCACAAATTTCAATGGTTTTGCAACTAGAAAGTTTCCCTCTGAGGCACAAGCCTGGACAAGGTATATTTGTGGAAGTGCAGCAGTCACCCATGCATACCAGCCTCCCCTCTCCATGCCACCGATGATGTCCAAGGGAAAGGTAATGGCTGATACAGCTTGGCACCAGTGACATCACAACTCATTTCTATAACTGAGTGAACTGGAGCAACGTGAAATAAAGTGTCTTGCTCAAGGACATAACAGATCACCCAATCCGAGAATCAAACTCATAACCTCTCAATTGCAAGCCCAACATCTAACCTCTAAGCCATGTGCCTTCACTAACATTCATAGATACATACATACATAGACACACACACAAACACACATACTTACATAAGCTCAGCAAACATAGCTTTGTTTAAGTTCAGTGAAGAAACGTACATAACATATTTTGTCAGTAAAGTAACGAGTTCTGTACAAGTTTCTGACAATAATTAATCAATAAGCAGGTTAGGCTCACTAATAATTGATCAGTGAATCAACAATGAGCCAATGGATTTATCAATATCTAAAGTAAATACATGGCCTCTGTGAGAAAGGAGGTATAATGACAATATTTATACAAGTCAGTCAAATCTGGAATTAGAACTATACTGTGTTGTTTTTAACACGTAGTTACTACTACTGCTACAGCTGCTATTACTGCTACAGCTGCTACTACTGCTACAGCTGCTACTACTGCTACAGCTGCTACTGTTGCTCCCACATATTACCTAGAGTTTGAATTTAGATATACGAGGGTTGACTCAGAAATTCATAGGCTGACTATGAAGGAGTGATGCTAGTGATGTGAAATCTTGCCTGCATTAATTTCAACTTTTCTTATTAATAACTGCATTGTTTCTTTCCAGGGACTATGTTGAAAAAGAAACCTAATTTGGTCATTCCATGAGGGTATCTTGGTCAGCCTATAAACTTTTCAGCCAACCCTCGCAAGCTAAGCATTATATTCAGCTGAGGATTGTGAAAGTTTTAACCATTTTGATACCAAACTGCTCACCCCAACCCCACCTCTGGTTCTATGATACAAAGTTGTTGATTTTT
The DNA here is from genome assembly GCA_964016885.1 of Eledone cirrhosa. Taxonomy (NCBI): domain Eukaryota; kingdom Metazoa; phylum Mollusca; class Cephalopoda; order Octopoda; family Eledonidae; genus Eledone; species Eledone cirrhosa. Next base: position 3,861,813 of record OZ024750.1, on the reverse strand, counting down.
TCAAATGTTTTATCATCATCATCATCATACAGGTAGCTAGCAAAACATCCACAGATAACCCACACATCAAGATATCACCTAATTATTCCAAGCTGTTTCCTTGGAGTTCTTAGTTGTACTGGGAGAATAACTGTAAATATGTGTATGTATCCCAACCTGAACTCAAGTAAACATATTTAAGACTATTCAACAGAATTCGTAATATAATCGGCTTGTCTCCCCACAATCCCGGTGGACAGAATGGAGAAGGCGTTTCCCCGGAGGACGGCAAGGGAGACGTGTTGTTATTGTCACTTTCATTGTTGTTGTTATGATAATGATGAGGTATTGTAGATAAAACTATATTTAACTCCAAGATCAGAGACATATATACATAGAATGTAGACACAATGAGTATATCTTCAACACATTTTCTATTTTTTTCTATTCTTAAACATTCTAGCATATATTTCTATTTCCTACGCTATTTCTGTAGGCAGTAAATTAGCAGAGATGTTAAAACGTCAGATAGAATGCTTTGTGGTATTTGTTCTGACTCTCAGCACTTTGAATTACAACACTCGCCAAGGTCAACTTGCCTTTTTATTCTTTCAAGATTGATAATAAAAAAAAATACCAGTTCTGTACTGGCGTTAATTCTTGCTTTATAATTATTTATCACTTCCACTCTATCCTTTTCTGGAAGAATCACCCAAGTTCAGATTTGAAAGATGGGCTCTTTAAATGCCCAAGATACACAGTATATCACTAGGGTGCCACCAAAACTCCATCAGCTTGATAATGAAAAAGTTAGTTATATTATTAAACCCCTACAAATATTTGATTATTTAAAAAAAATATTTGTAAATCATAGACAATGTCTTTCATTAAAAATATGGTAACAAAAGGTTAAAATGATAATATTGTCCTCCAAGACAATAAGTCGAGAATTAGCAACATCAAATGGAAAACTAAAGTTTCCAGGTTCAATCTTTAACCTAACTCAAGAATATCACTTGAAAATAATTAGAGAGAATATTGTATCTGCAATGCATCCAAGGTGAAGAAAATACTTTAAATACAATTGTCTGTATAAGAAACTCATTTCAGAAAAATACATATTTTTCTGCCTGAGGATAAAGTACATCACCCTGACTATCTCCATTCATTTGATTGATAAGATACACTCCTACTTCATGGTTAAGTAATTAGTAATAGGCAGAGCTGCAGTAAAAGCAATCACACCATCAGCTGCAAAACTGTGTCAACTAATTAGCTCTCATTGTACAAATGAACAAAAGAATTTAATAACAACATACATAATCTAAACAATGAGACAATATAGAAAATATGATGTTAAGTTAAAAGGTCTATACCAAGAATTTGACAATAGTGACCTTAGTCTACTATATATTTGAGAGTGTATGTATGTTTGTATATATATATGTATGTGTGTATGTTGCCAGAAGGCTCCAAAACAGTACATCCTAGAGAAAAATTGATTTGATTTTCAAAATCTGTGTTTCAAGAAGTTTTGGGGATATATGGAGCTTCTTAATTCCCCCAAAATAGAAAATAGTAATATTATCAATCACTGTCACCATGACAATTTAAGTAGTCTGGCTTTTATCAGCGCCTAATGCATTCCTTTAACATGACCTTATTGATAGAATTAATCTTTAATTTTGTCATGATACACAACTATTCCGTTTTCTCCTTCAACAAATTCACTTTATTTAAACTTATAAATAACTTGTACGATTCCAATCTATCATGTTTAGACTATCCTTCATTTTATATCAACTTTCTATGCTGGCACAGATGATATATGTTGTCATGATCCAAATTAGGATTAAATTTTACTCATATCTTCTGTTTTTAGCATGGTTTGTACAGTTGAAAACCTTTCCTAACACCAACTATTGTGGTGAGAGCTGATCTCATATCTGTTGTAGCTGTGGAGAAATGCTGTACTGAGAAGGACCAATCCAACCATGCAAGTGGGGAACAGTAGACGTAAAATGATGATGATGATGACTTGATATGTTTAGTGTGACAGCAGCACCAGAGCAATTGTCATGCATTTAGAAAAACTAAAGAGTTTGCTTTGCTCTATGTTGGCTTCATTCATTCACCAACCAATTTACAAAGTGTATAGGGTGCATTTTATCATGACACCAATACTAGATAGGTCACTTTATTCCCTGCAAGTCTAAAGGGTCTTCCCTGGACTATGTTGTTTCTATTCTTTCAAGGCAAATGTGACTAAGATAAGTATGATGAGAAAAGGTGAAAAACAGGATGACAGGAGAGAGAGTAATGGAAAAGAGACAGTGATAGCTACATCCTGGTTGTTGGTGAGGAAATATTTCGCTTTGAGCTATAATAGAATTTAAATAATTGTTTCGACTTTTGGTGCAAGAATTAAAATAATGGAGCCTCTTTGCAGTTGCTTGACCTGCTAGAAATTTCAAAGAATTGTACTTATAATCACGCCAGTCCATTTTAAAGAATAACAATACAAACATTAGCAAAAACAACTACAAAATAATTCTTAATCGCGCCAAATGTATTCCCGGACAAAAACAGGTACGACGCGGCGCATCGTAAAAAAAATTCTGCAGCCGCCAAACTAATTAAAGTTTGATAAAGTGAAAGTGGCACGTTACACAAATAATTACCCTTAGAGGCATCCATACTTAAATCAATTTTAAAATAATAGGAATTTAAAAAATTTTTTTGTAGGATTTCCGTTCACTTAAAAAAGAAAAATGAATGTTTTCAAAAACATGTGTTCTTTATTCTGTATTATCAAACGGTAAACAGTTTACACAACCAATTTTATTTAATATTAAAAAAAAACTTATTTCGAAACAGTTTACAACGGTGAACTTGTTTTGTTTCTGTTCAAGAAACGTGTAGTGCAGCCACATCACCATTTTCGAAATTTGTAAATATAGACATTAAAAAAAATAATAATGGTATTCTATTTGAAGAGAATATCTCTAAATACAGAATATTTTAATTAACTTTTGAAAAATAATTATATAATTATGTTAAAATTAAAAGAAGTAAAATTTTCTAAAAATTATCAATACTACCAAAAGTGAAATGTTACAGTCGTAAAAAGTCAACAAAAGTACAAATATGTTTATGAAATATACTATAGGTTTTTTTAATATATTTTATTAAGATGTATATAAAAATTAAGATATATTGGGAGAAGGATATATATTTGTGGGTTTATTAGTTGAAATATTCGTTCGGTTTGTTTGTCTATGTTAAAATGATTAAACGTCGTCTACCGGTGTTGCGCTACTTATCTCCCCCTATGCCAGAAACATGGAGCCTGTCATCTTTGCTCTACACGCCTGGCAAGCTGTTTTACTTTGCTTACTTTTTGCTGTTATTTATGTCGGCAGTCTTTACGCTTGGATTAATAATACCAATAGAACTCGAGATCATCCCGAAATAATCAAACGAAGATTTGTCAGTGTCGGTATAGTTGCATTACTTGTACCACCTCTATTGTGGTGTTTCAGCAAATACCAAACTTTCACCAATCCTGATGGCCGCACTTTATTTGAATGGCTAGGGCTACGTTTTTGGGGATTCATACCAGCACTTGTCTTCCCCCTTCTGCTTACTATGGTCTTATTTTCCGGTCCACTTTATTTACATTATATTGACGGTGTATTTAGTTTGTATTTGGAACCGAAATACTGGTCAAGTAGTTTTAAATCACTAATCTGGCTCCGAAACCATTTAGTGGCTCCGTTTTCCGAAGAATTCATATTCCGGGCATGTATGTTGCCGGTTCTGGTTCCGTCTTTTGGCGAATGGTATGCTGTTTTCTGTTGTCCTCTCTTCTTCGGAGTTGCACACTTTCACCACATGATCGAAACAGTTATATTCGGACACCAAGCGTTTAAAGATGCCCTGAAGCAATCTATTTTCCAATTATTCTATACCACTATATTTGGAGCCTACTCAGCATTCCTCTTTCTACGAACTGGTCATTTAGTGGCGCCAGTCATTGCACACGCATTTTGCAATCACATGGGTTTTCCACCTTTCAACGAAGTAATGGCACATCAACAACCTGGACGAACCAAAATCATTTTCTTCTTTATTGCTGGACTTTCTGCTTGGTTGATTCTTCTTTATCCTCTCACCACTCCAAGCTTTTATTCTAACGAAGTATACAGTCTATAAAACAATTCAAATTTTGACGGAAGTACATAATTACTACTATGTTCAATAAACATTAAAAAAAAAAAAAAAGGAAGAAAGAAGCCAAAATCTTCTAAATCAAATCATGAATTGCCTTAAAATTTAATTATGAAAGAAAAATATTTTTATTACCCTTTTTTTTATATTTTCCCTTCCCTTCACATTAAACTCACACAGACCTTTCTGGAATTTAAGTCGACCCTTAATATAAATGGATTTCGACTTAAAACGAAGGTGTTGACCATTTTTCAAATTTCTGGTTAGTAAATTCTTCACTGCTACATTCAATCATATTACATAAAACTAACATTTTTCTCTCTTCTCATTTCCTTTTCAACTGCTAATCAGAATTCAAATATATTATTAAAAAAACAAAAAAAACTGTCGTTCGAAGTTCGAAGTTCTTTTACCAAAATGATTCTCATTTAAAATCTTTGGTTAATTCCATGACTTAATGTGACACGAAGTCGGTAGAGAACCATTTAACTGCTGGGTGGCATTACCTGTCACTATTAGAATTGGTTTTATACTCAGGTCTTCCTGTCTATTTCTATTGAAGGACGAAATACACACAAAAAAGACAGTAAAATAATTTCATATTTTCTTTCACAAGTCCTAATTAGTTTTTAATTCTTGTTTTGTTTCATTATTAATTTTTTTTTTGTCTGTCTTTGTCTTGTTTATTCTGTGATCGTCTTTATGACTAAGATTTGTAAATATGATTAGAATCAACGCCTTCTATTATATTTATTTTATTTTTAACCTCTCGAAAAGTTCTTGGGGGAAAGAAAAAGAAGAAAAAAAAGAACAAATTCTTGTATTTTGTTGAAGTTTTAGAATCAACGAAATTGTATAACTTTGGGATTTTTTCATTTACAAAGCTTTAAAAGTTGTTTTTTTTTTATACCAATAAAAAAAAAAAAATCACAAAGTTCTCATGACTAGTGCCTTACTATAATTAAGAGAGAGATTCGAGTTTGATAAGAATTTCAGTTACTATAACTGATCCAAATTAATGGAAGAGCTGATATTAGTTACTTTTGAATGATCTTTAAGACTGACCAATCCCTTTCTATACCATTTCTATTTCTTGTGAAATAAAAGGTATTCATTAATAACTGGAAGGGAGAAAATTGACGAAATCCCTCTACTTGGCTTAATAAATTATTCAAAGTGACATTTCAGTTTTTATTTGAATTTTATATAAATTTTTATGAAAACCAAACTCTACATTGTTTCATCCTAAAGTTGTAAAACAACACCGAACAGGAAATAACTAGGAGGTTAATATAACAATCGTTTAAAAAACAAAAAAAAAGAACCTGACTGCGACACGAATCATTTAAAATTCTCTATAAATCTGTTGATCAAAATGATAGGATTTATTTTCAGAAAGTGAAATGAATAGTAGGCTACATTTGTGAAATATCTTGGTAGGTTACAATGCAATCGTGAAAAATCTAATGTTCCAGGTGGGTTTTTCCTCAGAGAAGATCAGTTACACCCAAGCCTCTACGTGGTTGTTCTAACTTCTAGAAATAGCAGCCAAATGGTCTTAAATTACGTTTTAAGATTATCACTATCTAAATCTGTTTTCTGTTTTCCCTGCTAGCAAGGGTTGGATAGGTCGTCACAGATCATGCCAATGTTAAACCGGAACCACTGACCTCTCAAACGAACCAAAGAGTCGGCCTATATCTTGCTTACGTATGTTCCCATACTTTAGTATTCTAGGAGAGTTTTGTCATGGCACTAACACTGAGGAGGTTGTCATGTCTTTGACACAACTGCAGAGTCCTCATGGCCCTTTGTTTGGCAAGTATTCTACAGCAGGATACCCTTCCTATCACCAATCACTTTACGGAGTGTACTGGGTGCGTTTTATGGTGGCATCAAAAGAAGAAAAAAAGACATTAGATAATGTAGTCAAGATACACAACAAACGTTTTAAGACTACCTTGCTAAAGCAAGTGTTAGAGTAGTCTGCCATGGGGCCAGCAAGACTATTTTTCCTTATCGTCTGTATACCCTTCACCAACCCCTCTGGCTTTCCTTTCCTCTTCCTTTATCATTAACTACGTCTTTTTTTTTACCTCCCTCTACACATGACTCAACCATCTCATTCTGTTTCTCTTCACATCATTCTCTGCAATTCATTGTTTTCATCTCTCTAAGAGGTACCCCACTCATCCATCAGCCCATTCTCTGTTCCGTTCTTTCCAGCTCTACATAAATCACGGCACTTCTCACACATGCGGCTGACACCATTTCTTTCAGTTTTAGTGACACTCCTTTGCATTAGCACACTACTCAGGATACTAAGAGTCTGATCCACCCGCTTCATTCAATATCCTGCTACAATATTCAATGAACCCTTCACACCACTACATTTTCAATATACCTACTTAATGTATATTACACATTTAACACTGTTCACTCAAACACCCTTCCTGCACTTGGCCACCTGAGATTGGATTACTCATGTTGCACCCCCATTCCTTCTCCACATCCAACAAGTTCTCCAGGTATCTTTTTCCACCTTTCCTTAATTCCATCCAAGTCTACAATAACTTCTCCCACTTCATCCTGTCACCTCACCTCTCTCTAACTGCCTTATAATTCTAAACACCTCTAGCTGTATATACTATTGTATTTTTGTGGTAAAGGTTTTACCTCATAATATTTACATTACTCTCATCATCATCATCATCATCATCTTCGTTTAACGTCCATTTTCCACGCTAGCATGGGTTAGACGGGAGTTGTCCAACTTGAGGCAAGGTTGGTCGGGTGACCATGTCTCGCTCATATAGGACTATCTGGCAGGTTTTCTACGGCTGGATGCCCTTCCTAACACCAACCACATTTACAGTATGCAACTGGGAACTTTTTACCGTGTTACCTACACGGCTCTATATATACACTATTGTATTTTTGTGGTAAAGGCTTTATCTCACAAAATATTGACTATGAGATTAATACCATATCAGTATGTGTGGCCAGTTTGAATTCTGGCCGGATACGGCCAGTTTAAATGTTAAAGGGTTAAACATAGGTTTAGAGAATGTAGTCCAGGTAGACTATTTGAAAATAAGCTGGAATGGCCAAAACCTTTGGTCACATTCTCTTCTGTCAGAGCTTAGCTTGGGGCCAAAGTGTTATGTTCTTTGCACTGTAACCCTTGACCCTGCCAATGACCTTGTGGTCCGTAGTTTATCAGCTTTGTCTGACAACAATAATGTCATTACTCTTATAAATTACTATTTCAACCTACTAGATAAAATATCAAACCTTGATAAACCAATCAAACACATTTCATGGTTAAAAAGTGAATATTTGTGCAGAACATGGCATTTTCCTGACATTTGTACATTCTATGTACTATACATGCACCTTTGATGAGTTGTAGTGCACCTGAGCACTGTACACAATAATTTCATTATTATTATTTAAGATATATCTAATGTAGCTGTGAAACAGTTTATTAATTGGAAGACTCACTTTAAAAAGAATAAAATGTAAACACTTTCTATTATTTTCTACCATTACGCGTTTCAGAGATTATTGTCTCTTCATCACAAAATGACTACCTCTATAATTCTACCTATGCCAAACAGGAGGAAATTACCAGACATTGCCAGTTTAATATACATTCATTTGGCCACAATTTAATAAATATTCATGCAGAACACAGCATATATTAGATTTAAGATAAATTTAAAGGAAATATAACTATTTTTTTTGTTTCATTGGAACCTTTGTGTAGACACTATTTTAACATCTGCTTTCCAAGCCAATATGATAGGATGGGTTGTCATGCTTGGAGTGACTTCATATGTTCCATATTTGACATGGTTTATACAGTTGCAAGCCTTTCCCAACACCAAACACGGTATGCTGGATGCATTTTTTTTATTTTGTCAACCTTAAAAGGATGAAAGGCAATATTTTAGTTCAGTGTGCAGGTGGAACTAATACTACAATGCATTCATTCTATCTGACATTCTAATGATTCTGCCAGCTTGCTTCCTTCACAAAGCCATTTTAAATTAGCAAATAGAAGAAAAACAAGAAAAATCCAGATTACCAGATAGCTTATCATACCATTTTATACTGGCCTATTTTTACAAGTGTTAAAGATTGAAAGCCAATTGTTAATACTCTTATGAATAGTTTAGACTATACAATGGAAACCTTATGACATCGTTGCATCTCAATTGCTTTTACTAGTCATCAAAACTTTCTAATGTGTTACTTGTAAAGCATCTACCAGTGAGTCATAATAACTGGAACAAAAAGAAAAGAATATAGCCTAGTCTGTGTAAGTAAAAAGCATAATTAATGTTTTAATTTCTAATTTAATTAATCTACACCCACCAAAATAATTACTAATATAATGTTTATGAAAATTCTAGAACAATGAATGCCCCAATTGCATTTTTCTGTCTCTTTATAAAAGTAGAAACTTAAATGGGATACATTTGGTAGTTTAACATTTTCTATGTCTGAATTAAGATGGACTCATATTTGATTCCATAGTTAATACACAAAGTAAAAGTTTGATCATTTATAAGTTATAATAAAATTAACTTACTTTAATTTACATGCTACTGCTCTTGTGCATCTATTGAATATGAAATCCTTCTGTCAGCCTACCTGAGACACTACATTTGCATTGAGCACACAGTAAGGCCATTAAACGGGTATGATAGTATATATGGAGTCATAGTGGCACTGCTGTGACATACAGGTCTTGGACACTTTAAACCTGGTGGAGCCCATCCCACTCTCCAGGTCTGAACACAACTGATTTCTTCCAGAGAAAGAATCAACCCCAGTATCAGACTGGTACATATTTTTTTTTTTTATCAACCTCAAAAGGATGTAAGGCAGTATTTGAACTCATAAAACACACAGCTGAAAGAAATACCACCAAGCATTCTATTAGACATTTTAACAACTGCCAATTTGCCACCTTACAATTGGTATAATTACAAGCTTAATAGTTTTATTTACTTGCAGTAATAGGATGATATCTTGCATGCAAACTAGTAGCTATGATAGTCACTCAACCATATCTTCTCCAAATGACACTAAGCTACATTAAAAAGGGATTGTAAAATTGGATGATACAACAAGTCTGTAGGAGTGGAGGTGGAATAGACAAATTATATATATATATTTACTAGAGGTCATAGAATTACTATTGAAGACTCAATCTTCATTCTGTCTGCCAGAAAGTGAATGAGTCATGATATATACACATGCATGCTTGTGTATGGAGGGGGAATATCAGGTGTAGCATTGGCGAATTTCAGGAAGAATGCAAGTTTTGAAGGATGCTGTGACCCCACAGCTAACAACTGATGCAGGTAGTTTGTTCCATGTTTCAGCATCTAACATCAGGTAGATTTCTGCACGATAGAACTATACGACTACATGACTTATTTTTATTACAGTGTATCCCTCAGGATCAATCTTGATAGAGTAGATGTATGATCAAAAGTGTTCCACTCATAACTGTCCTGCTTTTCTTGTGTATCAAATACTCTATTGTACAACCCTGCAAGGTGGTTGTAATAGTGCCATAATAGAATAAGCACCTAGTCCACCATGTTAAGTGGGAGAGCTGGTGCCATGAAAAATGCTCCCAGTACATGCTGTATCTCCTTGAAAGATGCAGAGGAGCTTGCAGGAGACCACCAGCACTGGTTGACCTGGTCAGCTCTACACATGAAGAGGCTTTGGAATCACGGCCTTGTTGAGCAAGAGTGAGAAGAAGAAAAGACATGCTGTAAACTGGTAGTGCTGATACCACAAAAGACTAAATAACTCCCAGTATATACTGTAGAACTTCCACTACCCTATCATCATTTCATACCATTAAAAGCTATTTTCCTATGCAGAGTCTGACTAAGGCTCCTCCCCCTTCATCTCTCCTCTGGAACATAGCACACATCCATTTGTCTCCTCTCAAGTGGTTCCACAGTGCTTCTGTAAAATTGTTTCATTAACTTGCAGTGCAGAATTCAACTTTTATGAAAATACATTGGAAAGGGAGAAGCTACAATCAACTTGCACACAATACTGGTATCTCAGAAGATTTTAGTGGTGCCCCATCAAGCCAGTGTAAAATGCAATTGTCCAGTATAGACTGGGTCTGCATCTTGGACTTTTCTCAATTCTTACGACAAGTGTTCCAGTTGATTGATGAGACAGCTTGCTCATGAAATGAACATGCAAGTGGCTGAGCATTCCAAAGACATGTACCTTTAAGGTAGGTAATTCTCAGGGAGATTCAGCATCACTATGTGACAAGGCTGGCCCTTTGATTTACAGATACAACTTTCCGACAATTTCCAGCCAAATGAACTGTAGCAATGTAAAATTAAGTGTCTTGCTCAAGGACAACATACCACCAGGAATCAAACTCATGACCTTATGATCACAAACCAAACATCTTAACCACTAAACCATGCACCTTTACAGAATCAATATAGTATTTACTAGCATTTAATACTGAGCTAATGATAAGTCACTATGAGGTTACCCGATGTACTAGAAATAGCTACACCCTACCTTAACAAAAAAAAAAAAAAAAAAACGAAAGACATTCATAATGTAGTCCTAGATACACTGTACCTGACAAAGAGATGATCACAGTTGAAATGACTTAACCATGAAGGATTAGAACTAATCTGGTTCTAATGTAACACCATCTCTAGTGACCTTCAGCCCAGGCTCTGCTGTCCGCCAGGCCAAAGAGTACAAACTATCTCAGTATCGAACTCTCCGATAGGTTTGTGGTAGAACCTGTAGCAGTGGAGATATCCAGCATTGCTGATCCATAGATCCACATCCCTCCTCACTGCTATTGGAGCGGAGTTGACTGCCCAGAGGTGCGAGGTGGAGCAGCAGTTTCAACACATCTCCAGGGCAATGTATTCTCCATCCTGTCGGCCAGGACCCACAGGCAGATGGAAAGTTAGTTGGAAGTGGGGGATACTCGTTCGGACGTCACATATTTCCTCTTCTCACCCTACTTTCAATCATACTATATGTATTCACAGCATACATCCATGCCTGGAGAAAATTATTTTAAAAGGAGTAGGACACCAATAGCCTATTAATCTACATAAACAAATGAACACGATTTGATGCAAATAGCAATACGAAAATTTTTTTTTTTTTCAGTAAAAGTTACTGAACTTCGCCGATCAAATGCTATGGCAGGGATAGCCATCACAAATATAACCTAAATTACATTTACAAGAATAGTTTAAGACCCTTAAATTAATAACTGAAAAATCAGTTGAACGTGATTTTGAAATTCCACAAAAATTAATGTCATTGCATTACTTTGATTTCGGAATTTACACTGCAAAATATTTTATTTACGGTTGATTGTTAGAAATGTACTGTAAAGTGATATTTCCTTTGAGTAAACAAGTGAATTACCACTCCTGTTTAACATTGTAAAATATTCTTAAATTTACGCCACATATCTAACTGAAGTGGGCATTATTTCCTGAATATATTGAACTATTAAATAATGTTATTTAAGCAAGCAAACCAATGCTAACTGTAGAAGCTATATGGTATTATATTGTATAAATATTAAAATCAATAAACCGTTTCTGAAACCGATTAAATCAAAGTAAAAAAAAATAAAAAAAAGTGTTTTTTTTTTTTTTTGTATTTTCTGTATATATCCAAGTAATATATACAAAAATATTATAAAAAAAAAAAAAAAAAAAAAAAAAAAAAAAAAAAAAAAAAAAAAAAAATCACTCAGAAGACAGGCTAAGCTGAAAAACTTAAGCCAAGCTAACCTCGGCGGATTTGAATTCAGAATATAAAGGGATGTAACTGTACTGCACAGCATGTTGTAACGGCGCTCTACCGATACTGCCAGTCAACAGCGTTTAACAAAATAATTGTTTCTACTTTAGGCACAAGGCCAGCAATTACCCAGTGCATTACTGGTACTTTATTTTATCGACCCCGTAAGGATGAAAGGCAAAGTTTAACAAAATAATTATATTAAGTAATAAGGGAAATAACTGAAAGAAGATTTCTATAAATGAAGCAAGGTTTTCGCTCATGTACATCTTAGAAATTGTTGTATCCTCGTACCAATACCAAAACAGAAATATTTCCATTGTGCCACCTGAGGGAACATTCACCTAAAATAAAACAAATATTAATTACCCGTTTTATAGAGAAAAAATTTTCATTATGTCATTAAGATGAATTCAAAATAAAAATAGACGATAAAATTCAATTTTAGCTGTTTTAATGTTTTATTTATTTTTTTTTTATTAGATTTTAATGATTTTTACATTGATTAACTATTTTTTTTAATTATTTTACTTTCCAGTAAGAAATATTTAAGTATCTTAATGAAATAAATGTGCACTTATAAAGGGAAACAACTTTGATAGCCTTGTGGAAAATATATAATCTTCCATCATTCCATTTTAAAAACAATATCAATATTTATCAACTTTCTACTATTTTTATTGTTTAGTTAACCCTTTTCACACCAACCCGCCAGGAACCACCTCCAGTAAAATGCTAGAAATGATTTTTTTAAACAATCTATACCATCGATTAAAACAACGTAGAATCTACTGGTAGGGCAGCGAACTAGCTGAGTCGTTAGAATGTCAGATAGAATTCTTTGCTTGTATTTGCTCAGGCTCTGAGTTCAATCTTTTCGAGTTTGATAAAAACAAATGTACCAGTCAAGCGCTGGGGTCTTTTTTGCTTTCTCACTTCATCTATCACTCTCCTTCTCTGGAAGAAATCGATTGTTCCGACAAGAGGGGGATTAGCTCCGACCGGTTTAGAATGCCCTAGAAATACTGTATGTCACTACGGTTCCCCTCCGACTCAATCACTGGTACTTTATTCTATCCACTCTAGAAAAGTGAAAAGCAAAGTTATTTCGGTGAAATTTGAATTTGAAACGTAACGTAACTTATCTGCCTTTTGGTCGACGCTCTAACGGATTCTACCAAATCAATGTTACAATGAGAGTATTTACGTCAAGTATTCAGATAATTATTGTTCTAACATAAAATGCAGAAGCGACGAAGGCAGAGTCGTTAAAATATCGGATAGAATGCTTTTTCAAATCTCCAGTCTCTGAGTTCAAATCCTTCCATGGTCAACTTTGGTTTCCATCCTTTCGAGGTCGCTAATTAAATGTACCAGTCTAGTATTTATGTCGATTCTTACTCTATATTACTTCAACTCACATTCTCCATTTCTGGAAGAAATCGGCTGTGTTTAGACCTGGAAAAAGATGGACTATCAGCTTTGACGTGCTCAAGACGACCCCCGTCCGCCTCTCCATCAGGAGTTACGGGTCCATACATACAATATCAAAGCACAAAGAATAACAATACCTCTTGAGGCTGGATCTCCAGAAAAGGTTGTGGCGACATATTGGTTTGGTGTCCTTTGAGAAATGGTACATACACCTGTATATTAAAGTATATAACATTAATAAAATATTTCTTGTGATATCTTTTAATTGGTTCCCCCACCTCAAAGAGACACGTTTTGTTTTGTTTTAAACATTTCACAGCTTTCGTCACACTACTTAAAAATATATTGAATGGCGTTAAAAGACGAAGGTTCTTTAAATCATGTTGCTCTGTGTGGGGTATAGAGTGACTGTTATTGTTTCTGTAGCAATTTTGATAATTGGAGGTAAGACGGTTGCTAGCTTCGTGCTCCAACCTTCCTCGCTACTTAATTTTAAAATAAATCTAGGATCAAATAAAGCAACGAGAAAATAAATAAACGATGACAAATTATATATCTTATATCCCAGTGAAGTTATAAATGTTCAAGTTGAACTGACCTTGGTATCGGAAACTTCGCCAATGTCGAAGACGTTGTAAAGACACATTAATTATCCTATCAGACCATTTCTGTGCGAGTTCTTTGATGTAGTCGTTCTGTTCACCGATTACTTGGTCAATTGCCTGGGAAAATTGAAGTTTGTCTAATTATATTCAACCCTTTCATTTCCATATTTTTGTAAGTAATCAATTTTAAGGGTTTTAGTAAAACAACTAGCCACATTAAGCTGAAGTAGATAGCTAAACAAAAATATTATTCTAAAACATTTTAAATTTAAATATTAATACTTTAAAACAAGATGTTTGTCATCGTGTAATTAAGGCGGGTTGGTATCAAAAGGTTTTAATAAAACTGATGTCTATTCCTGACAAGGTCGTGAGGGCAGAGTCCTCAAACTCTCCTTCAAGTGTATCCTGTCAGAAGCAATCGTCTCCAACTGATCCGGTTGGATCCCCAAGCGTGACCAGTCAAGGTCATGGATCATTGCATGATTGCAGTTTAGTGTTAAAGACAAGACAACATTAACAAAATATAAAGATAGCTTTTGTAAAGAAATATTTACAATCCATTTCGTACTCACACTAATAATAATCTCAACTGCTTCAGTCGCATCGAATTCTTCGAACGATTTTCCATCCTGATGAAAAATAATATTTATGATTGAACACAAAAAAAGCTATATATATATATATATATATATATATATATATATGAAATAATAGTGTTTTTTACAAAAACAAATTTAAAAATTAGAAACATGGGCGGAGAAGTTTAAAAAACAGCTTAAAATAGAGTAATTTATTATGATAAGAAGTACAAAAGGCTATGTTTCAGACTTCTTTGAAAGAATTTTCCAAAAAAGCATGTATACAAAATCCTATTGTGCTAAAAATAATAATTACACGATGCAAATTAATTGATTAAAATAGACACCAAATACGTTTTTACATGAAATACGAACGTTTCGTCCCTTTCGTTCGTAAATCGGCTCCGACAGTGAAAAAAAACTCACGTTTGCTATGGAATTAGTTAACGGAGGATAAAAAATACGTTCCCGTCGGCTCTCTTTCTCGATCATACGTGCATGGTGTTTCAATCTATTAGCAATCCAGTAATATGAATCCATACAGCCTGGTGGAGCATAAAAATGGGGCAATGACATTTTGTTTTAACCCACTGGAGTTAACAACAGTCAACTTCACTTGGTTCCTTTTATTTATAAACTTAACCGACCACTTATTCCACTTTTACGAACTATAGTGTTTTATATTAAGATTGGTATATTCCAGCTCTTTACGTTCTGAGTTCAAATCTCTCCAAGAACAGTGTTCATATTGCCGTTATCATTTAAATGTCAAATAAGAAAGCTAGAATTAATATAAATATCTATTTATATATATATATATATATATATATATATATATATATATATATATATATATATATATATATATATATATAGTAATAATAATAAATTTGAAGACTAAAATCCAAAGAGGGCTCGATAAGGATAAATATATAAGAACCGTAGAGCAAATCTGTTATTTTAATAAATATATATATATATAGGAAAAAGTATGATCCCGACGGCAGAGCTCAAGCCGTTTCGACAGCTATTTCTGGACTGAAATAGCCGTCGAAACGGCTTGAGCTCTGCCGTCGGGGTCATACTTTTTCCTATTTCCCACTCTACTACCCTAAGTATTGAGTACTCTGGTGCGTTATGGTCCATCTGGTTCCTTACCACAATTCCTTTGTTATATATATATATATATATATATATATATATATATATATATATATATATATATATATATATATATATATATATATATATATATATATATATATATATATATATATATATATATATGAGGATCAGTTGAAAAGTTCATAGGCTGACCAAGATACTCTCATGGAATGACCAAATGAGGTTTATTTTTCAATATAGTCCCTGACAAGAAACAATTCAGTTATTAATAAGAAGAGTTGAAATTAATGCATGCAAGATTTCACAGCTCTAGCATCACTCCTTCATACTGAGCCTATGAAATTATCAGCAGACCCTCGTATAAGTCCTAACAGGGTTTAAATCCCGCCAAAGTCAACCTTGCCTTTCATCCTTCCCAGGGTTGACTTCAATGGGATTTGAACTCAGAATGTAAAGGGCCATAACTAAATACTACAAATGACATTTTATCCGATGCTCTACCAATTCTGCCAACCCACAACTCTTCAATCGGCCTTGTGCCTAAATCAGAAACCATTATTTCTTATTGCAGTAAGTTCCAGCCAGTAACGTAGCTAGAGTTTGTACTACTCGAGGCAGCCCTTAAGTTTTTAGCAGAAAATTTATCTACTAAAAGTTTGTTCCATCCCAACGTTCCCAAACATTCTCAAATCCTCACGCCTACATATTATATCATCTAGATGTGGAGAGATGTTATAATATGTAGGATTATGTGTACTGGGCGTTATTGTGGCAATAAACTGTACCCGTTGCATGTCGTAGGTCTATTAAATACGTTTCCGGTTATAGAATTATGTGATACTTTATATTCTGGTCAGCCTTCAAACAGGCAGAATTGGGATGTTACCACTTACAGAAGTTGAACGCCTGGGGTTGTAGAGAGGAGGCATGTGTGATTTACTCCTTCATTCAGAATTGTGATTCAGTCAAACTTAAGACTAGTGCTACTGTGTAAAATAACAGACCTGTCAACTCTCTCCGTCCGAGGGGGGAGATCTCCCACTCACTTTGGTGTGTTGAGAGATGTCTTCTCTTGTGAAGATAGGTATAGCTTACATCATGTAAAATCTCGGTGGATTGGCTGTATCGGAAGAGGGTCGGACGCCATGCTTTGCAGCAAAGAGTTACGGCTCTTTATGATCTGAGTTCAAATCCCGCCGAGGTTAACTTTGCCTTTCATCCTTACGGGGTCGATAAAATAAAGTACCAGTAATACACTGAGATAATTGCTGGCCTTGTGCCAAAAGTAGAAACAATTATGTAAAATCCCTCTATTTTGCCTCATTTCACCGTTTGGGGGGCCTTTTTTGTCATGGTACTCCCAGTTTGGGTTTTTAGAGGTTGTCAGGTCTCAAATAACTGTATTTTTCTTTATTCTCTCGTCTTCTTAATTCACCCCGTCTTTAACTCCAATATTC
This sequence comes from Eledone cirrhosa, assembly GCA_964016885.1. Taxonomy (NCBI): domain Eukaryota; kingdom Metazoa; phylum Mollusca; class Cephalopoda; order Octopoda; family Eledonidae; genus Eledone; species Eledone cirrhosa. The sequence goes on along the minus strand of OZ024750.1, from coordinate 3,844,557 downwards.
AGGAAATGAGACTAAATTATTTATTTGCTGAACTGGATATACTATTTAATTGCGACAGTAACGAAACAAGCGGTATTTTCACTGACATACGATACTTAATTATAAAAAAAACAACACAATATGCAACAAAAACACCAATATTATCAATAGTAACATCAGTATTGTTAAAATACTCGTCTCTATTAAACTATACTGTAGAATGATGATAACAGTTAACATCAGGACACCTGATAGTCATCATAAATCATTGACAACGGATTTTCTGTAACTGAAACTATAACAAAAACGTCAGCTGTTGGAGGGTTTTGTTCAGTCAAAACTAAAATTAATAAACAGAAGATAGTTTAAGGTCGATATTTTGTATTTGATCTTTCCATTAAAACCTATTCGTCAGATGTAAAAATCCATCAGTGACGCAATAAATTAATATTGGAAGGAAGTCCTCTGTCTGGTCATAATGTTTCTACTTTTGGCACAAGGTCAGCAATTACGCCAGTACATTACTGGTACTTTATTTTATCGACCCCTTAAGGATAAAAGGCAAGATTAACCTCGGTGGGATTTGAACTCAGAGCATAACTCTATGCTGCAAAGCATGGCATCTGACTCATTACCAATCCAACGGCTTGTCATATTAAGGTCGCGAAAGTGACGTCTGAACGAGTGTCCTCCACTTCTAACTAACTTAATCTCCTCCACCTCTGGGTCACGGCTCACACGATGGACAAAACATTGCCGCCTGATGGACGGCGAGAGCGACGTCTTTTTTCTTTTTTTTTCAATTCCGTCAGCTGGGGCCATGATGAAGCATACACCTGGGATTCTGTTCATCAAAGAGGCAGCCTGGGTAAATGGGTAGGGGTATGACATTTCTTTCGTTGGGTCATGCTAATACCATTGGCAACTACACACATACGTGGTCTTTCTTCAATACCTACTAATATTGCTTCTATAGAATCAGATTCCTTGAGGACCTGTTCCATGTTACAGATCAGTGTTCCCTCACCTTTGATTCATCTTAAACCCAGTTTTTCTCTGAGCTTATTCATGCACAACATATTATACATCCATCAAAGTATGCTCATTGCATTTCTCCCTGGTTTCTGCGTTTATTAGCCATGTTTCACTTCTGTGCAACATTACACTTTGCAAGTAGGCATCATACAGCAACCCTTTTGTTGTCAGCAAAGGCTCTCTAACTTTTTCCATCTTGTTCTTATTCTAGCTACTATACTTTCAGAGAAACTTCCACCACTGCTAATTAGGTAACAGAAACTATCAACTACTTCTGTTTATTACACTTGGTCTAAGTCTAAAGTCTGTCTTAAGCCAGTGCTTATCCCAATTTCATGACGTGAAGCAACTGAGAGTACTGACTTCCCCCCTGGACAGGATGTCACTCCATCACAGAGTTAACCCCCAGCTATTGCTGGTACTCATTTTCATCTGAGTATACTGGAGCAACATGAAATAAAGTGTCTTGCTCAAGAACTCAACACACAACCCAGTCCAGGAATCAAACCCATGATATGATCGTAAGACCAACACCCTTGCACAGAAGTAGGAATGGTAATAATTAAGGCAGCTAGTCCATGCTGTAAATGTGGTTGACATTAGGAAGGGCATCAAACTGTAGAGACCTAGCCAGAAACAGTTCTGTATGAGCCAGTCATCTGACCTGGCTTAACTCAAAATGGGACAGCTTGTCTACCCCATGCTAGTGTGAACAAAATGGACATTAAACAGTGATGATATATGCGTGTGTGTGTCTCTTTATATCTGATGTCCCTAACAAAGGTGGTAATATTTGTTTACATCCTTTGTAAACAAAAGTGCAGATCTCAATGGTTAAGATGTACAAAAAGATCTTACGAGAAACAAATAGAAAGTGAGGGTCAGCATCATAAGAGAGTCCAGCCATAGAATTATGTCTTGTCGAACCCATGCTAGCATGGAAAAACGGATGCAAATCCAACGATATTGATGATGATAATTATTTTCTAGATACAGTAAATAATTGTTTCTACTTTTGGCACAAGGCCAACAATTATCCCAGCGCATTACTGGTACTTTATTTTATCGACCCTGTAAGGATGAAAGGCAAAGTTAACCTCGGCGGGATTTGAACTAAGAATGGCAAGGGTCGTAACTATGCGTCAAAGCATGGTGTCCAACCCTCTTCCGATACTGCCAAAGGAAATGTTCTTCACCAAATGATCATCATCCATACACATCCCATGTCCCTACCAACAGTCTTCTCTCTCTCACATTACATTTGGTTCCACTTCTACCCAGTTTTTCTCTAAGCACATCCAGGCAGTTTACACACATTAATATATCACACTGTTTACATTACCTTTTCCTCTGAGATTTCTTTAAGTTTCAATGTTACTGAATTATCCTTGTAGATTTAAGCACCTTAACCTTTTAACATTTAAACCAGCTATAACTGATGTTATGGTATTGTTCTCAAAATAAATATCAAAATCTCATAGATTCGATTTTATGTGAGGTAAAGCCTTTACCATGAAAATACAATAGCATATATTGAGTAATCATCATCATCATCATCATTTTTACATCCGCTTTTCCCTGCTTGTAAAGGTGGGATGGGAACTGATTCTGGCTCGATTTCTACAGCTGGATGCCCTTCCTAACACCAACCTCATTTACAGTGAGTGCTGGGTGCTTTTTTGCCGTGGCACCTCCACGACCACTTTGCAGTGGAATGATAGGGACCCCAGTCCTATCATCTCATTTCTATAGCTGAGTAAACTGGAGCAATGTGAAATAAAGTGTCTTGCTCAAGGAAACAACATCACCCGATATGAGAATTGAACTCACAACCTTTCGATTGCAAGGCCAATGCTCTAACCACTAAGCCATGTGCCTCCATAATGTAAATGCTTAAGGGTTAAACAGAAATGAAACTTTTAAAGAGGGAGTTTTCTATTATATTTTATACAAAACACATTGTATGCAATACATATTCATTAAATACTTATTTTCTTTCTTTTTTTTTTATTTGATTCTCCCTTTTGCCAACTCTGGGAGAAATTCACACGCCAGTTAAAATGTCAACTAATTGAGACAATTGGCACCAATCAGTTGTAGTGTCTCTCTGCCACCTTTGTTTTACCCTACAAGATTCAACTGAAATTAGGAAAACCAGCAGGAAATTATAAGAGTTTGTTTGCCAGGAATGTGGCATATCTGAATTCAAAGAGACAACCAACCCAGTCTTTCAGTGACAACAATTCTAATATTTAAAATGTTACATTTATGATAAAGTGATCTATCAGATTGTCCAAATTGTCATATTTGTAAAAATTTATTCATAAGTTGCAATAAGGACCATCATATAAACCCCTAGTATTAGAGCAATTATTTCTTTAATAGATTGGCGAAAATTGGATTCCAAGAGAAGTTCTGGAATAACAGAGACTGTGGCAATATAAATAAATCCTCCAGCAGTGAAAGGAAGTACCCAGGCTGTAGCTGTAATTCCTGTGCTTCCAGCAACTAAACTGCATATTGTTCCCAGCATAGCACCAAGAGCTGTCGATAACTGAAGCAGCATTGCCTGTAGAGTATAAGAAAATATATGTCAATGGAGCTAACAGACTAAATACAAAGAAAAGAAATTATTTTAAAGAGATTTAACAATGTATGTATTGGAGTTAGGAAGGGCATCCAGCTGTAGAAATCAGTGTCCCCTGATTTCTACAGAGGGACAGCCCATCCTACCCATGCTAGCGTGAAAGATGGATGTTAAACGATGATGATGATGTAGATATGTATGGTCAAGTAATGCCCGATAGAGTTGTATAAGGTTCCACAGTGGCATACGACATGTCTTGAGCATTTTATGCCTAGCAGAGTCCATCTAACCCGTGCTAGAGTGGAAAAAATGGACGTTAAATGGTGATGATGATGATGATGATGGACATACCATTTTTCAGGATTTGAAGAAACATTATCTGAAAACCAAGGTGTTCGGGTGGAGAGAACACCTTGATGTCTGGCAGCAGCATCTTTAAGGATGGATAAATTCAGAAGTTCTCACCTAACCCTCACTTTTGGTTCCACAATATTTTTCAGCCACACTCCGATAACTGCTTCTGCTGAGAGGCTAAACTTGGTGAGGAACTGCTTGAAGAGATGAGCACTGCCAAGTATTTCTAAGGCTAATTAAAATTCCATCACAGACCATCAAACTGAACCAGTTACAGGAACTTCATTGATAGTATGTTTAAAGACATGGCTAAAGACGATGGAAGAAGAATTGAAAGCCAAGGAATTGGTGAGAAGGGATGCTGATGATAGGACAAGCCTATCATGGGGTCTACAATGCTAAATCCTGCTTTAGCAGGGAAAATGGCCTTAAAACACTTATTAATGAGGATCAAATAAATAACTCTACTATTCCATAATTTAGAAGAAAATTATTTGAAAAATTATTTTTTTTAAATCAGCTTACCCGTTTCTTGGTGCAACCAGACTTGACAAGGATAGCAAAATCTCCAATTTCATGAGGAATTTCATGGAGAAAGATAGTGATAGTTGTAATAATACCAACACTACGGCCAACAAGAAAAGAAGCACCAATGGCTAAACCATCAGTGAAATTATGAGCAAAATCAGCAGCAAGATTTAAATAACCAGCTACAGCAATTTCATTTTGGACATGCGAGTCTTTTACTTCAGATGATTCTGAAATAAACAATAACAAAACATACAGAGACATGAATATACAAGTTTCATTTGTTCTAGAAGCAGGTAAAAATTACTAGGGTCGGCTAAAAAATTCATACACTGACTAAGGAGTGATGCTAAAGCTGTAAAATCTTGCATACATTAATTTCAACTTTTCTTATTAATAACTGCATTGTTTCTTTCCAGGGACTATGTTGAAAATTAAACCTCATTTGGTCATTCCATGAGAGTATCTTGGTCGCTGTTTCTTTCCAGGGACTATGTTGAAAATTAAACCACATTTGGTCATTCCAAGAGAGCGTCTTATTCAGCCTATGAACTTTGCAGCTGACCTTCGTAATAAATTATAAATTTATAAATTAATACCATTTCATACAAAATACTGATTCATTCTTTAGTTAGTAGATACAACGCCAATTAGCCAATTATTGTGGATCTCGGTATATTATTTTGAGTATATAATTGTAAGTATTTTACAAAACTCCTTGGTAGAATTAAAAACCAGATCCAGTTAAACTTGGTACTATAAAACATCCAGTCAACCATTCTAGTCTCAGACATCTCCACTTCAATTTATTTACATAGAAAATATTAAAACATTAAATGTTTCATTACTAGACAATTATTTATCATCATCATTTTAATGTCCACCTTCCCTGTTAACAAGGGTTGGACAGGTCTACATGGACAAAGTCAGTAGAGAAGTAGAGCTACTGATCTCCCAGACAAGCCAGCGATCTGTTGTCTCGCTTATGTATGGTCTTACATTATACCAAGTGCACAGGAGAGGTTGTCATGCCTTTTACAGTCCACCCTGTAAAGTGGTCATGTTGGTGACACGACAAAACGCACCCAATCCATGCTGTAAATGTGGTTGGCCATTAGGAAGGGTATCCAACCGTAGAAATCAAGCCAGAAACAGTTCTGTATGAGCAAGACTTGGTCATCTGATCCGACGTCTAACAACGGACAACTCGTCTAACCCATGCTACCGTGAAAATTGGACGTTAAATAGTGATGATGATGATGAAATTCACACAAATACACATATTCCTGGTATATATATAATGTAATCCAACGCTGTTGCCGCCATTATTGACGGCACGGGTCCACTAGAAGGATGATAAAATGAACATGATTGATCTGTTTATGTAAATTCCAAATTCTTTATGAAATATCACAATATTTATGGACATCAAATAATGTTTTGCACGTAACTGCAGGAATTTGACTAAATAGTAACAAAAAAAATGTTTAAAATTTAATGTACAAATATGCGTGATTTAATGTACAAATATAACTTTCGGAAACTAGTGGGAAATACCAAATTTTTTGGTTGGATCGTGTCTACCTAAAACGAAAGATCGCCTGTAGATTACGATTATATTAATGAAAATTTGTTAATCTTTTCTTTGAGGGGTTGGGAGGGTTGTCTAAACTATAGTTTATTGCAATTACTAGAAAATAAAGGAAACGACACTTTCCTTATATTGTTTCCGCTCGTTGATGGTTCTAATTACTTTCGATTTGTATTTGTAAGAAGCTAAACGAAAACACGGAAATATTTTCATGCCTTCAAATTTCTAGTTAGAAAGTCATAGATTTTCTAAAAAAAAACTTAATGTCATTTTTACAACTATCAATTGTGAAAACTTACTTGTTTAAAAAACAAATTCGTTAGCATAATGCTTATATACACATTTGAAAACATATCTCTGCAAAAATTTAATTTTAAAATATCCATTAGCAAGTTATGAGAAATTAAAATCGGTGGAGAGGGGGTTATGTCGTTTTCTCGACCATGTATAGTTAACTCAACAGGTGTCTGGTATTAGATTTAAGTTGACAAACACCGCAAAAAAAAAGGGGTTTGTAGTCAGGCTTACCGTATGTTTATAGAATATCTATTGGTTTCAAATGAGTATGGAATGTAGAAATTAAATATATGGATATATGGTGGTAGGTTTATTGATACATGATATAAAGTAGTGAATATTTATATTATCAGTAAATAATGTGCGAACAAAAGAAATGTTTAAATGAATTTTAAAAAAAAAACGATTTACCATAGTTACACAAAGTAGAGTTTTACAAGAATACTTCACTATATATATTTATTTGAGGTTCAGTCTAATTTCCTAGACTGGCTAAATAACTGAGTAAGCAATACCAGAAGGATTCGCTGCGTTAATTAATCTAATAAGCAACTACAAGATAATTTAGTGTTTATTTTTATACAGTCCACAACTAGCGGAAGTTAAGCCTGGTAATCAACATAACTTCACAAGTTAATCATGTTAAAATTATTTCATCAACCTCTAAACATTAGTAACAAGGTTTAGTTACAAGACTGAAGACAGAATTAGAATTTTATTTTTTTTAGAGGGGGGTGGGTTGTTTTGATTTTCTTTTAATAATTTTTAATAATTAATTAAGAAATTTTTTTAGGATTTTATACGATTTTATACAACAACGATTAACTTCTGATGTAATATAAGGAAAAGGAAATAAACCAAAGTGAATCTTTATCGGGAAACTCTGAAGTGTATTAATAAATGTGTGGAGATTATTTTCATAATATTATGAAAATAAATATCTTTTTTTTTAAATTAATTAGAATTAAGAACAAAATGAAATGATAATTTTATTTTACAACAGAGAATATACTGAAATATTCTTGGTTTAAGTAAACCTTAATAAACAACAAATGTTTCTCTACATGATACTTCATTAAACATGTCGATATGGTCTTTCAAAGTATTGAAAATAACATTTTCCTCGATGAATTCACGGGACAAACGTTTCAAAAGAAAACGGATAAACATTCGAAAATAAAACGAAATATGTTTTTATCTAATTTGACTTGGTTTTTATTTTTATGTCGTAAATAATATCAGGTTTACTTCTAAAATAACTTTAACAGATGTTGGAGAATAATACAAGATACACATATATGCTGAAATCAAGCTTTTAGTTTAGATAGGAAAAAATAAACTAATGGCAAAAATGAATAACAAATATATATACTGTATATATAAATATATACCCACCATTCTCTTTCTTTTCGTCTTCATCGTCAGATATCTTCTCTTTCGGCTTCGGCTTTTCATGGCTGTGAGAATGGCTCTGTGATCCTTTCAGATGTCGGACCACCTTCTCTACACTGAGGAAGACTATAATACCGGTGAGTACCCACAGACCGATAGATAAATCATGACTGTGGCCTTCCCCGCCGTGAGAATGGCCATGGTGACCATCGTCTGAAGGGTCAGGATTCTGTGCAGCAGAATGTGGAATTAGATGTAGAAATGCATCACCTAAAAGACCCCCAGATGCAAAACTGAGGAGAATTTTAAGAAAAGGTAAATGCTCCTCTGTATTTTCTAAAGGAATGAAAAATAAAATAACCACCGGAGCAGCACTGATAAGGACAGTAGCTCCAATGGCCTGAAGCCAGAGTACAGGTCCCATAAGTTTAGGTTGACGAGTCTCTTCATGGCTGACTCGTTCTTTTACAATGTGTTTTTCGTCTTCTGGGGCTTTGTGATGAGCTTGACCGTGGTCGGGATGTGAGTGTGAATGAGGAACTTCGTTAGCTTCCCGACTGTATCGAAAGTTTATAGATTCTGCTTCGTGTGCATGACCGTGGCTACCATGCTCATGTCCATGGTGTTCATGAGCGTGACCGTGATGGGCATGGCCGTGATTGTCGTGTGCATGGCCATGATGTGCATGGCCGTGATGTGCATGGCCGTGATCTTGACACTTTCCAAAACTTAACAGAAAACAGAAAATCACCACCGTGTAAATCATATTGAATGATATAGAACTAAAACGACTACAATAAATACTTGTCAAATTTTTTCTACTCCTTTTAGAATTACAGGAGTAGTTACAACGAGAAGATATTACGTTTAGGTGACCTGAGTTGTTCTCAGTACCCATCTGTACTGATATAATCTTCCTACAAAACTGGACGAGGTGACAGTTCTGCAGACGTGGCTTTTGTAATGACGCTCTCTATGCTGCACGCGATTATCTCCCCTTCATCAGAGTTCGTTGAATGTAAAAAAAAAAGAAACTTGTTTGCTTCTTTTTATTGTTTCTCTGTTGTTCACACAAAACTTCACTTACAAAAATATCTCCAACGAAATTTTTATGTTTCTATACTATGTTATACATCATGTTTTTTTTAAAACAAAGTTTATTTATCGAAAGGATTCCTCTAGGCAGTATCTCTAATTTTATAAAATATACATAGATATAAATATATTTATAAAAGGCATTTCTTCACAGATGACGAGACTTAAACTTGTCTGTAACATAAAAAATTATTCACTTCATTAAAGTACGAACACAAATTTCACATGGGATTATTAGAAAGAATGGTAACAAGTCTATGCAGTCTGGGTGAACTAGGGGAGGATTACAAGGCTACTTCATAAAATTATTTAAAATTGAAAAAGATATTTATCAAAACATGACACTATTTAGCTAAATAATAGGTCAACCCCCCAAATAATAAAATAGGTTGAACTTGATACAAAGTAATTTATAAGATAAATAAGATAATTTAATTTAATTTTCTCAATAATATTTAAAAAAAAAAAAAATTCTGAAATTTTGAAAACTGAAATAGAATTTATTAAAAAAGAAAACTAAAGCCAAATAAAGTGAAAAATAACAATAAAAGAAGAGCCATGCTCACTTCCTTAAATGCTACAGGGAAGAATGCTGGTGCTGCCCTTTAACCTTTTAGCATTTAAACTGGCCTTATCCGGCCAGAATTCTTTCACCTATTTCTGTTCAAACTGGCTGTTAGCGGCCGCTCATACTGATGTTAAGGTATGGTTCTCAAAATGAAGAATATCAAAGTCCCATAAATTCGATATTATGTGAGATAATTATGTGAAAATATTTTACTAAATATATGAAAATATAATACTAAATATAGAGTAATGTAAATGCTAAAGGGTGACAGCCTAAAGCATTCATGGCATTACTGCGGTTGATAGCCAAGCTCCCATTAAGAGATTACCTGTTACTTAAATAAAATGAACTGCTAACCATTACAAAATCAAATAGAAGTTCTCTTATTAAGTTGTGATTCTGTGTAGTAATGTGAATCATAAAGTTTAATTTTGCACAATGAGGTCATTAGGTTTCACATTGAAATCTTAGTAGTCTTCGCAACACTTAATATTTCCAACCTCTTGAACAATTGTTTTGCACTTATTAGATTAGAATACCAAATAGCATTCATTCATTTAAAGTAAAACATTCTTCCTTGTGGTGCCTATATATGCCTTAACTCTTTAGCATTTAAACCGGCCGTATCTGGCCAGAGTTCTCTCACTGCTTTCTGTTCAAACCGGCCATAACTTGCAACTCATACTGATGTTAAGGTATTGTTCTCAAAATAAATATCAAAATCTCATAGATTCAATATTATGTGAGGTAAAGCCTTTACCACAAAAATACAATAGTAAATATATAGTAATGTAAATGCTAAAGGGTTAAAATATAAAGTACAACTTTCTCACAAAAAGAGTAAACTTTAGTTGATGTATTTAAATTCAGTTTTCTTTGTTCTTTATGTTCCTATACCTATGTGTAGCACCACTATTGATTCCTATTACTTCAATAGCCAGCTGTTCAGCAACTTTATAGATCCCCGGCAGTGTGTAATACCAATTATTTAACCAACCATCATAAAACGTCTACCTCCCTCCACTCCCAATTCCTGCACAATGAATGCTAAATACCCTAAAATATTTTTATTCACACTGAAATAGATATTCCTACATCAGTTCTACAGAATAAATACACTCCCAAAACAAATTTGAAAGTTATAAAAATTAAACACATTGAACCTTAAACATAAATTTTGAGGAAACCAAAAACTGTATCTGATGTAATCTAAAATATGGATTCATCAGGGTACTCATGTCATCTTCAGTTGTTTTCCAGTACAGTATATTGGATGTTTTGTCCATATACAGTATGGAGGTACTGTAATGTTTTCAGTGCTTGAGTCTTCTAAAGACCTTAATTGGGTCCTCTTTTGTGTACTATATATATATATATATATCATCATCATCATTTAACGTCCATCTTCCACACTAGCATGGGTAGGATGGGCAGTCCCTTTGTGAGAGATCAGGAAAGAGGACCTTGATTCAAAAACATGGAACTGATTTTAGCTTGTTTTCTACAGCTGGATGCTTTTCCTAAAGCCAACTACATTTACAGTGTGCTGGGTGCTTATTGTTGTGACACCTACACAACCACTTTACATGTAAATATATATGAATTGGAATGAGACAAAAAGGTATTTTCACAAAAGCTAGTTGACTTCTTTGTTGCCTGAGGTACAAGTCGACTTATGGCATCAATCTAAATTGTGTACAGTTGCTAATTATATTGAGCAACCTGCATATTATTGGCTTAAATTCATCCCAATTTATAACAGTGTAGGGACAAGTGTCCCATCTTAATATTTTCAAAAAACTGCACATAAAAATGCATATTATTAGTTTCATTTTATCAACATTAACATACTCTGAACGCATTGCTTCCCTGAGCATGGATACATTAAAGCTCCAACGTCTGGCAACTGACTTAGAAGACACCCACAAGATTATTAACCATCTTTCTAACAACAACCCTGAGCACTTGCTTATAAAATTAGAAAACAGTACAGTCCCCATGACTTTCGGGAACATTTTTTCATGCACAGAGTTGCTGAAGCATGGAACAAACTACCTGCATCAGTTGTTAGCTGTCGAGACACTGCATCCTTCAACACTTCCATTCTTCCTGAAATTCGCCAACACTACACCTGAAATTCCCCCTCCATACACACGCATGCATGTGTGTATATCATGTTCACTTTCTTGATATTTGTACATTATTCTATGTACTATACATGCACCTTTGATGAGCTGTAGTGCACCTGAGCACTGTGCACAATAATTATCATTATTTTTTATTAAAAACAATTTTTTTTTTTAATATCAATATTGAAAGGGTTAAACCAGGAGACATCATGTCAATAATTAAGCAATCAAGTTGTCACTCCCAGTGAATTCAACAGTCAACTGCAGTCATATGACCAATAATATTCACAATCATCATTACCATCATCGTTTAACGTCCATCTTCCTTTCATTTCTGACAACCTAGGGAAAGCTTGTCGATAAGGGGTTGGGAGGACCCTTCAGTTTGTGTCAAAAGACATGACAACTTCTACTCTGCACTTGACATGACGGTACGTAAGTGGGATACAGACCCCTCAGCCTGTCTGGGAGATCAGTAGCCCCACTTCAGTACTGACTTGGTCTATGTAGACCTGTCCAACCCTTGCTAGCAAGGAAAGCAGACATTAAATAATGATGATGATGATGAATCCGTAGTTTGAAAACTAGTTTCTTCTTCTGATAAAGAAGCTAGAAACAATTGATTTAATCAGATTAATTAGTTAATAAGTAAAATATCTGCTGCTGGTTCATCTTGTTCACTTTTAAATAAAATATATATTTGGTCAAAATTAGAATGTCAATTAATCAGCTGAAGAAGCTCATCAATGGTTCACAAATACAAATAACAGGAATTTTCAATAATTCATGAGAAATCGATTAGTATTGATAAGTATAAAATTAAAAATTGATGGAGTTAAATGAAGAAAACAAAATCAAAGAACTTGTTCGATATGACAATATGATAATTTATTTTACTTGAGTTCCATACAGTTCACTGACATTCCAACTATTCAATCGGATAATAGAAAAATTTTAAGGATGAAAGTAAAGGAAAATTTTCAAAAACTAAAAAGCTAATATCATACATACTGATGTTGATGTGTGTATTTTTAATTTATTGTTGAGAGTACACACAAAACTTCACACGGACTCATGCATACATATATACAGACACATTTATCTAATGAAGAGCAAAACCTTTAAATCATATAAATCTCGTTTAAAGGGCACATTTTAGGACAACGTGCCTCATCACACCCACATTACAAATCTATTTAAAAGTCTGAAATGTACAATAACCCAACATTTTTTTGTTAACCCCTTGATTATGCAGATAGGGTGCATATGTTGCAGCAACATCCTTAATCACACACACACACACACACACGCACACACACACACACACACACACAATCATTCTGGTGGTTTACAATACAAGAGAAATGCATTAAAGTCAATTGTTCTTGTATTCGAAAATCTCCAGCCAGTCAAGGTGAGAAACTTCACCACATCTTGTCTACAATAACTGGACAAGAAATAGCAGTGATATTCTTTGGGAACCATTCTGATCTCTGTCGATAGTTGTTGGGGTATTCTGCTACAGTCTCTGCTCGGGATCCACAGCAAATAGTTTCAGATATTGTCAGGAAAATTGCTGAAGAGCTAGCTTCACCCTGAAACATAAGAAAAAAATCAGGTGTTTAGAATTTAAAATTTCCAAAATGGTAGTTATTCGTTTTCACTGAAACCGCCATATATATTCAAATATAAGCAGACCCTCCTCCTCCTCTCTATTTTATGTTTGGGAAATAGGCAAATATCCAAACCCCTTTTATAAGCCGAGGCAGCTAATCAACAAATTGTTTAGATGGCGTATATAAGCTACTCCCCACCCCTTCATATTTTACCATCAATTTCTTGACCACATATTCCTTGGTTTATATTCAAGTATATAGAGTGGTTGGTTCTGATCGGACTATAATTGGATCACATTTAAAGGGGTTGAATTGTGCTGCACCCTCTCTTCCTCAGAATCTAACATAACATCAGTACAGCCATTAAGTGGCCAATATTATTGTAACAGAACCAAATTAACATCTCTACTGTCTTAATATTAAACTGACAGCTACTGTTGACTTTGAAATGACATGGTTGAGTGAAATGAGGGGTGAGTGGACAACAGGAGGACCTTCAGAGGAAGAATTCCCATCAAACAAGTGTTTCAGCCCTTGATTCCTCCTAACACTCTAAGGGGGCTGGGGTCTACCTAGGTCATGATTGCTAGGTGTCGTCCTAATGTTTTTCTCCTCAAGCAGGTGAACTTGTTTCCCATTCCTGTGGTTTACACCACTCAGCCACAAAGACCATTGGTAGAACTAACACTTCACGTCTGTTTAAACAGCAGTGTTTGAGGACTCTGCCCCTACAGCCCTCTCAGGAATAAGTGGACAAAGAAGAAGAAGAAGAAATCAAACATGACAAACCTTTGTTGCAGATCCCCTGTAGTTGTTGTGGACAGTTGTTGAAGAGATTTCTGAACACCTAAATCTCGCAGCCGCGCTTGTCTTTCTGCCGACCCTAAAGTAAACAGAAAAACATGAATTCATGTAACCCTTTAGTTATCAACCTGGCCAAAACCAGCTCTGGTTCTATGAAATAAAACTACCTATTTTACAGGTTTATAATTTAACCCTTTAGCATTTACATTATTCTATATTTTCTATTGTATTTTCACAATAAAGTCTTTATCTTACATAAGTATCCGAACAGCAATGTTACATGGTAGTGAGATCTGGGCGCTGAAGGTGGAAGACTTACGTAGATTAGAGAGAAATGAAGCCTGCATGCTCCGATGGATGTGTAATAGTAATATACGCGAACGACAAAGCATAAATGAATTGAGAGAGAGACTGAGCATAAGAGGAATCAAATGCTGTGTGCAGGAGAGACGGTTGCGTTGGTATGGACATGTGATGCGTATGAAGGATGACAGCTGCATAAAAAGGTGCAGAGCACTAGAAGTCAATGGAAACCGCGGAGTGGGGAGACCCAAGAAGACCTGGAATGAGGTGATAAAAGCCGACCTTACCCAATTACACCTCTCAAAGGCGATGACACACGACCGTGACCTCTGGCGTCACGCAGTAATACAGAGTACCCGACCTCCCATGGGTACAGGCTGAAGCATATAGACAATATGCCCCCACACCATCCCACTGCAAGGTGGTCATGGAGGTGCCATGGCAAAAAAGTACCCAGCCCACACTGTAAAGTGGACGTGTAGGCGCCACGAAAAAGCACCCAGCACTCACTGTAAATGAGGTTGGTGTTAGGAAGGGCATCCAGCTGTAGAAATCAAGCCAAATCAGTTCCTGTATGAGCAAGGCATGGTCAGCCGACCAGACACTGCCCACGTTCCAATGCTACTTTATTTTTCTATATGTTTGACTAAATATTAAATTATTTATTATTTTTATGTAATTTTATCCTAGAAATATCTGAAGTATTGTGTGATCTTGATTTAAAAACAACATACCATCATCATCATTCCACACCAGGTTACAGATGCAATAGACTGCAGCTAGTTGGACTTTTTCATTATTGTGTACCTGATGCAGCAGAAAGGAATGTAAATAAAAATACAATTAATTCCATATATATCAACACACATACATATGATTAGATTAGAAAACACTTGACAATATAAAAACTGATGAAACCTGTCAGACTCAACATTTTCTCTATCAGGGTTATTACACAGAACTTATTTTACAGCAAAATTAAATATACCACAATATATACTGAAATATGTGAAGGCGCATGGCTTAGTGGTTAGAGCATTTGGCTTGCAATCGAAAGGTTGTGAGTGCAATTCTCGGACCGGGGGATGTGTTGTTTCCTTGAGCAAGACACTTTATTTCATGTTGCTCCAGTTTACTCAGCTGTAGAAATGAGATGATAGGAGTGGGGTCCCTATCAATAAATCACCCAAGACACCTCCAACGAGATATACCTTGCAGGAGGCCAGCTAAACCTGCAGAGGTGTGAGCTGTCACACACACATATACTGAAATATAAGCCAAGGAATATGTGACTAAATGATGGTAGAATGATTGATTCATTAGTAAGATGTGATCTGTAACATTATTGATTTGTTAGGAATTTGTTGGTTTACCAAGAAGAGTGCTACATTTTTAAGCCAATATATCAGCCATGAAGTGTCTTGGGCTATGTTATCAAGACTGAAGTGGTATCAAGTGTTATCAAGACTGAAGTGTTATCAAGTGATATCAAGACTGAAGTGTTATCAAGTGATATCAAGACTGAAGTGTTATCAAGTGATATCAAGACTGAAGTGTTATCAAGTGATATCAAGACTGAAGTGTTATCAAGTGATATCAAGACTGAAATATTGGAGTTGGCAATAATAAAAAAAAAAGTTATTAATGTTGTTTTAAGAATCTCAATAATGCAGAATATAATTAATTCTGGTTTGAAATTAATCCTTATTTCAGTTGTTTCAAAGGTGGAAAAGATGAACATGACTTACCATATAATTGATTAATTTTCGAAGAACATCTTCATTCTCCACGATGTAACCCTTAGCAGTCTTTCCATCAGCAATATGACCCAATATACACAAAGCCTTTGGAGGAAGAAAAATATATAATTTTTAAGAATAACCACAACCCTGTTGGTCCTGACCACAACCCTGTTGGTCCTGATCACAGCCCTGTTGGTCCTGACCACAACCTTGTTGGTCCTGACCACAACCCTGTTGGTCCTGACCACAACCCTGTTGGTCCTGACCACAGCCCTGTTGGTCCTGACCACAACCTTGTTGGTCCTGACCACAACCCTGTTGGTCCTGACCACAGCCCTGTTGGTCCTAACCACAACCCTGTTGGTCCTGACCACAACCCTGTTGGTCCTGACCACAACCCTGTTGGTCCTATCAAGCAGAATTTGGTTTTACTCCAGTAGTGAGACAAAAGTTACAAGAGATTGAAATAGTAAAAATATAAGTGAGTTATTAAAGGTTACTGGAATATAGCCAATAGGTAGAGGCATGACTGCATGGTTGAGAAGTTTACTTTGCAACCATCAGATTTCAGGTTCAATCACACACTGCACAGCACCTTGGCCTTCTACTATAGCCATAGGCAAATTAATGTTTTGGTGATTGAATTTACTATATGGAAACTGTAAAGAAGTTTGTGTGTGTAAAAGTCCTGGCCAAATTTCATAGTTCCGTCTGAGCAAGGTACAGTGTGACCAATCTGGCCAAACTTGTCTCATGGATGTTAAATGGTGATAATGATGAAATCTAACCCTGCACGGTAACTAAACAAATCTAATATATTAAATGAAGACAACTTCTAAAGTTAGGAGTGTCTACACAAGCTGTTCAATAAGTATTGTAACATACCTGCTCCTTGATATCAACACCATGTTCACCCTCCAAGATAAAAACAACTGCCTGCATAATTTGTTCACCGTAGCTGGTCATGACATTGTCAATGTGCTGTAAAATAACAGAAACAGAATATGGAAAGTGGTATATAATTGGGACCATGTACACACACACAGACAGACACATACACACACAGACACACATACATGCAAACACGCACTACTTTTTGCAATTCGTTTTCCCATTGTAAGATGGAAGACCTTCAGTGAAGGCACACAGCTTAGGTTGTAAGTTCAATTCTCAGACCGGGTGATGCGTTGTTGTCCTTGAACAAAACACTTTATTTCACATAGCTCCAGTTTACTCAGCTGTAGAAATGTGTTGTAACATCACTGGTACCAAACTGTATCAGCCATAGTCTTTCCCTCGTACAACATCAGTGGCCTGGATACAAGTGTAACAAGCCACATATATTCTAGCCATTAAAAAAGCAAAATGAATGCTTCACCTTAAAAAGAGGAATGGCTCAATAATGAAAAAAAGAAAAAAAGATGGAAGGCAGGACTTGTGCAGCAACTCTTTAATGAAGACCATGACAGTATAACTAATGAACAATAACAATGTTGTTGTTGCTGTTATTGTTGTTGTTACAGTTCACATCTGTGTAGTTTTAGTCAGTCTCCTATGATGTTCCATCTTGTAGGTTTTCTTGGCTGTTTTAAATGATAAAGGACCCTGGTCATATCATTGAAGTTTAACTATTTGCAAAGAGAGAGGTAATGCTTGTAACCTTCTGGAATAAATAGAAACTAGTTTGAAAATCCCACAAAAAAACATTATTATATAAACTGATATAACAATCACTGTAGATTCATCACCACATCCTTATTACAATTAATGAGAAATACTCTGCTTTCAACAAAATAGTAGTACTTATGCAATGGCACTTCATTCGACACTACCTATTCTTCCAATCCACCACCCTTGGTCTTGAAATTCATATTGAACGATAGATGATAGCATCCACTTTAACCTTTTAGCTTTTAAACCAGCTGTATCTGGCCAGAATTCTCTCACCACTTTCTGTTCAAACCAGCCGTAACTGGCTGCTCATACTTATGTTACGGCATTGTTCTCAAAATAAATACCATCAAAATCTTGTAGATTTGTTATTATGTCAGATAATTATGAAATGTAAAGCCTTTACCACAAAAATACAATAGTATATATAGAGTAATGTAAATGTTATGTGAGGTATTATGTGAGGTAAAGCCTTTACTGTGAAAATACAATAGTATATATAGAGTAATGTAAATGGTAAAGGGTTAAACAAGTCAGAGCCTAATATTCACCTACTATTACAGGTAGACATTGTTTATTAATGAACCCAAACAAATTCTTTGCTGCTCCAGTTAATATCACACATTATATTATTGGTTACCTATTCATTATTACCATTCCTACTTCTGTGGAAGGGTGTGGCCTAGTGGTAAGGGTGTTGGACTTACAATCATAATGTCATGGGTTTCATTCCTGGATTGGGTTGTGTGTTCTGTTCTTGAGTAAAACACTTCATAATGAAGGATTTGTTGTTGACCATGGCATGTAAGGGGACACCATAGACAAGTACAGAGAACCTTAAGATAGTCTTGGATGGAGAAGAAAATTGGAACCAAGCAGCTGATTAGCATTTTGCATGTTCTGAGTTTAACATCTTGCTAAATTGTAAAAATAAGTAAAAACTTCAATCCATGCCAACAGTGAAGGTAGGCTGGGGAAGGGGGAAAATCTGCAGAATTTCCAAAAAGTGAGTGAAAGAATACAGAAGGATTCATGCTGGAGTCACTACAACTGTCATACATTTCAAGGTGATGGAAATTGCAAAGAAGATGGAAACACCTGACAACATAAAACAAATTGTGTTGACACCAATAATGATATACAGGTAAAATTCTGTTATAACAAATAGGTTTAGGGAGGGCACTGTTATCTCTGCTAGCAATAAAGAGATTCTCTTTTCAGGTAAATGGGAAGATAATGTGATGCCTGCATGTAAAGTGTGATGCTACATGGCAGTGAGACATGGACATTTGCAATTATGCTCCCTTGGATTTGTAATAACAGTGTGTATGAATAACAAAGTATGGATATGTTGAGAGAAAAAACTGGTTCATAAAATGAATCAGATGTTGCATGCAGGAGAGAAGGTTGTGCTACTACTGTCTTGTGATGTATATATGGATGATGACTGGAGTGAAGAAGTGCCAGGAGTTCCAAGTAGAAAGAATGCAGCGAAGAAGAAAACATTGGCAGAAGTGACTACCAAGCTTAGGATACTGAAACTCACAAAGGAAATGACAGAGGAAAGAGAAAAGTGGATGTAAAGATGATAATGGTGATGATGATGATAAATGTGTGTGTGTGTGGTGGTGGTGGGGGGGGGGGATTTGTTTCCACGTGTAGCTGGTGATGTTTATGTCTTGTATAGATAGAAACCCTGTGACTCAGGGGTTAGACATGCAAAAAAAACAAAAAAAAACAACAACAAAAAACGCAGAGGGTTGGTATCAGGAAGTGAAGCTGCCTTTAAAAAAATGTCTCACCCTACCCATGCCAACATGAAAAAGATGAATGTATAAACAAAATGAGAGAGAGAAAGAAGGGGTGGGAGGCATAAATAGATAACTGAAAACATAGATATATTCTGGGTTTAAATTCCATTATCATTTCTAATGTTAGTGGTTTATGATTTTTGTTCAAAGTTCCACAGTAACAACAACAGTTCATGACATTACCAGTGCTATTGTCTGAATTAATAGTTTATACCGATATTATAGATTTATTTCATATTGTTAATATCTTCTTCTTAAAATGTTCCCAGTAAACACTGTAAAATGGTTGGCTTCAATATAGTCATCCAACCGCTGATCCCAAACCAAAAAAGGAGTACACGAGCAAGACGTAGTCACCTGACCTGTCTAGCCTCAGTATGTGTCAACCCATTTAACCCATACAAGCAAGGAAAATAGACGTTAAACAGTGATGATGACAATGATGTTGATGATGGGAGAGAAGCTTGGGATGAGAATGCTATTTACATTTCTGTTCATATTGTGTCATTCTAGACTTTCAATGTTCTGGCCATTAGTGCCAGACTTCTAGAACAATCAGAATACAATCTGGTTGTTAAGGTCGGATGTTAGTTTACAGTTAAAATGTGTTATTTGTGTATTTAACTTTAGTCTTAGACAGGTTAATTTTAAGGCCTTTTGATTCTAGGCCATGCTTCCATGTTTGGAATTTCTTCTCTAGTTCGGCCATTGATTCAGCTATGAGCGTTAGATCATCTGCGTATAGGAGTTCCCACGGGCAGTCGGTCTTGAACTCCACTGTTATAGCCTGAAGGGAGATAATAAATAGTAGGGGGCTAAGAACAGAGCCCCGATGAACACCAACTTTTTCGCTAAACTCTTCACTATATTCGTTGTTAATTCTAACCTTGCTGACTGTTTCTTTATACATGGCTTGTATAGCTCTCGCAAGCCATTCATCAACACCTTATATTTGAATATAATCCGACTCCACTATTTTATGCCAGAGAAATGGGCAAAAATCATAACCTAATTTACATAGAATTGAAGTCAGTGAAAATCATCAAAATATTGACCCCCGAAACTTGAGGAAGACAAATGCCAAGGAAAACATGGAACAAAGTGGTGAAGACTTATTTCTAAAAATTGAACCTCATGAAGGAGATGACAAAGAAACGCAATGAGTAGCAACAAATGTCACTGGAGAAGACCCAAAATGGATGTTTAAATGAAGGCAGTCATAGAAGTTAGGATATATAATATATCAGGTCACAATATATTATATATACACTACAGATTGAGATTGAGGTCGTGCAGGTAACACGGTAAAAAGTTCCCAGTCCACACTATAAATGTGGTTGGTGTTAGGAAGGGCATCCAACCGTAGAAAACCTGCCTATACAAGCAAGACACGGTCACCCTACCAATCTTGCCTCTAGTGGGACAACTCCCGTCTAACCCATGCTAGCGTGGAAGATAGACGTTAAACGATAATGATGATGATACACCTAGTACACTCTATAAACTAGCACATGAATGAACAAGAGCCACCCCACCTTTAATAGTTAGTGTGAAGAATAACAAGATATAAAAAGACATGCTCCAAAAATCCATCTAAATATTTTACATTTATAGAACCATCACCATCACAATACAAAAGGAAAGAAAAAACAACAATAATAGTTAATGCAAGTAAGCAAATTTGTGACTTGAAAGGCTTAATATCATCATCATCATCACCATTTTACGTCCATTCTTCCACGCTAGCATGGGTTAGACGGGTTGTCCTGTTGTGGGCAGTGTCTGGTCGGCTGACCATGCCTTGCTCATACAGGAACTGATTTGGCTTGATTTCTACAGCTGGATGCCCTTCCTAACACCAACCTCATTTACAGTGAGTGCTGGGTGCTTTTTCGTGGCACCTACACGTCCACTTTACAGTGTGGGCTGGGTGCTTTTTTGCTGTGGCACCTCCACGACCACCTTGCAGTGAGGGGTGTGGGGGCATATTGTCTATATGCTTCAGCTTGTACCCATGGGAGGTCGGGTACTCTGTATTACTGCGTGACGCCAGAGGTCACGGTCGTGTGTCATCGCCTTTGAGAGGTGTAATTGGGTAAGGTCGGCTTTTATCACCTCATCCCAGGTCATCTTGGGTCTCCCCACTCTGCAGTTTCCATCGACTTCTAGTGCTCTGCACCTTTTTATGCAGCTGTCATCCTTCATACGCATCACATGTCCATACCAGCGCAACCGCCTCTCCTGCACACAGCATTTGATTCCTCTTATGCTCAGTCTCTCTCTCAATTCATTTATGCTTTGTCGTTCACGTATATTACTGTTACACATCCATCGGAGCATCCAGGCTTCGTTTCTCTCTAATCTATGTAAGTCTTCCACCTTCAGCGCCCAGGTCTCACTACCATGCAACATCGCTGTTCAGATACACGTATCATACAGTCTGCCTTTCATTCTGAGGGAGAAGCCTTTTGCAGCTAGTAGTGGTAGTAGTTCCCTAAACTTCTTCCATCCCGTTCTTACCCTAGTTATTGTACTTTCTGAACACCCACCTCCGCTGCTAATTCGGTCACCTAGGTAGCAGAAGCTGTCTACTGTTTCTACAGAGCCCTCCCAGAGATTGGTGGTACTTGTTTCCTGTGGCTGTTTGTTGCTTGCTGTCCCAGCACAGCTGCTGCATGTGAAGCCTACATTCTTAATTAAGCTTCCTGAGATCCCGCTACATCTCTTGTGTACCCATTGTTTGCATTTGGGGCAGAGAATGGAGTTCCTACCTACACCTTTCCTACATACTGAGCAAGGCCATTTCCCTGAGGGGATCTGGGTTCTGTTTTCTCGTCTACTTACAAGGACCTTAGTCTTTGTCATGTTGACTTTGAGACCCTTTCTTTCTAGTCCCTGCTTCCAAGTTTGGAATTTATTCTCTAGTTCTACCATAGATTCAGCTATAAGTGCGAGGTCATCAGCATACAGGAGTTCCCATGGGCATCCGGTCTTAAACTCCTCCGTTATTGCCTGCAGGACTATGATGAACAGGAGGGGGCTAAGAACAGAGCCCTGGTGGACCCCAACCTGTACGCTAAATTCCTCGCTATACTCATTGCTAATCCTAACTTTGCTGACTGCTCCCCTATACATGGCTTGTACCGCTTTCACAAGCCATTCATCTACTCCTAGTTTTCTAAGAGCCCACCAGATTACAGCACGTGGAACTCTGTCAAAGGCTTTCTCAAGGTCGACAAATGCCAGGTAGAGTGGCTTACTTTTAGCTAGGTACTTTTCCTGTAACTGCCTCACAAGGAAGAGGGCATCAGTGGTGCCTCTTCCTGGTACAAACCCAAATTGCATCTCGTCTAGTTTCACCCGGTCCCTAATCAACTGTGCTATAACTCTTTCTGTTACTTTCATGACCTGGTCCATCAGCTTTATAGCTCTATAGTTTCCTCTATCTAGTGCATCACCTTTACCTTTGTAGCAGTTGACAATGATGCTACTGCACCAATCTTTTGGTATGACACCTTCTAGTATTACTTGGTTAACAATACGTGTGGTTATAGTGTGACCTACAGACCCAGATGCCTTCAGCATCTCGGCAACTATACCCGATGGACCGGTTGCCTTCCCCATCTTCATATCTTTGATTGCCTTACTTACTACGTTGCTGCTCGCTTGTACTGCTGGCCCCTCTATAGGGTATACTTGGGGTAGGGTCTCTTCTTCCCATGCATTCTCCTCATTTAGTAATCTATCATAATGACTCTTCCATGCATCTTTCTTCTCAGCACTTGTGAGGGCAAGCTCACCTTTATCATTCCGGATACACTTCTCTCCAATGACATCACAATTCTCTCTGACACACTGCCTCGCAATCTTGAACACCTCCTGTTTCTGGTCCTCACGTTGCAAAACATGCTTAATATATAAAGTTAAATAGGTTTTAAATAATTTAAAACCTTTCTCTTGAATATGTTAGATAACTCGAACAAAGTCTTTTATGAACACACTTCATTCAGTAGAAACAACACTTCACAGAGTTTCTTCCTTTAACAATATCAGAAACTCCTTGAATCAATATTAATCAATGCATATTGGAAAACACGCATACATTTTCTCCCTACACTCGGAAGCCGAGAAATGAAGTAAAACAAAACAAAAACGCCAAAAAAAAAAAACTGCAAAGCAGTTACAATTACAACCCATTTCCAATATATTTTTTAAAAAGTCTGAGTTTTCAAATTTGCAAAAGGTAAAAAAAGCCATTAATTTGTAAGCGCAAAATGTTAGTAAAAGGTTTAGCCTAATTAATTTGCTTCAACAAAGAAGGTTATGCTAATTTCTTTTTAAAATATTAATTATTGTTCTCAATAATATCATTAGTTAACGAATTAACACAAAGTAGTGCTACGTTTCTGTTAGTTAAATGGACCAGAATATCTATATATAACTCTCTGTGCCTATATGTTCCAGATTCACACACAACAGATATGTGAAACAATCAAAAGGCAAAAGAAAAAATATGTTAGGTTAGACCAACATTTCTCCCTAAGATTTTATCAAACCTACAGCAAGAAAAGCTTTCGTTTACAAGCTTTAAGTAGAAATGAAAGAAAAAAAAGCTACATGACATTAAAATATTATTGGCAGGTCATTTGGTAGTTAATATCATTACTAATGATAAAGGTATGTGATTGAATCAACTTACTGTTTTGGGAGAAAGTAGATTCCTGAGTAGCCCTAGTGTCTTGAGCAATACATTAGGATCAGGGTCAGACAGCAAGCGGAATAATTGTTCTGTCTGTAATGATTCCAGGATCTGGTGTTTCATCTTGTCACTCACTTGGAAAGTCATGTTCTGAATTATAAATCATCATAGTATTAGAATATATTGCCACTGAGCATATAGCAGGTTGTTGAGGCATACTAGAAAATATTACTGACAAGTAAAATTTTATTCCAGTGCTCTACTATGAAGATTCACAGAATTTTAAAGACACCTTGACCAAATAATGTCTAGTATCATAAGATTTATCTGACTAATTTCTGGTATCATAAAAAATCTCCATTTGAATAGAACATTACATAAAGAATTTTGATTTATTTAAAAATATATTGGTATGGTTCATATTTAGATTAATTTTTTAAAACATTGTGGAAACTATAGAGCAGAACTGTCATAAAAATACATTTTAGCTCATTGAAAAATTGTTACAACAGAATTATTTAAAAGAAAACCTTGTCTAAATCACATCAAAACAGTGAAGTCAGAATAAAATATATATTTAAAAACTAAATAGATGAATGTGTGTGTGTGTGTATGTGTGTGTGCACGCTTCTGAAAAGCTTATGGAAAAAAATAACTTACCATTAAGCCCCAAACACCATTTAATCGGAGCAAGGAATCATCACTGTTGGTCAGCTTGACCAGAATGTTCAAACCCCCAGTTTCAAGAATAGGCTATGAAACCAAATAGACACAGATTACTAATAAGAATAATACTCTGTTTGAGGATTAGCCTTGAATAAAGCACTGAAAAATAGTTGCAGAGCTGTTACTGAAATTACGAATATATATATATATATATATCAAAATTTTGATAATAAATATATTTTAGCTATAAATTATTTCTGTATGAAGATAGAAGATTAGCTTTGAATAAAGCAATGAAAAATAGTTGCAGAGGTGAAATTATGAACTTATATATATATATGTGCGTGTATATATGCATATACATACATATAGATATATATATATATATATACATATATATATAAATATACACACACACATATACATATATATATATATATTTATCAAAATTTCCATCATATATTTTAGTTTAAATTCCTAAGTCAAGTCTGATCCAGATAGAGTAGAAATCAATCCTTTAATTTAAAGTCTGAAAATGTCCTAATTAAATGTTCCAATAAAACTAAATTACAGAATATGAAATGTTCTATTTATAAAATTGAAATTATTCTTGGAAAAAACAACTGAAATAGTTACTATTCACTGGGTCTAGTCGAATAAGAGTTTAAAACTCAAAATTTATAAAACATATTCCAAAACTGCTTTTTAAATTTTAGACTAAAATTCAGTCCACAATAAAACAGGATTCAAGTAAAATTCTTTAAACAATCAAAACAGATTATTAAAAATGTGACTTTCTTCTCAAATATACAAACAGAAAATATGAAAATGATGAGATCCAACCGTAATACATGAAAAAAAATCAGAAGATAAAATTGCCTAATTTATAACATTAACCTTTTAGCATTTAAACTGGCCATATCTGGCCAGAATTCGCTCACCTCTTTCTGTTCAAACCAGCAATAACTGGCCACTCATACTGATGTTAAGGTATTGTTCTCAAAATAAATAACATCAAAATTTTATAGATTCGATATTATGTGAGGTAAAGCCTTTCCCACGAAAATACAACAGTATATATAGAGTAATGTAAATGGTAAAGGTTTAATTAGGATCCCTTAAAATACAATAGTATATATAGAGTAATGTGATTGCTAAAGGGTTAATTAGGAACTCTTAAAATACAACAGTATATATAGAGTAATGTAAAGGGTTAATAAGAACCCTTAAAATACAATAGTATATAGAGAGTAATGTGATTGCTAAAGGGTTAAGGATTATCAAGATGAAAATGATACATGTGTAAGAGATATATTGACACTACATATAATGTATATATTCTGTTTTTACAAGTTTCTTAATGTGAAATCATGTATTAAAACAGATATTGTTATACAAATAATGGCAGTATCACCCTCCCTAACTATATATACATACAACATACATACATATTTCATCATCATCATCGTCATTTAATGTCCACTTTCCACGCTAGCATGGGTTATACATATATCATTGTTGTTAGATCTCAAATGAAGAAAATAAAAATATCTTGTCCAATTCACCA
Organism: Eledone cirrhosa; assembly: GCA_964016885.1. Taxonomy (NCBI): domain Eukaryota; kingdom Metazoa; phylum Mollusca; class Cephalopoda; order Octopoda; family Eledonidae; genus Eledone; species Eledone cirrhosa. Next base: position 3,818,123 of record OZ024750.1, on the reverse strand, counting down.
GATCCATTGTGTATATATATATGAGTGGAGCATATGAAAAATGAATCCAGTGAATTAGATGAAATATTTTCATTTTCATCATACAAGATCTATTGTCACTGATATCATCATCATCATCATCATCATTTAACGTCCTTTTTCTACACAAGCATGGCTTAGACAGGTTTGAGGCAGGTTTGGTTTCTACAGCTGGATGCCCTTCCTAACACCAACCACATTTACAGTGTGGGCTGGGTGCTTTTTGTCATGACTCCTACATGACCACTTCACAGCTTGGTCTGGGTGCTTTTTGTTGTGACGCCTCCACAACCATTTCACAGTGTGGGCTGGGTGCTTTTTCTCGTGACGCCTACATGACCATTTCACAGTGTGGACTGGGTGCTTTTTGTCGTGACGCCTACATGACCATTTCACAGTGTGGGCTGGGTTCTTTTTGTCGTGACTCCTACACAAGTCGAGACTAGACAGATTGAGGGGAATGTCTACGACTGGATGCCCTCCCTAATGCCAATCACGTTATTGACATCAGCATCACCACTTATACAGTATACTGGGTATATCTTATCAAGAAGAGGTTATTATCACCTTGTAACTCAGATCATCTTTCTCAAACTATGGAAAAAATATGTAAATAAGACATCTTTGCATTTCTAAATATGTGTTTTTACAAACACATTTCTCAGAGCTTCAGTAAACTGTACAGATACAAATTTCTAGTATACTTCATCTACTTATATATATATATATATATATATGGGGGAGGGGGGTATGTGTGTGTGTGGGTATGTATGTGTGTGTATATATATATATATATGTGTGTGTGTGAATGCATACAAGATTTCTCAGTTCTAGCATCAATCTTTCATAGTCAACCTATGAACTTTTAAGCCAGCCCTAATATATATATATCATCATCATTATTTAACGTCCATTTCTACATGGGTTAGACGGGTTGTCCTATTAGAGATATATACTGGTTATTAGAAAAACAAGGCCCATTTGTTTTTCATTAACAACCAATATATATTATAGTACTCTGCGGATTATTCATATTGGACCAATTTCTCTCACTTGATAACACAATTCATATCACCAGGTATTTACGGTAAACAATTCCATTGACTAAGTAGAGCTCAACTAAACCGGTAAGTTGCTTTTTCCTTTTTGTATACACTCACCCACCCTACAATACAACAACATGGGGTTGCCTACAAAAGGCAGACACTTGTATTTTATCTCATTCATATATATAAATCTCTATATATATATATGTATTCATACACACTTAAGTGTGCATTAAGATATTTCAAAGCTTTAATTTTTATTAATTTTAATAAGATATTCTATGAATTTACATTCAGTGCTGATTGTCTCTAGTTTTGAAGCTTTGATATATCTTAATGCACGCTTAAGTGTGTTGAATATATTTCATTAACTTTCTTATAATAATTAAGGCTTGATTTTATTATATTGAGCTGTTTTTAGAGACAAGACATGTGTTTGATTTTGTATCATTCATGACATCATTTACTTTGAATGTAATATATATATATATGAAAAGAATCAAGACGCCAACAAGCAAAAGAAAAAGACAACTCATGGGTATCAACAATAAAATGAAAGGAGAAAGAAAAGAAATATGTTAAAGGTAAGGTGACGTGGAAGAATGACTATCAACATTTCCTCTAAATTTTCTCAACCACTGAGCAGAACATTTGATGCTTTCAATAAAACCATTTTAAATTCAAAGCTATAACACAGCAACATTATGATGTGTAAGTTACCAATACTGTAACTGTGCAGTTGTAGACCTATACAGCTAAGAATGAGGTGTGTGTGGGGGGGGGGGGGGGGGTTGCAGTTATAAGAGGACAAACCATAGAGAAAGACAGTTATAAGTGAACGAGTGACAGGAATTGAATATTAAGAAATATATAGAAAATATTAGAGTGAACTGTTTTAGAGAGAAAAAGTTTTTTAATCATCAAATTCATCAGTGTTATTTGGGTCTGGTAACGAATAACTTTAAAGACATCTGACTTGAAACGACTGAGTACATTTGAAATGTCATGCTATAAACGTGCACTTAGAATTAGCTGGACAGCTCACAGAACAAAGGAATCTGTCCTGGAAGAGATTGGTGCCAATCGACAGTTGGTTGAAACAGTAAGGATAAGGAAACTTCAGTATTTTAGTCATATCATCAGGGCCTAAAATTTAACTACCCACATCCTTAAGAGAAGAATACAGGGGAAAATGGCCAGGGGATGGCAGAAAAGGAGATGGATAGATGGTATTAAGGAATAGATAGGAAGAGGTTTGGCGGGATGTACAGCAATCGCAAGAGACAGGAAAAGATGGAGAGTGCTGGTCAAAATACTTGACCCCCGACCTTCAGATATGAGATGGGGTGAGAGCGAGCTAATGAATAAATAAATACAAAATAGATGAACTGGGATTATTACAAGATTTAAGGTAAAATTTAAAAAAATCATTAAATTTGAATGTAAAATAGATTAGCTGATGATCTTACTATCACTGTGATTGGAAATAAAGAAAATTACCATCATCATCATTTTATGTGTTTTCCATGTTGGCATGGGTTGAAAGGGTTGTCACAGACTGAGACCAGATGGGTCAGAGCAACCAATATTTGACATGGCTTCTATGGCTGGATGCCTTTCCTAATGCCAATATTGTAGAGGGTGTGTTTTTCATGACACCAGCACTATCACTTTACATACGTGTTAGTTTTTTCGTTACTTTAGTATTGTGTGTTAGGTTTTGCCTACCACAATGTTCAATTTGTCAAGCTATTTAAACGTATGTTATTACTCTAAGGACCTACCCTTATTGAGTGCTTTGTTAACTCATTCATATTGTAGGTCAACTTTGCTTGCCCACAGCCAAAGCTTCGATTTTACTAAGCTTCCACTTGTATATATATATATATATATGAATACCAATGATCGTTGGCAAATCACTGATGAGGGACTAATTTTATAATATGTAATCCATGTGCAACCATGCAGTATTCTTCTCCCCATATTTTTCATATATATATATATATATATCTATATATCATCAATTTTTATGTCCACTTTTCCATGCTAGCATGGGTTGGATGGGATACTTTGTGACAATGTATTATAGTTAGATGCCTTTCTTTATGCCAACCTGTTTAGTTGCCTTTTATGGTATGCAGAGATACTGTGTACCTATTCTAGAAACTGGGATACATTACTGAACGTATTATACAAGTAAAACATTATAAATATCAACAAATATATGAATATATATGTATATATATGTATATGTATATATATATCAACAAATATATGAATATATATGTATATATATGTATATGTATATATATATCAACAAATATATGAATATATATATATAATTTTTTAATTTATTTATAAATTTACAACCGTTATTCAGTTATTTTTCAATGGTGACAGCGTTTTTTCAGTTTAAATGTTTATCTCTCTCACTCTCTCCTCCTTCCTTCTTATACTTTTCCTCCATTATCCTCTCCTTCTTTTTTCCTTTCTTCCTCTTCCTTCCTTTCCTTTTTTTCAATCTTCTATATCCTTTTAAATTTATTTATCATATGTTGACTAGATACTACCTTGTTCACAAGTGTTTTTTTAGGCATCATATCATGTCTCCCTATTTTAACTGATGAGAACGCAAATATCGTCCCAGGATGATATTTGTTTTTGAAATGCGCATAATAAAATACATGGAACTTTTTTAACCATCTTTTAATTTCTTCTTATATATATATATATATATATATATATATATATATATATATATACATACATACACATACTACCTATATATATATACATACACACATACTATCTATATATCATCAATACCCACTTGCTCTCTCTCTCTCTATATATATAGATAGATATATAACAAATTTAATATAGAAATGGCTTCTACAGGACTAGAACTGTTTGATTCGAAGGAAAGCCCTGGTGATTTCCTTCGACTGAAACAGTTCTAGTCCTGTAGAAGCCATTTCTATATTAAATTTGTTGCTTACACTCTACTAATGTATTGAGTACCTTACATACTGTAGCTATATATATATCATCATCACCGTTTTACATCCGTTCTTCCACGCTAGCATGGGTTATATATATATACTATATGCACAATAAACTTAACATTGCTAGTAAATTCTGAATATTATTATTGTGTTAAAAGATATAACTGATAAGTAAAAAAGGTAGTGGAACTGTAATATAGAATTAATGTTCATTTTTTTTGTTACATCCTCTGTTTTTGTTTTTTTTTACATGCAGAAATGCCCATTTGTACCGTCCTTAATGTTATACTTTGTGTCAACCCTTGTGGTTAATAAAGAAAGCATTATTATTATTATTATTATTTGTACATACCTAAGTTTAGAGGAACATATATATCAGGCATCTGGTGATAGACATCAGCCTCTCATTCACTGAATGCTACTGAATTTCAAGTTAAGCTTTATGAGCTTCTGTCTCTCAAAGACATCATATTTTCAGAACCAATGAAGTGTATCTTGATTATACCAATAAGGATTCGAAGTTGTTTAAGGTTCTAGGAAGCTAAATAGTTATAATTTATCTTCATTATTTCATTAAAATTTGAATAGCGAAACAATCTTTTACAGCAAATAAATGAATCGAGTACATTCAGCCCTCTTAATCAAGAAAGGAAGCAAGAAAAATCGAAAAATCTTCACAAAATATAAAAAGGCTGAGATTAATTAATAATAAAATAAAAACTATTGTTTAACTCTTAACATTCTTTAATGATTTAATAGAAAATATCTTAAAACAAGTTTGTTCATGTAAACATTTATAGTATCTTTACTAAGGGACAGATTGTTATGAAAATTTGCAATAAAGTCTTTAATTTTTAATGGGATGCAATCATAATGTATTATATTCTTCAAGAATGTCTTGCTAATAATGTGGTTTCATATGGTAGAGAACATTACAAGCTAAATCAAACTTTATTGCACCAATAAATTACACTGAAAATATATTCTCTTTGTATGCCTAAAGTGTTTTAAAGGATGCAATATAGAGAAGTCATGCTGATAGAATGACTCCCTACATCACCATAGCCTAGTAAATAGGGTTTCCAAGTTCAACCTAAACTTAAGCAAAACATGTAACAAACCCTTCTGATACCAAATTACAAGAAATCATGCCTAGTTCTAAAACCTTCTCTCTATATTTCATGTACAGAACCTTTGTTGTTCCAACCACCATCTTAATAATGAGAAAGTTATATTACTAAATACCCTGTCTCCCAGATCCTTGATTATTATCCAATTTATAGACAATGTCTTTCATTTGAAATATGTAATGAAAGGATTAATACCAACCCTGCTGAGACCGTCATTATCAAAAGGACAAAACATTACGTTTGTAAAATCCTAGAATGTCTTAATATCATCAAATATCTATCTAAATATATAAAATCACAAACTACATGCATAAGTATCAGGCTTTCTTTCAACATCATTTCATGTCACCTACCAAATGCCACTACATTTCAAATAGATTTTTAAACTATCTCTTCTGATCAATAACCAATCATTTCCCTGGATTCAATAATTTAAAATTAACTATTTTCCATCTGTTGATTTTTAAAAAATATGACCAAAAATTAGAATGGCAATATATACTTTAACTGAAACTGTTTAAAAACATAAAACAATTAAGAGTCCTTAAAGAACTGGCTTAGCAGTTGAATGGTTGATTGTTTAAATCCCACCATCAACGCTGTGTCACTAGCAAGGCACTAACCTCCAAGGAATCACTCCACATAGCTTAAAATAGGTATCATGAAAAGGTACAACAGGGATATTGTCTAATTGACAATCTTTTGTTAGTTCACATTATTGAGCCCAAATCTTCCTTCGGGCCGCCAGATACTACCTGGATATTACAGGGAAATACCACATAATTGAAGTTGACTCCCTTAAAGCTTAGCTTACAACCAAAATGTTTAGATTCATTCCAGCTAAGAAACAATATAGTTTTACAACATCAATAATCATGGGACTTAAAATAGTTAGATAAAATATTCGATATAATAAAATCAATAGCAACATTTGATAGAATGGATGGGTACAGGTATTAATATTAGCAACAACTTTGGTGAATGCCAGTCTGTTACAGATTTTGCTAAAAAGGTTTCAAGATATATATATATAATATAAAATCAAAAGATGGTTAAAAGAGTTCCATGTATTTTATTATGCACATTTCAAAAACAAATATCATCATGGGATGATATTTGCATTCTCATCAGATAAATATCATCCCATGATGGTATTTGTTTTTGAAATGCGCATAATAAAATACATGGAACTCTTTTAACCGTCTTTTGATTTTATATTATTTATACTCCAGTCCTATAAACTGTTGAGTGCTACTTATCCGATATTTGCATTGCTTTATTGTGCTACAATAAAACTCACCTCCTAGATTATATATATATATATATCATCATCATCATCATCATCATCACCATTTTACGTCCGTTCTTCCACGCTAGCATGGGTTAGACGGGTTGTCCTGTTGTGGGCAGTGTCTGGTCGGCTGACCATGCCTTGCTCATACAGGAACTGATTTGGCTTGATTTCTACAGCTGGATGCCCTTCCTAACACCAACCTCATTTACAGTGAGTGCTGGGTGCTTTTTCGTGGCGCCTACACGTCCACTTTACAGTGTGGGCTGGGTGCTTTTTTGCCGTGGCACCTCCACAACCACCTTGCAGTGGGATGGTGTGGGGGCATATTGTCTATATGCTTCAGCTTGTACCCATGGGAGGTCGGGTACTCTGTATTACTGCGTGACGCTAGAGGTCACGGTCGTATGTCATTGCCTTTGAGAGGTGTAATTGGGTAAGGTCGGCTTTTATCACCTCATCCCAGGTCTTCTTGGGTCTCCCCACTCCGCGGTTTTCATCGACTTCTAGTGCTCTGCACCTTTTTATGCAGCTGTCATCCTTCATACGCATCACATGTCCATACCAGCGCAACCGCCTCTCCTGCACACAGCATTTGATTCCTCTTATGCTCAGTCTCTCTCTCAATTCATTTATGCTTTGTCGTTCACGTATATTACTGTTACACATCCATCGGAGCATGCAGGCTTCGTTTCTCTCTAATCTATGTAAGTGTTCCACCTTCAGCGCCCAGGTCTCACTACCATGCAACATCGCTGTTCAGATACACGCATCATACAGTCTGCCTTTCATTCTGAGGGAGAAGCCTTTTGCAGCTAGTAGTGGTAGTAGTTCCCTAAACTTCTTCCATCCCGTTCTTACCCTAGTTATTGTACTTTATGAACACCCACCTCCGCTGCTAATTCGGTCACCTAGGTAGCAGAAGCTGTCTACTGTTTCTACAGAGCCCTCCCAGAGATTGGTGGTACTTGTTTCCTGTGGCTGTTTGCTGCTTGCTGTCCCAGCACAGCTACTGCATGTGAAGCCTACATTCTTAATTAAGCTTCCTGAGATCCCGCTACATCTCTTGTGTACCCATTGTTTGCATTTGGGGCAGAGAATGGAGTTCCTACCTACACCTTTCCTACATACTGAGCAAGGCCATTTCCCTGAGGGGATCTGGGTTCTGTTTTCTCGTCTACTTACAAGGACCTTAGTCTTTGTCATGTTGACTTTGAGACCCTTTCTTTCTAGTCCCTGCTTCCAAGTTTGGAATTTATTCTCTAGTTCTACCATAGATTCAGCTATAAGTGCGAGGTCATCAGCATACAGGAGTTCCCATGGGCATCCGGTCTTAAACTCCTCCGTTATTGCCTGCAGGACTATGATGAACAGGAGGGGGCTAAGAACAGAGCCCTGGTGGACCCCAACCTGTACGCTAAATTCCTCGCTATACTCATTGCTAATCCTAACTTTGCTGACTGCTCCCCTATACATGGCTTGTACCGCTTTCACAAGCCATTCATCTACTCCTAGTTTTCTAAGAGCCCACCAGATTACAGCACGTGGAACTCTGTCAAAGGCTTTCTCAAGGTCGACAAATGCCAGGTAGAGTGGCTTACTTTTAGCTAGGTACTTTTCCTGTAACTGCCTCACAAGGAAGAGGGCATCAGTGGTGCCTCTTCCTGGTACAAACCCAAATTGCATCTCGTCTAGTTTCACCCGGTCCCTAATCAACTGTGCTATAACTCTTTCTGTTACTTTCATGACCTGGTCCATCAGCTTTATAGCTCTATAGTTTCCTCTATCTAGTGCATCACCTTTACCTTTGTAGCAGTTGACAATGATGCTACTGCACCAATCTTTTGGTATGACACCTTCTAGTATTACCTGGTTAACAATACGTGTGGTTATAGTGTGACCTACAGACCCAGATGCCTTCAGCATCTCGGCAGCTATACCCGATGGACCGGTTGCCTTCCCCATCTTCATATCTTTGATTGCCTTACTTACTACGTTGCTGCTCGCTTGTACTGCTGGCCCCTCTATAGGGTCTACTTGGGGTAGGGTCTCTTCTTCCCATGCATTCTCTTCATTTAGTAATCTATAAAAATGACTCTTCCATACATCTTTCTTCTCAGCACTTGTGAGGGCAAGCTCACCTTTATCAATCCAGATACACTTCTCTCCAATGACATCACAACTTTCTCTGACACACTGCCTCACAATCTTGAACACCTCCTGTTTCTGGTCCTCAAGTTGCAAAACATGCTTGAATTTTCTATCCTCTGCTTCCCTCCTAGCTAAGTATACTTGTCGCCTAGCTTCCCTCTTGGTCTCTATGTAATGTACCCTGCTCCCCCCGTTCTTCCATTCTTTCCATGCCTGTCTCTTGGCCTTAACTGCCTCATTTACCTTATTGTTCCACCACCAAGTCACTCTCCTCCTGCTTGAGGTCTTACTCCAGCCACAGACCTCATCCGTCGCCTCCAGTAAGTTATTTTTTAGGAACTCCCAGTTCTCTTCTACATATATATATTAATCAATATTTATTATTTCAAATGAAATAATAGAACACAGAGAAATATATACACATACATTAACCATATTAAAATAATGTCATAATGTCACAAGGGAGATAAAATAAAAGCTGCCCAAACGTTTCTATCATTGGATTATTGCTGAATTGTGGTGACTTGCAACCAAGCTAAACATATGCCCAATACACAATTCCCTATTAAACACTTATTATAGTGAACTCTACCTCTTCATTGTACATATTTATAACTAGGTGGAACCAGCCATTGAAAGTAGAATGTCATAGCCAGGAATACAGTGCAGCTAAGAGGTTGACAGTTCATCAACTAAATTCAGCCAGCAGCAGTTTTCCAGGGTTTATCAAGATTTAAAGAATTGATGGAATGTAATATATCAAAGAAAGATTTTTCATCCACATTATTACAAGTTGAGACTTTTTTTCTTTTCTGTTTTTTCTTTTTTCTTTTTAAATATCAGAATTTTCAAAGCAGAGATTTTTCACAAAACCATTGCATAAATCGTGAAATAAATATATTTTTAACATGAAGAATATTTCACATTCATTTAACAATATTATAATGGTATTAACAATATAATAATGTAGTATGATGATTGTGATGATCTGACTGTGATTTAGAAGTGGAACAAGAGAAGATACAAATGACATACAAAATAATTTAATCAATATAATTAACTCATTACAGAAAAAGTTAAAAGAAATATATACTTTCATCTTATAATTAAGAATTACATGATACATCACACAGGTATAAGTTAGTTAATTTACTCTAAGAATATATATTTAATCTTAAAAGGGTCTTACTACCAAAGTAACATGATTTTGAGTTAGGTTTCATTCAACTTCAGTTTTGTGAAGGCCACATAGGTTCTAGAGTAATATTGTATAAACCAATCTAGATATTTGGGATTAATCATCAGGGTAGGTAGATTTGGGGGTGCAGATTTGGCTGATGATTAACAAGTTCTCTTTGCAACCACATGCAGTACCCTGGACAAGTATTGTCTGTCTGTCATAATCTTAGGTTGTCCCAATCATTATGAATGACACTGTGGAAGTCCATTGGATGAATTGTAACTGTTTTTTAGTGGTAGATTTAACCTGTTGCCCAGTTTAACACTACCGTTTAGTTCTGGGGTAGTTTTAACAGAATCCATTCTGTTGTAAAAAGTCAGATCCCAGGTTTCGAGACTGAGGGGTTAACCCATGAGGCCTGGTTTCTTACACCTTTTTCACTACCAATGTCAGAGTCCCAACAAATACATCATGGATAGGGCCCTTCTTTCGACTGAGCCATAAAAACAGCATGCAACAAAGTTTATGCAATATATGCTAGAATAAGCAACTTAAGTTTGTATAAGTAGATATTTTTAACATCACTCTAAAATAAAGATTCAATTCTAAAACTCATATTCAATTAAAGATCAAAGTCTAACATTTAATGGTCTGAGTTTTTTAGTTTTTTCATTTTTTTTTTTCTAATTAAACAGAATAAAAGGATGTTTTTGAAAATGAAAATGAAAACTAACTTTTGCAAGTTCACTTACTTCCTTACTAGGGGAGAATTCAAGCATCAAATTGCATAGAGTTGAAGATGCAACACGTAACACTTCTTCAGGTCCATTCTGAAGCATCTGTTATAAGATTACAAAGTATAAAAAGATAAAAAGTTTAGCTGAGGGTTTTAAAGAAAGTTGAAGAAGGGGGGTTAGATTCAAGCCTTTTTAATTAGTTGCATAATCACTATTGTTACAGCACACACCTGCATAGGTGTAACAAGCCTCTAATGAAGTTACATCTTCATTATTGTTGTTACAACATACACCTGCATAGGTTTAGCCAGCCTCTAATGAGGTTGCATCTCAAGAGAGGTTTGTTTTTTAGGTATTTTAATGACAGAGGCCCTAGTCTTATTAAAACCACCTTACAGAGAGGACTAGGTGCATTTTATCATGACACCAGCACTACCACTTTACAGAGTGGGCTGGGTGCATTTTATCATGACACCAGCTCTACCACTTTACAGAGAGCTGGGTGTATTTTATCATGGCACTGGCACTACCACTTTACAGAGAGGGCTGGGTGTATTTTATCATGGCACTGGCACTACCACTTTACAGAGAGCTGGGTGTATTTTATCATGGCACTGGCACTACAATGCATTTCACAAACATGAAAAAAAAAAAAAAAAAATATATATATATATATATGTGTGTGGTTTCTACCTTAAGTAGTGGTTTCCATAAAGCATGATCCTGGAATGTTGTGCGTAATTGTTGGACTGAACGTGATAAACTGTGCAAACATCTCACAGCAGCAGCTTGGACTTTAACATCACTACTCTCCATACCATTTGTAATGTGGTCAATTAAATTTTCTGTTTCAATAATCTGTTAAAAAACGAAATAGAAAGAATATATAATTATATAAACTTGACTAACTTAACAAACCATATAAGAAGTGGAAATATTAACCCTTTAGCATTTAAACCAGCCATATCTGGCCAGAATTTTCTCACCCCTTTCTGTTCAAACCGGCCACTCATACTGACGTTGAGGTATTGTTCAGAAGCCTTGAAAAACATAAAGGACCACAAGTGCTGCCTTTTCTTCCCTGAATATTTAAAGAAGCCCTCCAAAACAGATCAACTGCAATGCAGCTTGCTGAGTTCACATGTCACTTGTGTGTGTGCATGTGTGATACGTGGGTGGGCTGAAAATTTCATAGGCTGACTATGAAGGAGTGGTGCTAGAGCTGTGAAATCTTGTATGCTTTAATTTCAACTCTTCATTAATAACTGCATTGTTTCTTTCCAGTTAAACTGATATTAACTGTTCAAGGAAGACTTCTCCAAAAGTAACTAGTAGTGACTTCTCCTGACAGTGGACAAACTTTGGTATGGTGGTGTTATCAAGTACCCACAGAAAAGGGGTTTAGCCCCCAAGGACATTCATAGTATGTAAATTAGTTATTTACCTTTTTGCGAATATCTTCATCATTAGCTCCAAGTGAAGCAAATGCTTTAAAAGCTGCCTGTTTGAGTCCATTGCCCCAATGAATATCCTGAAAGATCCACACAAATGAGGAATACAATTTAAGAAGCAAGAAAATAAATATCACACAAAAGTTTCTTGAAATTATAAAGGTATGTTAATGATTTTATTAGAACTGTGGCAATACAATAGGATTTCATTTAAATATATAATGAAACTTAGTGTTCAGGTGCACTACAACTCTGGTGCATGTATAGTGCATAGAATAATGTAAAAATGTGAGGAAAGTGAACAATGTATGTGTCATGATATATACACAGATTCATACATACATGTGTGTGTATGGAGGGGGAGTATTGGGTGTAGAAGTTGGTGAATTTCGGGAAGAAGGGAAGTTTTGAAGGATGTTGTGACCCGACAGCTAACAACCGAAAGTCATGGGAGCTGTAATGTTTTCTGATTTTGTAAGCTGAAAGTATGTCCATGGGTGTTAGCCATATGGAAATCAAAAAGGTGCTCAGGGTTGTTGGGAAGAAGGTTAATAATCTTGACAATGAACACAGTAATACACACAACTCCTTAACAATTGTTTTTCTAAAATATATTTTGCCACATCAAACATGCATTTTGTCAAGGACCGAGACCAGATGGGTTGGAATGACCCATCTGGTTTCAATCTTTGACAACCTCTCCAACCCATCCCAGTGTGGAAAGAGAACATATGATGATGATCATATTGATCACAGAGAGGTGAAATTAATCCTTGAAAGATTTAAAAATAGAAAATGGAAGGTACTAGACTATATAAACACTACAAACATCCTAGTTTGGTGCCATCCACTTACAATGACAAGATAGAAACAATAAAACGACATACTTTTTTTTGTGTGTTCTGTGTACTGCTGATCTGTTGGACACTGGTGTACTTTAAGTAATCAGATAAAGTTCGAATGAGATGGTCTGAAATGGAAGCCACTTTCTGCAGCTCAGAGTTCACTTCAATGAGATAAGCTAAAGTTTCTGCTCCTTCCACATTTTCTTCTAAAGTGCGGTCCTTCTTGCACATACGGATTAACGTAGGTAAAGTCTATGAAAGAGAAAATAATATATTTAGAGTAATCAACTAATGATTTCTTTATATTATAAATTAAATATATTTTACAAGTATCTTAAAAATTCACAAACAATAAGAGCAAATCCACCTGAAAGGGTGTAGTCTATTTAACTCTCTAGCATTTAAACCGGCTGTATCTGGCCAGAATTCTCTCACCTCTTGCTGTTCAAACCGGCCATAACTAGTCAGAATTCTCTCACCTCTTTCTGTTTAAACCGACCGTAACTGGCCATTCATACTGATGTTAAGGTATTGTTCTCAAAATCTCATAGATTTCAATGTTATGTGAGATAAAGCCTTTACTTCGAAAATACAATAGTAATTTTTTCGCTCTGCCTCTCCTCTCTCCCACTCTATGAATCCCTATACAAAGTTCTGATGCTAGGAAGATGTTTTTAAGAGACTCACCTTTAACATTATTATAGGATCATTAGCCATAAGAGCTCCACCTCGATATAGGTAAGTTAGGCATTTAGCAGCGGCCATTTGCATTTCTGAAGTCTTATCTCTGTTACGGAGTCGTACAAGCATTTCTGAAATAGTATCTCCTTTGCCATTATCTAAATAAAAAGAAACAAGAAAAACAATATATTAATATTCTAGAATTATTTTTCTATTGAAATGCAAATTCAAATCTCATATAAATAAATAAATATATATATATATATATATATAATATCTTATGCTGATGAAATATAAAAAACTTACCATAATTAGCAATAGACTGTGCAACGTCTTCATTTTGGTAACACATCACAGAGAAACAACGTAGTGTTGGCATTTGGACCTAAAAATATATTTGTTATATGTTAAGTTTGGGCCTAAAAATATATATATTATGTTAAGTGTGGGCCTAAAATATAGATATTATATGTTAAGTGTGAACCTAAAAATATATATATTATATGTTAAGTTTGGACCTAAAAATATATATATTATATGTGAAGCTTTCCTATCATGAGACAAATCTTGTTATGAAAAAAATAGAAAAACAAAACACCAATATGAAAGAAAAAAGAAGGTAATCGGAATCTTACTTTATAAATATTACATTTCAAGAGTGGTGCTAATGCTTCAATAGCACCATTACTGCACAGCATGTTCTGATGTTCCGGCGTCTAAGATACAAGGTGAAAAATTGACTTCAGTGACAAAAGAAATGCATCTGATGTTTATATGTGTGTTTGTTTGCATGTGTGTGTGTGTGTTTATATGTTTGTACACATTTTTTTCTGCCCACTATTATTCAGAGAAACAAATTTACCGCATATATACTCGAATATAAGCAGAGGAATATGGGACCAAAAAGGCCGATGGTAAAATTTTGGCAGGGTCGGCTTATATACGCCATCTAAACAATGTGTGTTGATTAGCTGCCTCAGCTTATAAATGGGGTCCAGAGTTTTGCCCATTTCTCAGACATAAAATGGAGGGGGGGGGGGAAGTTACTTATATTTGAGTATAATGATAACTTATAAACCTCAATAAAATAAATAATATTTCAACTTGATTCAGTAGAGTTATGTTTTATAAATGTCTCAAAAATCTAGTTTGAATATTTGAATATTGGCTATTAAGAAATATATAACTGTTAAATAGATTCTGTATGTAGTGAAAGCAATTAATTATAAGACAGATTGAAAGGAGAATGTTTAAAATAAAGATTACCTTGCAACAATTAGCAAATATGGTGGTGACACACTCTTGTGTACAAGGTGATTTAGGCAGGACATTGATCAGTAAAGGGATTATACTGGAATCCTGATAACAAAACATATATATATTATATATTGGAATAATAGATGGGGTGTAAATATATAAATGTATTATATATTGAACTAGCAGTGGTACCTGGCGTTGCATGGGATAAGGTATTTTGGAACGTGGGCCGCCAACAGATCTAATCGTGGAAAAAGTGCATGCCTGGACAATATGTAAAGAAAATAAACTGAATACTCTGATGGCTGGATAATCTTTAAAATTTTCCTCGATGAAGCAGGAAAAATGCAGGTTTTTTTTTTTTTTATAGGGGATCAAGAAAATGAATTTTTTTTATGTGCATAATATGCCTTGAAATTTCGGGAAAATCGGCTAGACCTAACGCTCCAAAAAGCCCTAAAAAGCTGAAAAAATGAGGTTTTTCACCTAATGCGGGCCCTAGGCCATAAAAAAGTTGAATTTATGTGCATAACACTCCCTTAAACATAAGTAATACACATGTAAAGTTTGAAAAAAATCGGTTGGGTACTTCTCGAGTTTTAGGGATTCAAACTCAGACACACACACACAGACAGACATCCTCAGGTAAGTGACGTAATGCAGACAGCCAGACAGATATTATAAGGGCACAACGTTATATCTATGTATCTATCTAAAAAGAGAAAGACTAAGAATTATAGAGAGAGATCGCTAAATCGCCTAATGCGGTCCCTAGGGCATTGAAAATTTGAAATTATTTTCGCTCAGAACACTCCCTGATGTGTAAAGTTTGAAAACAGTCGGCTGGGTGCTTCTCGAGTTTTAGGGATTCAAACTCACACAGACAGACATCCTCAGTTTTATATATATAGATAATAGACGGGATGTAAATACAGGATGTCCTCCAAAAATGTTTACACACTTCAACAGCAAAAAATAATGCATTAAAATATTGCCTGTACAGGTAACCAAAGTGTGTGTATATTTTTAGGGACACCCAGTATATATATTAGCTTTAAATATTAAACCATTTCGACAAAACAATAACATTTTAAAAATATCAATTGTTCCACGCCATTTCTCCTTACTTTAAATGTAGAGGTACAGTTTCCATCTGTATATGGCAGTCATTGATCAAGCCAAGGCTATGATAGTTGACATATGGCCAAGGTGGTGCAATGAGACATGACTCAGAACCATGTAGTTGAAAAGCAAATTTCTGTAAATGTGATTGGCATCAGGAAGGGCAACCAGCCATAGAAACCAAGCTAGAAACCATTCAGACTTGTCTCACAATGGGACAACTTGTCTAACCCATGCTAGCATGAAAAAAAAGTGGAAGTTAAACAACGACTATGACAATTTATATATATATATAAAGATTATTCTCTGAAATGATAGATTACTGAAAGTATTAGCTAAGTAGATCATTGTGATAAATATCAACATGTATATAAAGAAAATCAAAATGAAAGGTACTCACCTCAAAAATGTGTTCTTTTGGTGCACTATTACTAAGAAACACTGTACGGAGACAGCGTAGACAAGCTTCCACATATTTCAGATCATAGTTGCCAAGTCCTGATAATAAAAATACTTGATAACTACTTGAATATCAAACTAATATTTAAACATTAAAATAAATATAAATATAAAAGTTTTCTTTAGTAGTGTAAATATTTCAAACACAGCATTCACATATCTTACATCACACTCTGTAAGTAACAAAATTGAAGAAAATAAGATTTACTTGAATGCAAGTTATGGCTTCAATTCTTTTTTAAAATATCTTTTCTTTGTTTAACTTCCAATAATGGTTTGTATATGATTTTAATATTTAACAATCTCTATACCAAGAGGAGAGACCATTATTAAATTTAATTGTGTCGATAGGGGATATTTAGCTAAACATACAGAAAAAGAAAGCAGCATTGGAAAGAACTATAAATGCCATAAATGAGAGGAAAGGATACTTTTTTTTTTTGTCTTCTACTTTATATATAGTGAAATAAAAGAAAAACACAGATAAAAAGAATGTACTCAACTGTTGCCAGCAAGTAATATTGGTACGGATCCAGCATCTATTAAACTGACAATGTTGGCCTCTGTGCCTTTTGACAGACTCCCTAAAACCACGGAGCATTCTATCTTCAGATCTAAAGGAATGCTATCATGCATCATCCATTGAAGCAACCTGAAAAATAAGTTTCGAAAATATTTAGTGATTTATCATCATCATCGTTCATTTTCCCTGCTTTCAAGGGTCAGTACTAAAAGCAGAGGCATTGACCCTACAGTGGGCTGGGAGCCTGCAACTTGCTTATGTACCCTACTGAGTACTTGGATAGGTCAGCAGCCTGTAACTCCCTTAATACACCACAAGGCCACTACATCTAGTAACTCATGATTGTGAAGCACACTTCTTAACCATTCAGTGATGGTGTGTGTCCACAAGCTATTCTACTTGAATATTAAATTCCACACAGCCTGGTACACTTCATTCATTTAGCTGTCTCCAACTCCACTTATTTGGTCTCTAACCATTACTATAACCCAGTTTTATCCCCACACCCAGCAATGAATATTACAGAGAGGAGTCAAGAATTTTTCAAGATCCTGAGACCAGCTATCACTAATTACTAGATGTATGATCCTGCACACTATTAAATGCATTTTATTGTGACACTAGCACTAGGGAGGTTGATGTGTCTTTGACACAGCTGAAGAGTCCTCCAGACCCTTTCTTTCACAGGTTTCCTACAACAGGAAAGAGTGTAGGAAGGAGTGTTTGAGGACTCTGCTCCCATGACCCCCTCAGGAATAAGTGGGTGAAGCATCACTATTTCAGCATTCATTACATAAAAAGATTTTATGTAATTTGGGATTTGGATTTTAAGTATTGATGTTTTTAAATGATTTGTCAGAAATTGAATTATTTAATAAAACATTACAAAATCTTTACCTGGGAATTAATCCTTGAACAATTACTTGACTTTTCTGTTTATTGTTACCAATTACCATATTCTTCACCTGACTGTAAAAAGACAAACATATTTGAAGTTTACAAAAATAACAAGAATGCTGCAAATACTATCAAAATAAGACTGAATTAATTTTATTTCAGAAAATACAGCATCACAACATGAATCTGTATAATTTATGAAAACTTTAGTTTTTACAACCATCACATTTCTTTTTACTTCCAATAACACACCTTAGGTGGAAGAGTCATTAGAGTGTCCAATAGAATGCTTTGTGGTGTATGGTCTTCATCTTTTATCATCGTAGGCTTGATAAAACTCCCCTCCTATTATCTTCATCTCAACACAGACACTATTAATCTTCTGGACGCTCTGAGTGCATTAAGTCGCCGATAGGGTAATCTACCCTTAATACATAATGCAGTGTCAAGGGAAGCAATTTATAAAAACCTCTAACATGCTAAAGATTAAGTAGGGTTGGAAGTGAACGCACACTGCTATAACTGTTGAAACTGCTTGCCTGAAACTTCCAGTGTATGTCTATTTTGGGATTCAACAGCTACTTGTGGCAATGACCGCTGTATCTGCAAGTATGTTAGGGCAAATCTTCCTTGACCAACACCTCCCACCACCACCACTGTCAACATTCAATGACAAGACATACTACTATGGATCACACTAAAATGTGTATACTTGTGACTGGAAACTGCCTGCGAATACCTTATCACGTTCATTTTAAATTGCTTTTGTATAAATTAGAGAAGGTAGATAGAAGTTAAATTAAATAAAAATAAAATGAAGACAGGAACTTACACAATGGAATGCATCCATCTATCCGAATCATTAGATAATAGCACCTCAACAAAGCTTTGTGATCCATCAACCTCCTAAAAATAAAAATTGTTACATTATTATCATCAATGTTTTACTTTTAAATTTTCAAGCTTGCATGGGTTAGATGGGTAATCAAGTTCTGAAGCCAGACATATCATATGATTGAACCTTACTCATACATTCTACTTTGGCATGCTTTCTATGGTTGGATGCCCTTCCTTACGTATACCATGTACGTTTTATTATGGCACAGTCACTACCATCTGACATGGTAACACTATAATTTATTGAACTAAAAGTTCGGGATAATTCCATTTCATAGGAACAGAATGTTATAGCCATAAGTTAACATAATCAATGGTCTGTCAACATACAAATGCCGTGTTTCATTGTGTTGTTTTCATATCAAAATATTGGCTGAATCTTTGACTAGTTTGATTTAGTTTGGTTGACATCCAGGTGGGCCGAGGGCTCGACATATAACGCCGCGCTGTGCGACTGTATCAAAATTGAGTAAAGGGATTTTTTCAGATGGGTTATTTAGTCCTATGTCAACCCTGATCTAACAGACCTATCATGTCCAATGTATCCTTCTATGTTGAAGAAAATTTAGCTGTTATTTCTAGCAACTTCTACAACCACATAGAGATACTCTGGTTGTCAGACGTGTAGTTTAAGACTGCTAACCGAACGCTTCAAAAACACTTGAAAAGCTGCTCCTGACCAATCTTTAAAAAAATCTTATAGATATTTAATTTGCTGACTCCGTGTGGGAGGGTCGGCTTATATTCGCCATCTAAACAATGTTGATTAGCGTGCCTCTAGAGAAAACATTTAAGGGAAAGACTGAGTATTTAATTGATTGTTTTTAAAATGCATTTAGCAAGAAAAACTTATGTTATCTATAGAACTTTCCAATATACTGTTAATGTGTTGTAAATAAATCGATTATTACAGGAGAAATTTCCCAAACTATATCTTTTTTTTTTTTCAGTTACCTTTAACTTTTTAAAGAAATAAGAAAATATAAAAAAATAAATATTTAAATAGATAATTAAGTTTAATTAATTGGGAACATAAGAAACAAAAATTAAACTAAACATATTTGAATCCAACTAAGATAATACTATAGATTAATCTGAACATAATTTTAAAATGTTGATCTAGTATAATTATACGTATGTTGATCTTTTAAGAAATTGGTATTTAGTGCTTGGAACCAGAGTAACTAGAATACCAGCGAATAAAATAGTTGAGTATGATTGACAATAGATCTTTGAAGACAATGGAAATATCTGATTGTCGAAGAAACCCTCTCCCTAATCTGTATATAGCAATCCAGTGAGTCGGACGAGATAATTTCATGTTCTTCAAGCGAGATCTATTGAAAAATGATATCCAAAATAGTTACACTACTTTGGATAAGTCTGAAAATCTTTATCCTTCAATGTTTATTTAATTAAATTACACAGCTTTTAATTTTCAGAATAAATAAATGTTTTTAAAAGCATCAAAATGTTTGCATTACAAATATAATGGCACAATTGTTTATATTGTGAAGCGGTTTGGATCGGGATAAAATATATCCACATTAAATGGAGACACGCCATCATTTCTTATCTATACACAATATCTATTTGTTTATTTCCAACCTATTTATGTTTGTTAAGAGAAATATAAATAGAAATATAACAATATAAATTCCGAAATACTAGATTGTAACCGAACCGTAACAATAGTTTAATTATAAGCTTGACAATGATAGACATTTTGCAGTATTTGTTATATGTTAATATATTTTTTTCATTGAATTAAACCCATACATACGTTGATCCATCAATATTTTACAACAATATATCATGGTTCTTAAAAGAACAATCATCATTAAATGAAATTAGTGAAATTGTTATAAAGTTAGCAGACAACAAATTGTATTGAATTGTTTCTTGTTTACAAATCGTAGATAGGACTCGAAATCGATTTTTTTTTTGTCTTCAATGTTTAAAATAAAGAATCGTCACAAAAACTTTTATATTAATTCTAGTTTTAAAATATTTAATATTGTTCTTGAAACGATTTGCACCTTGAAACTATTTTTTTTATATATATATATATATATATATATATTTAAAAAAGTCGACGAAACAGTTTATTATAGTGAGCTTATGTATAATACATAAATTGTTTATAATGAAATGTTGATAGTTAGACAAAGATGTATATATTGCATCTGTTAATATACTTGTAAAATATAAGATTACTATCACAAAGCTGTAAGTAAAGAAGGGGATTTTTTTTTTAGGCAAAGACTTACCATTAAACATGAGGACATGGCGAGAAGGGTTCTAACGACGAGAATCTGCCTTGGATGAAACAACGAAAATATCCTAAAGGAGACGCGCTTAAAGAGCCTCTAGATAATATTGTCGTTAAAAAGGAAAATTCGGAATCACTAAGCGAATGCTTATTCATATAAAAATATTTTGTTAATGTGATATCGTTTCATTTCGATTAAAATAATTATTTTTTCCCCCTATTCGTTCTCCATATAAAAATGCAAATAGTTCCGCACTGAATAGTCGGAACTTCCGCCAAGAGTTATCGTTCTTGTTATATCATATTTCCATGACGTTTATTACTGCATTTAATTCTCTTTATTACTGAACATCACATACAAGTTGTATTATAATAATGAAACTATCGATCGCTATAGAAAATTGGCAACCTTCGTTTTAAGATCACAGGCAACTTCCAGTAATTTCTAAGAGCAGAAGTGACAATTTAAAAAATTCATAAACATAATCGTACTCTATACCCTCAAAAATGTATCGCCGCAAAATATATATTACTGAGAATACATTTTCGAACTTAAGTATTAGTTTTGTACACACACACACACATATATATATATATCTATATATATATATATATAGGGTCTCCGAAAAATGTATATACAAAGGCTGTGCATTCTAATAAATATTGCCTGTACAGGTAATCAAAGTGTGTATACATTTGGGAGGAGGAGGACCCTGTATATATGTGTGTGTGTTAGGTAATTCCGAAGGAAAAAGGAGTGCTCTTTAATTAGAAAGTGAACAACAAAATATAACTACTATCGGTCGTCAGACAGAGATGTTATCTCTGTCTGACGACCGATCCAGACGTATATTATTATTGTCTGGGATCCAGAAACCTTTGGTAACAGAGTAGTTATATTTTGTGTTGTTCACTTTCTAATTAAATATATATATATTGTCTTGGACACTGACCAAGAAACTCACTCAGATGGTGGATGGGTGCTACACGAGAATGCTGAGGATGGCTCTGAACATTAATCAGTATACACTGAGGATGAAAAACTCAGAGCTGTATGGGAGCCTCCCAAAAGTCAGCTCAAAAGTGACACAGAGGAGACTGAGGTTAGCTGGACATGCTCACCGACATCCAGAGTTGACATTGCACTCAGTGCTCCTGTGGGATCCCCTACATGGACACACTGGAAGGGGAAGACCAAGGTTAACGTATGTTGATGCCATAAGGACAGACACTGGTCTGTTGGAGACGGAGGACATGGCAGCGATAATGAGGGACAGAGACCGCTGGGGAGAACTCGTCCATGGATCTCGGGAATTTTATCCGCCCTAGATAGTCTTTAATGCGAGACCCACAGCAGACAACTAATGAGAACTTCTCCCGTTCATGCTTTCTTCTTATTTTTAAGTATATATATATATATCCGTATGTTGTTGGCGGCTGAGAGAAAGGAGTACTCAATACTTAAGTAGAGTTTTAATATTCAATATTATTAAAGCTAAAAGGTGAGTCTTATTACTCTGGAGTTTCGACTGTTTATCACAGGGTCATCAGACAAGTTCTTGTGATATCTTCTCCACCGAGAAAACCCAGGCTTCGCTACCCGTGAAGCCTACGGTCGAAGTATGGCGTTGGGATGGCTATTCTAACGTGCCTCCATCACCATCCTCCGGGGCAACGGTTATCTCCATTCTGCCTCGCTCCTACATGCCAGAGAACGCGCTCGAATATCGTTGGAGCCCGCATCATTGGGATAACGATATGCCATATTAATGCGAGGTTAGTTTTGTATTTCATCCATTTAAGGCCTATAAAAAAGTAGCAATCTAGCAGTTGGGTTGAATCCTCTAGCTATATTTTTTTCTCAATTTCATTCCCTCTCTCTATATCCTTCCCTAGAAATCTGCTGTCCTTAGACCTGGAGAGATGGGTTTCATTGTTTTAAAACGCTATTCCAGGAGTTACGGGTCTATATATACATACCGCATTAATGAAATTATAATTTTAGTAAATCCTTCCGGAATTCTTCATTAACTAATTCAAATACGAAGCATTTCATTATGGGCCTCAGAATAGTTTGTTTTGTATGTGTTGTATTCAAGCTGATATACCCGTCTCATAATGGTGTTTTGGGCGATTGTCATCACCTTTGTAGTGTTAGCTAACCAATAGCTCTTACTTTATATTAGAATGGCATTCGTGGGATTTCCTCACGCCTTATCTCGTTTTTTTTTACCAGCATGAATTTGTATATGCATAAATATTTCTCTATCTCCATTGGTCTAACAAACACGTGAACAGACTTCCCCAAGGAGAGTCTAATAATATGGAAACATGTCAAAAGCTATTACTGTGCCAAATAAAGATCGAACTATCGTTCAGTGCACCGCATTGCCTATTTTCAATTTTAATTTATTGAAATTGTTTTTTGTTTTGGGAGGGAGTCTGATTTTGAATCGTCACCCTTAGCTTTATAAAATAAAAATAAAAAATTCATTTCAACCTTTATTCCATACAAGGCGGTTTGTATGTTAACACTTATTAGTCATTTTCTATCATTACACCCATCTCCGAAATAGGTTAGGTTAGGGCGTTTATTTTAAATGCCAAATTCTTTTTCATTTACCTTCAAAATTCTAATCAAACTTATCCGTTGCCCTTAGGCCAGGAAACGAATACCTCACGCCAAGTCTTTGTCCCTCAAGGTTTGTAGGTCATCCTTGTCAATTCCAGTCTCTCTTGCTATGGTATCTCAGCTTTCTGGTAGAGATCTCTCAAGGTCTTGTGAAGCAGTCACCATTCAAACCTTGTACGACTTTCAATCAGTCATACACTTACTTTTAGCATTTTTCCATATATCTGAAAGTGTGGAATGGGTCCGCCAAGGGAAAATTTAGCCTTCCTAAGAATAGTGTAACACCTATCTAAATGTTCTTAAAGAAGCTTTCATGTGCTTGTGTGGAGGGGGTCTATAATTTCTTTAAAACATATGGCAAGATTCTATTTGGTTTGGATATTACCGATATATGACTTAGGAAACAGATAGATATTACTTGGTTGAAAACCTAAAGTGAATAGATATTTAAAGGTACTGGGGGTTGAATTGAATATATTAATGAATAAAAGTAATTTAGAAGTGTTGTGTATAACAAGATGTAGCATCTTATCACAAACTCGGCCAAAGGCATCAGTTTTCGTTTCCTCTTTTTTTCTCTCTCGTATGTACCTTGGATTCATTGTTTTATATTTTAAAAGATTTTGAATTGATAAAGATTCAAGAGTGTGGCTTTATATCTGTACCAATTCTCGAATAATTGCCTTGAGAAATATATCTGGTGTCAAAAGTTGCATTACTCACCCTCGTAATTTTAATAAAGTTAAATACTGGAAGATTTAGTTCAATATGATCCTCCCCAAATATATTTGTTTAAACACACGATTTCATATGAAAAACCTTACAAAACAAGTTCATGTTCTTTCATCAGTCATTTCGAAAAAAAACTTTCAAATTACGTCCCTTACATCGGTTCATTATTCTATCAAATCCCGCCGAGGTTAACTTTGCCTTTCATCCTTTCGAGGTCGATAAAATAAAGTACCAGTAATACACTGACCTTGTGCCAAATGTAGAAACAATTATACTATAGTTTACCTAGGATACTTTATAAAAGGAATGATCGGTACAGATATCCTACCCAAACATTTGTATAAATGATAATTCAATCCAGGCATAAGTGAAAAGAACGATTTTTCAACGGTGCAAGGGAGACAACTTACGCTAGACTGGGGGCTCCAAATATAATTCACAGCAATTTAAATGGCCGAGATTCTTAGGAACTGATTTTACGTATTTAAAAACTCACCACAAACCACTTTTTTTTCTTTACTATCATAGACCATTTAAATATCTCTATTCTCTACTTTTGCAGCATTAATATAGGTCTTCCTTCGAAACTCTACAACATTACACAATAGACACTAAAGCAGAATGTCGTCAGCATTAATGGTTCCCAAGCCCATATAAGGCAAGACAAGATTCCAACTGACATTTTATATCACAGCTATAATAAATCATTTAGTTATGCAGAACTAAAATGGAATTGACTCAAAAGATAGCTGTTAACGTAATGGCTAAAACAATGTTTAATAAATAAAAATAATTCGGGATTCGGGCTGCAAAAAAAATAAAAAAAATAAAAATCTGCGGAGCAGGAAATTTCTTTCTTTAAAGGGCATTGTAAAGATAATGAAGAAGCTACCCTCAGTATCTGGCACATGCTGCCTTCGGGAGTCATGGGGACTGATCAAGTTGTGACTACCGCACGAGTCTTGCGAGACGAGACAGGAAGCCGAATCTTGCTGCTACAAGCATGGTCTTCCAGCAGCCACCCTCTAACCAGGACTTAACAACGGTTAGGCAGCTGAGACCCTGTTCAAAGCTGTGAGGTAGCACGGAATTAACCTCAGAGATGAAAAAAAAAAAACCGCCCATTATTTTGGGGGAACAAGCACGAGGTACGCCGCATAGATCGTAGACAAATCTGTATATCTGAAATAAAAATGAGCCCTTCAATTCATTCAGAGAAATATGTAAGCAGTCTCAAAAGCCACCTTATATATACACAAGGTAGAATAACTTTCAACTGAAACTTTAATATCACAGCATTAAACGCCACCATAGCAACAGAACTAGATGGAGCTGGAGCTGTTTTTTAAAATTTACTAAACAATTCTTTCAATAAATTAACAGTGCTATGTCAAACTTCGCACTATCATTGATTTTATTGCTTTATAATATTTTATGATGAATTTCCTGTTTGGTAGCCTTTTGATGGGTAAAATCTGAAACGTTAAAAAGCAGATTTGAGATATCTGCTGTGGAAGTGTGCATACTATTTGAAGGGGGACACCCTGCAAAACGCTAAAACCTTTCCTAGCAATAAACCACGAAACAATGAAGCAGCCCTCAGCAAATTACAGGTGTAATTCTCATCAGAATTGCATCAGAGTAGCAAATACATACACATCACAGGGCAAGAACAAAATTAAGAAACCAAGTTCTTGAAACTGTTTTGTGAAAACCGACAAAATGTTTTTCCATAGAAAGCCTTACCCGATTAACAGAACAAAACAAAAGCTACAGCTATCACCAAAGAATAGAACTGGCCGTTAAAAGTTGTCAGTACTTAAATTTCCTCAACAAGATCAGTGAGAGAGTTCTATAGTCATCACACAACTATTTAACGTACCAAGTAAACCACACAAAGTATTTAAAAAAAATAAAAAAATCAGGTTAATTCTGAAGAGCTTCCTATAGGTTTCGATTGACTAATCCCTTAAAAAGTAGATTTGAGTACTTTAGAATAAATACTAGCGACGCAGAAAGTATTGATGTCTGAAATAAAAAGATCTTAAGACCCTAGGAAAAGAAATCTATAAAAATTAATGGCCAACTTCAGAAAAAAACAGCCAAATGTTAGTTTCATTACTATCAAACGGTAATTCCGAGCTCATCATGAGAAGGCCATTTACAAATATAGTCCAAGCAATATTTTCAAACGTATTTTAACTTAAATCAATAATTTACTAGTATAAAAGAAAATGAAGTCTTAAGTTATGAATACTATTAATAATTAATGGCCAACTTCAGAAAAAAACAGCCAAATGTTAGTTTCATTACTATCAAACGGTAATTCCGAGCTCATCATGACAAGGCCATTTACAAATATAGTCCAAGCAATATTCAAACGTATTTTAACTTAAATCAATAATTTACTAGTATAAAAGAAAATGAAGTCGTAAGTTATGAATACTATTAATAAAACGCCTAAGGCCTAATTTCTATTTTAGAAGAATTATGCTAAGTTTAGGGTTAATAAAACTCTACATTAACCGTCATTCTCAGATTTGGTGACTTATTAATCAATTTAAATCAGTAGACTGAGATTAATTCATCATAGAATGACAATACATGACAAGTAGGTAGTAGAAATAGCAGCACTGGTAATATGTTAATTGAAGACGTAATACAAGCTCAGTACATTCTAGTAGCTTTCCTAGCAGTAAACCCCGTATAATTTAGTAATATTTAAAATATATAACCTCACCAGCACTGGATGTCAGTGTTAGATGAGTTAATCATTGTAGATCATTTGTCCCTATCTAACAATAATCATCATACATCCAGAGCTAACGAAATACATTCCAGAAATGTAACCTGAACCTACAAAAATTCGTTATGTCCCTACCTAATAATAGACAAAAGGCAATTCGATAAAACCTTTAAATTTTACCGGAAAAAAGAAAACTAGTCAAAAAGAAACCCCATGAAGATTTTGCCATCAGTTTAAATGGTATACTTTGTCATCACAAAACCATCAATAGTAGCAAATAAATACATCATGTGGCATTAATATAATTAACCGACCTTTCAGAAATAGTAAAGCGAAGGAGGTTAAGCTACATAAATTATGAGAATGCGAGAGTCAATCTTCATATATCTAAATAATTTGAGCAACTATCTGCTACAACCAGCGTCAGATAAAAGATCTTCAATAGTAATTCAGAGAGATTCCCATCTTTAAAATAATCATCACTCGCGTGATTGTACTGTAAGACATCCATCCCTATAACGAAATAAGTATAAAATGAAAAAAAAAAAAAGCTTCATAGAATTAATATACTAATCTATAAAGAATTTTTAAACCGCAGGTATTGAGAATACTTCGAAAACAGTCGAATAATTAGAAGACTAAACTAATAACCCATAAACATGACAAAATATTAGACATACCATCGAAACCACGGACACACTTAGCTAATATAAATTAGAAGTGAACAGGATGAAGACGCGACACGAAAAGGAAGAAATTGAGTTGGTGGTGGTTATTTATAGACAAGCTAGGTGGCGCTGCAACTTTTATTTTTCAAATTGTAAACGTCTGACATCTCGTGAGCAATGTATAAAACAAGAAAAGACAACTACAAGCAAGTGTGTTGGTAAAAAATGTGGCGAGTTCAAAGTAGTGTCTTCTTTTCAGTTGGAATGTGACTCTTCTATTTTTTTCTGATACTAATATAATAGTTTACAATTAAAATAAATAGTAAAATATTATGAAGTTAACGGAACTCGTACCAATATAATACTTAGAACTAAAACGAACTGTATATTATGAAAGCAGCATGATTAAATTAGGAAAAGTAGTAATGGGAAATGTTAAAATCTGATTTGGCGTTTCTAAATTACCGAACGAATATATGTATGTATGCTTCAATAGACATTTATTTTCCCCCAAGCATTCTTTGAAACTTTTAAACATTGGAGATTCCGATGGTGAAAAAAAGATAATAAATCGGAATATATTATTACAAATATAAAGAGATGTGTGTCTGTTTCTGCATATCTGAGTTCGTATATATAGGTGGTTGGTGATAGGAAGGGCATCCAGCTGTAGAAACCATACCTAAGAAGAGTTGAGGGGATTCTTCTGTGGTTTGAAGGGCATAACAATCTCTCTAGTGTTAACAGGATAAAATGTATCCAGTGAATTTTGTAAAAGGGTTGGTGACAGGAAGAGCATTCAGCTGCATCCTTCCCGTGCCTCTTTGATCTTGGCTGCTTCAGTTGTATGGCTTCACCCAGTGCCAGATTTACCATTGTTCACATGGCCCCGTTAGCCGGATGTTGGGGGGGGGGGCATCTAACTGCCAAAAAAAATTCTTACAATGAATTATTTCCTTCAGTAGGGGGCCTCATAATTTAACTAGCAGAGTGCCTCATTTGTCCTAAATCCGGCACTAGCTTAACCACATCATCCCAAGTGTCTCTAGGTTTTCCCCGTCCAGTGTCCAGTACCTCACACATCTTTATGCTGCTATCATCCTTCAAAGGCATCACATGCAGTCTTCCCTTTATGCTCAGCCTATCTCTCAGTTCATTAATGCTTTGTGGTTCATGCACAGTGCTATCACACGTTCGTGTGGCTGTTACATATATTAATGCAGACCAGTATATATACAGACTTGTCAACTCTCCGACGGGGAGATCTCCCACCCACTTTGGGATGGGTGAGAGATGCCTTCTCTTGTGAAAATGGGTATAGCTTTCATTATGTAAAATCTCCTAATTTTGCCTTTCTCCCAGTTTGGGGGCACTTTTATCATGGTACTCCCCGTTTGGGTATTTAGAGGTTGGCAGGTCTGTTAATGCTAAGAAAGCGCTAACTAAATTTAAAAAAAAAAGACTTTTCCTGCTAAATGCTCAATTCAAAATGTTTCCAGTAAATACTAAATGAATCCTTCAATTAGCATTAAAGGCGTTAACTTGGCAACACTGATTCAGGTGTAAAGAAATACCGCCGTGGTTAATTTTACCATTCATCCTCTCGGATTCGGGTATATCCAATTTTCCTTTTCCCAAATTTCCTGGCATCACACCTAAATTGGAAACCATTATTCCTTAACATCATTACCTCCCTTTTCATTTCACCTTATGACCAATAGAGGGCTTCACTGTCATTTCCAGCTATAAATTCAGCTTACGGGCTAATTTCCTTCTTTTAAACGATTAATGTCGTTGGTTACTTACATTTTATTGGGTATGGTAGATAATGATTATTTTTGCAACCACTATTCCCATTTAAATTATTCATCTGTTAATGTTTGCTAGTTAAAATTTTTATCAAGTGTGATTTTCGTTACACACGTGGGAAACACTTGTTATTCAGACCTACTTGATCGTTTACACATGAGAAGTTGATAAATAATTTTTTTTTTCGTAATTAGAAGGCGGTTCTAGTATTAATTTTGAAATTAGTATCCATCAGTTACGTTGAATTCTTATATATTTGAGAAATACTCCAGGTGTAATTCTATTTATATATATATAGTTAGTGGTTCGAGTTATTTCACAGATTTTGGATAACCTTATTTACACAAGTTCCATATATTTCAAGGTAATGGCAGCAGCGAATGAATTGATTCAGTGATGATGATCATGACTTATTTGATTCCTGATAATATATCAAATTAGCTCTATCTGAACTGTTATTGCAGTTTCGGCATTCTTGCAGAATGCCAAACTAACATTTCGTTGCTTTTGGATTTCTAAATGTCTGGGACGGTATCGACTATTTAATTACCTTACTGGGAACCCGTAATTTTCTTGGTATACAAGTTTTGTGGTTGCGTCTTCCATCCGATCGACTCAAATGTTTCCATATTTTAGATATAAATATTGTAGTATCGAATCCCTACATTGATTCGAAAGCTTATTTACTAGAATTAAATCGGGGTGGCTATTACATATTAAAAAAAAAAAGATAGGCGCACTTTCCCACAACAATCTAATTGCTTTGTCTTTATAGTTTACTACTAAGTTTTCCTATGATGTTAACAAACTTTATTTACTGATGTAACACAACTGCTGTTATGACTTCACCAACGCTGAGGAAGACTTTTTAGTAAATTTGATAAAACCTCTTAAGGCTTTACTTCCTATATATGTATATATTCAAATATAAACCCATAAGAGATTGGAAGGGAGGGGCCGAGGCAATTCACCACCAAGTGCGACAATCGAGCACATTTTAGGAGTTAACTAAATACTTTGCAAACCAATATACTCGTAGCATTGCCAGGGGTTAAAATACTTTCGAATGTTTTGAATGTACATCAGTGTACAGACGAAAAAAATATACACACTTAATATAGAAATAAAGATTACTTTATAGAAAACCACACGCTAGGGTTCGCTAAGAAGTATTTTTTTTTATCTAGACACCCCAATCCGGATGTTTTTAATTGAAAACAATTTAAAAAAAAAAAAATGGAACGTCAGCAGATGCTTTTCTATAGAGCAGCGGTTCCCAACCTTTTATAATAAATTCCACCTTAATGATATAGCAAAACAGTATGCGCCCCCCAACAAAATTAAAATTTTTTATGTAGAAATAATTTGGGCATGTCTTTTTATTTGTGAAGTAAAATTATAATTAGAAAAGGTAGAAAGTTGATAAAAATTTGAAGCAAGAAAAAGAAAAAATTATGTTAGGAAACTACTCTTCTTTTTTATGTATAAAATTTTGTGATTTTTAGTTAATTCCCGTGACTTCCCCAATAACTTGCCATGGCCCCCTGGTTGGGAACCAATGCTATAAAGTGTTGTTTTTAATTTAATACGTTAACGCCTTAAGCAAAGTTTAAATGGTGCAAGGGAAGTAATTGGATTGTTCTGAACTGCATTGGGCTTGCAATCGAAAGGTTGTGAGTTCAATTCTCGGACCGGGTGATGTGTTGTTTCCTTGAGCAAGACACTTTATTTCACGTTGCTCCAGTTTACTCAGCTGTAGAAATGAGATGAGAGGACCGGGGTCCCTATCAATAGAACACCCAGGACACCTCCAACGAGATATACATTGCAGGAGGCCAGCTAAACCTGCATAGGTGTGAGGTGTCACACACACATGGTTTAAAACCAGATCTCGCTGGCTTTATATCAAAGTCAGTCCGGCCACAACCATCCTATCTTTGTATGCCTTGGATCACAATGTCCAGTATGTCTTCCTTTAGGCAACTGTTTGATGATGGTTATAAGGTGTTTAATAACTGGTTTCAGTCGGTAAGTTTCGATCTATTCACTGGAACTGAACCGCTAAAATCAAGGATCGCAGAGTTGACTCCTGGATAAATGTGATCTTAGACACTGAGGGGGAAAATGGTTTAATGTTCAGAACAGGGTGGGCCTGCAGACAGTTCAGAATGGCAAATGGGTAGGCCTCTGCACCATATCTATCAGTATAGGAGCACAAATGTTTATGGAGCTGTCAATGCTTTCACTATATTTCTAATGGGGTTTGTGTCAGGTAAAAGTACCACAGACGCACTTTACGACAACTACAGGAGAAGTACCTAGCTAAAAGTAAACCCCTATACTTAGCTTTTGTCGACTTGGAGAAAGCCTTTGACAGAGTCCCCCGTTCCATTATCTGGTGGGCTCTTAGAAAACTAGGTGTTGATGAATGGCTTGTGAGAGCTACACAGGCCATGTATAATGAAACAGTCAGCAAGGTTAGAATTAACAACGAATATAGTGAAGAGTTTAGCGTAAAAGTTGGTGTTCATCAGGGCTCCGTTCTTAGTCCCCTACTATTTATTATTGCCCTTCAGGCTATAACAGTGGAGTTCAAGACCGGCTGCCCATGGGAACTCCTATACGCAGATGATCTAACGCTCATAGCCGAATCAATGGCTGAACTAGAGAAGAAATTCCAAACATGGAAGCATGGCCTAGAATCAAAAGGCCTTAAAATTAACCTGTCTAAGACTAAAGTTCTAGTTTGTAGGAAGGAAAATAGGGCACCGGTCCCATCCGGGAAATGGCCATGCTCAGTGTGTAGGAAAGGAGTAGGTAGAAACTCCATTTTATGTCCCAAATGCAAAGTATGGGTGCATAAAAGATGTAGTGGGATCACAGGTAAGCTAACTAAGAATATAGATTTTATATGTGGCTGGTGCTCTGGTGCAATAAGTAGCAGCAAGTGCCCACAGAATACTAGCTCATTCCATTGCACAGATGGTTCTATAGAAATAGTGGACACCTTCCGTTACTTGGGTGACAAAATCAGCAGTGGTGGAGGGTGCTCTGAAAGTACAGTAGCTAGAGTCAGAACTGGATGGAAAAAGTTCAGAGAGCTTATACCACTATTAGCCGCTAAAGGGTTCTCTCTAAAAATGAAAGGCAGGCTGTATGATGCCTGCATACGAACAGCAATGTTACATGGCAGTGAGACCTGGGCATTGTGTGCAGAGGATAGACGCAGACTGGAGAGGAACGAAGCTTGCATGCTCCGCTGGATGTGTAATAGTAATATACGTGAACGGCAAAGCATAAACGAACTAAGGGAAAAATTAGAAATAAGAGGGATCAGATGTTGTTTACTCGAGAGAAGACTACGTTGGTATGGTCACGTGATGCGCATGAAAGACGGCAGCTGTATAAAAAAGTGCAGGGCAATAAAAATAGACGGTAGGCAGACCCAGAAAAACCTGGGACGACTTGATAAATTCCAACCTCACACACTTACACCTCTCCAAGACAATGTCACTGGACCGAGATCTTTGGCGCTACACAGTAATACAGAAGACCCGCCTTACCTAAGTACAAAGTGAAACCTACTACAGTCAGTAGGCACCTCTAACAAAAATACACCCCCGTCCCACTACCCCCACCCCATCACCACCACCCCTTTCAATGTAAAGTTATGTTGGTACCACAACATCCAGTCCGAAACAAATGAGGTCGTGTAGGGGTCATGACAAAAAAACACACAGTCCACGCTGTAATGTGGCCGTGTAGGTAACACGGTAAAAACCTCCCAGTCCACACTGTAAACGTGGTTGGTGTTAGGAAGGGCATCCAGCCGTAGAAAACCCGCCAGACAGTCCTATGCGAGCAAGACAACCACTCTTGCTTCAAGTGGGAAAACTCCCGTCCAAACCCAATCAAGCGTGGAAGATGGACGTTAAACGATGATGATGATGATATATACATACATACATATATATACATACATAGTAATAATAAAAATATTTATACTTATATATGATTATAAATATGGATGGTAGTACTAAGTACTAGCCAGTTAGCGGTAGGAGAAAAGGCTCAATGTAAATTTTCAAATGTATTACAGAGCCGAGATACAAAATATAAAACAATAAAATCTTAGTTTTATACATTTAATTGCTGATAATTTTTTTTTTACATACATACATACATATATATATATATATAATATAAGATCAAAAGATGGTTAAAAGAGTTCCATGTATTTTATTATGCGCATTTCAAAAACAAATATCATCACAAGATGACATTAGCGTTTTCGTCAGATAAAATAGGGATACATGATAAGGTTAAAAAACACTTGTGAATAGTGAAGTTTTAAATCAACATATGAACAGTAATTTAAGATTGATGTGTGATATTGGGAAAAAAGTGAGGGGAGGTTGGAAAGGGTGAAAAAGAGGAGGAGATGAGAGTAAAGAATGGTGGGGGAGGAGTATAAGGAAGGATGAGATAGGAGGAGAGATGGGTGATAGAAAGAGAGAGATAGCCTTCACAGAGAGAGGTTAAAAAGTCGTTGGAAGATAATATATAATTTAAAAGAATTTGAAAATAAAAAGTTGATGAAGAGAAAAAAAAATTAAGAATAATATTAAATTAAGGTTTGTATATTGAAGGGTTTAATATGTGTGATGAAAAGAAATTGTTAATATGTATTATTAAAATAAAA
Source organism: Eledone cirrhosa (assembly GCA_964016885.1). Classification (NCBI taxonomy): domain Eukaryota; kingdom Metazoa; phylum Mollusca; class Cephalopoda; order Octopoda; family Eledonidae; genus Eledone; species Eledone cirrhosa. The sequence continues at coordinate 3,783,872 of OZ024750.1, read as the reverse complement.
ATGTTAATGTTATTAAGGATATAAGGTGAAAAGAAGTAGAAGAGTGGATGAATTATGAATTTAGAGGAATTAGTTAATGTTTAAGTTTGTTTTTATCTAATGTAATATGTATGCGTAATATATGTAAATAGATTGTTTACAAATGAGCGCAGAAAGCAAAGAAGAAAATAGTGTTTAAGGAAGAGAAGACTCTAACATCAAAATATATATGTTTATGAAGTATTTTCTAATGGTAACAATATAATGTAATAAAGGAGATTAGTTAGGATTTAAGTTTGTTTTTATGTATTGTAATATGTAATATGTAAAAGTCAGACGAGCATGAAAGGGAGAAAAATATAATGAACTGAGGAGGAATAATCTAACGTCAAAAAATGTTTATGTTTACGAAGGATTTTTAAAGGTAATGCTATAAAGTATTTAAAAAGTAATAATTTTTATGGCCAATGATATGAAGAAAGATGGAAGAGTGGATATGTTGTGGTGAGTAATAATAAGAATTGAGAAGTAGTTAGGAAGAAAAAGTACAGATTAGAGGTTAGAAATTAAAAGAAAAGAGGAAGAAAGGAAAGTGATAAATAGGAATGATATAGAATGAGTAACTAGTATTATATAATGTATAATAAATAATATTGAAATAAGGTAGAAAGATGGGTATATTTTTAAAGAAATATATATATAAGCCTTTGAGAAACTGGTAAAGTATTAAATATTAGCTGTATACTTTATGGAATGTTTTGTGGAATTTGTGCAAGCAGAGAGAAAATAAGTCAGTGCGTCTATTTATTATAGAATCTAAATTAGATATAATGGTAAATTTCTCACATAAACAAAGATTACACGTTCTGGATAGGGAGGCAGAACAAACTTTCCTCCAAGAGATGTTATAGTTAATATTTTTGTCTTTCAAGGACCATATGAGTTCTGAGAGTGCCGTGTTGGTTCTTTTAAGTTGTTATTTAAAAGAAGAATTTTGATTATAAAAACGAGCTTTGAAGGTGGAGGTGGAGCCGAAATAGGTAAAGGAATTGGTATCAGTTATAACTTTACATTCATAGACTAAGTTTTTTTCAAGACAATGGTTGTTGAGAGGACATTTATTTTTAACAGGGCAATTACAATTGCAATTAGAGAAATTAACAGAGTTATTAACAAGTAACCTAGTGTTATCTATAGGAGGAATTGGATTGGAGAAGTTATTTACGATAGGAATAATAGTTTCCTGATTTAGATTGGTATTGTGAACATTTGACGAAGTTACGTTTGACGTCGTATTTGAGTTTGCAGAAATTATCCTAGAGTTTACAATGACGTCGGGAGTACTATTACTATTATTATGATATTCAGTGTTGGAAGGAAGTGATTTAGTATTTAATATTTTATTGTTGTGTTTAGAGATAATGTTGGAGATGTTGGAGGAGGTGGAATAGGAAAATGTTATAGTATGTGTGTTAAATATTTTACTATAGATATGAGGGAGGGAAGCATTTATTTAAGGCACTAAAGAATAATTTAGGAATATTATTATTAATAGAAATAGAGAAAGGAGCATTATACCAGATTATATTTTTGTATCTAGGTCTTTTATTTATGTTATTGGAATGATAATAATTAATTATTTTACTGTAAGATCTTCTAGGATTGGTTTCTTTACTGTATTTGATTTTATCAGGATAACCGGCTTTAGAAAGCGCCTTATTATAGTAATTGGCGTTAGCATCAAAGATATTTTTATTAGATGATAGGTTTGATATTCTTTTTCCAATATTACTAACTATAGCATTTTTAATGTTAGTGGGGTGATTAGATTTAAAATTAACATAATTTAGATTCTCATTATATATATATATATATACATACATACACATATATACAATATATTAATAAATAGAAACTGATATTATTTACCATTTTCTTATCTTTTGCTTTTACCGCTTCGACTTTTCTCTTGCGTTTGTTGACACTCGTGCTCCCTGGAGAAAAATGGCGCCAAACTTTTCCTTTTGAAAGAATAATGTGATTTGTCACGTGATTGTGTTCACGTGATATTACCTCTAAATATGTGAATGCGTATATACACCACACATATATATATATATGCAGAAACACACACATACAATAACATCGAGTACTACGATTCTGGAGGAGCGAATGATGGAGAAGATGAAGTTCTCTGCCGCAGAACAAATGGTATTTAATTTTAATAATAATACTAATAATATATATATATATTTCTTAATTGAATTGATTATCATTATCGTTTTTATGGCAAAAGATAGACAGAGAGGGAAAGAGAGACAGAGGGAAAGATTTTGACATATATATATATATGATAGAAAGAAGAGAAAAAACGAGACCCTTAGAAACGAATAAGAGTCATCAAAGCGATCATATGTATTGCTTTAAACTGTAATGCGAAGGGATACACTAGTATTTGAAGTACCATCATTTGGGATTTTAACCCTCGGACTTTTCCCTCCCGGTTTTGAAATTTAGGGAAAATTTAGGTGTGACTGGGAATATTACACAATGTAGGGATTTTCTTTTCCTTTTCTATCATTTCTTATTTATGTATTTATATATTTATTTATCTACTCTCGTGATTGATATTCCGACAAATGTTAGGGGTGTATTTTGGTTTTTTATTATGTCAGGTATAGCATCCAAAAATTTCTCCCTTCTCCCAATATATATATATATATATATATATATATATATATATATACAAACACAGTGTCCCAAAAAATGTATACACACTTCAACAGCAAAGTAATCAAAGTGTGTATATATTTTGGAGGGGACACCGTGTGTGTATATATATATATATGTGTGTGTGTAACTAGTAAAAACGCAGCGGTATATTCTAATTTGGCCCTTTTAAGGGCCACCTATATTTTCATTTAAGTAACTCCACTTACATCTATATGCTTTAATAAAAAAAAAAATAAAAAACGCGTGAAAAAAAAAAAAAAAATTCTATTAAGTAACTCCACTTACGCGTGGTAGTAATACAGAAATAAACAATGTTTTGCTTTCATCAGCTGCTTCGACTGACAGCTAATAGCTTTGTAGTGCCCTTTATTTTATCCACCATGGACAAAGTTGACCTCTGGAATTTAAATATGAACACTTCGGTAAAAGTGGTCTCAAGCAAATTGGTTTTAAAAATGTTAAAATAAAAAAAATACACGAGACAAATCAATTTTGTTACAAAAAGTAAATTTTATTGCCTGAACTCATTTGTTTTCACAAATTTATATACATAGACATATATATATATACACACACACACATATATATATATACACACACATATATATATATACACATTACATATACACACACATACATGTATATATATGATATTGAAATGTTATTACTATATTGGGTATCTAGCTATGTAGAACCAGATGACTAGTTTTAGGTTAGTTTCATTGTATGAATACATTCTCCATCCATATTATAAGAAATATTTACTTTTGATAAATAAGAATGGAGTTAAATAGCTGTTATATAGCATACTTGCATATCTTTATAAGTCAAACCTGATCAAGCAGACTTATGATTAAAGATATCCCAGCCATGACCATCCTGTCTTTAGGAGTATGTAGAACAGCATTAACCCTTTAGCATTTAAACCGTCCAGAATTCTCTCACCTCTTTCTGTACAAACAGGCCATAACCGGCTGCTCATACTGATGTTAATGTATGGTTCTCAAAATAAATAATATCAAAATCTCATAGATTTGATATTATGTGAGATAATTATGTAAGGTAAAGCCTTTACCACAAAAATACAATAGTAAATATAGAGTATTGTAAATGCTGAAAGGTTAAGCAATGTCCTCTCTTAACTTGACAGTAGGATGCAATCTGATGGGTACTTGGCTGCTATTTCTGGCAAATCAAATAACTACATAGAAGCTCCCTCGGTATTAAATACTTGTGGGACAGTTAATAACTGGTATACTTCAGTAGTAAGCAACAATAATAAAATAAAATAAAAATTCATTTCAAAGATAGAATTACAATAAATTCAACTGAAAGAATTATGGAAGGTATCACATTATGAAAGGTTCTAAATCCCTAATTTCTTTGGCTTCAGCTGAATCAAAAGACCAGCATGCAATAAACCACAAGCAAATCCTCTATCTTTCCCCCCAGTGAAGCAAGTGAGAAAACATATACATGAGTATCTTGAATCCATTAACTGGGTTTTCATGATGGTTTTCTCGATAAATTCTAGCGAAGAAGAACTTGCAGGAAGATCGATTGAAGTGGATGGGGGATTTTGTCCATTATATTCTATTATTTATTACTGGACAGCTTTACTGGAGATTAAGGAAGAACAAAATAAAAAAAAAAACCTCCAGAAAATTTGATTTATCAGGAATTATTGAGAATAAGGATGGAATATGTAAAGTACATGACATAGGTGGTTCTCGTCACAGTAATAACCCCAAATACATGATTAGTTAACATTCACACCACATTAGATAAGCAAGTAAGTTACCTTATATGAAGAAACCTTTTAGAAATATTATATTGCAATCAATTCCTGCATTTTAAAATATAGATCCTTCTCCCCCTCCAACCCACCCCACCCCAGTCAGTATAATCTCTTATTATTTCTATATTTCCAAATATTATATATCTTGCACTAAGCATAACAAGTTGATATAGAGAGAAGAAACAATAAACCATACAAAAAGCAGCTGAAATTTATACATTAATGTTTAGTTATAAGAATTACTAGAAGCAGTTACTTTAATAGCTGGTTTCATCAATACACACACAAACCACTTGGTTTTAATGCTCAAATAAGGTGTAAAAACAAAAAGAAATTCACAATGATTTTGTGTCTTCTCAGATATGTGGGTGCACAAAATGATTAAAACCTCATTTCACATCGGTCAACCCCTTTCAGTGTGTGTGTGTATTCCATATTACTATTGGGGTCCACCAAGTTCCTCTAATGGACCAAACCAACAAGGTATGTAAAACATTCAGCTCAGTTTGTTAAAGCTTGGGAAGCAGAGAGGGGAGTTATTTTGCACCTTATATATATATATATATATATATATATATATATATATATATATATGTTATATATGTTGTGGAACATGAATTTAATTTTCTGAAACTATAGCTATGATCCTGAAGCGTTTTAAACTTATATATTTTGTTTTGCTAAAAATTAGATATTTTATTGACTTTGTACAAAATGACATGCAAATCTTGATGATAACTGATCAATGAGATGTTTGGATTAATATCAAAATACACAGTAAAACAGACCTCAAGTTGTTACCTTTTCTTTCTCATATTCAATATCCAAGAGCATGGCAAAAAAAAACAAGGCTGTACCACTTAGTTACACCCTTTTATGTTCTCAAGTTCTGAATTTAAATCCAGCTGGGTTAAATGAATACCAGTAATATACTAGTGGATCATTTAATCATAAATCTCTATAGTTTGGCAATGTCAATTGAATTTTTATAATATCAAGAATTACATTTTTTCTTTCCTTTTTTTTTTCCATAAAAAATATTTACATTATATTCTTTTTCCTTTTTTTCCCATTCAGATAATTCTTACACATATATGTAATTGGCAATTAAAATATTTGGGCCATTTCCCGATGAAAGAAGGTTGTTCCAAATTTATTACCCAGTTACAAGTTCATAACATTTCAGATTTAAAACTAGACATACATATATACATACATAATGATAAAACTATTGCATTTTATCTTCATAAACATTTTCATTTCAATGCCTTTTCAGTATTTAACAGCTCATCTAATTTATAAATTAGATTAAATCAGCATAAATAATAGTTAATTCATTCAAAGAACAACTAATATGTACGATATTTATCAATTGGAATATTGCATTAACTTTCAGTAAAATAACTTGATATAATTTTTTTTTATACGATAGAATATAATTTTGTTGAAGGGACCCCAAATATTAAATATTTTTTAGTATTATTGCCTGGATTGTTATACATTCCATACATGGTTTGGGATATTTTTCATAGTTTTAATATGAAAGTTAATCAGCAGATAATGTAAAGGTGTTTTTCAATGTAATATTTACCTTGGTAACAATTTGATGTGTTATTATTGTAGAACATAGTTTAAATCAGAGAATTAACAGCACTATTTCACATTTTTGATGGGTTTAAATAACATATAGTTAAATAGTCTTAAAATAATTTCGAATAAAAGAAACATTTATAATAAAGTACTTTAAAATCTTCACGATTGAAAATCATACATTTTTTTTAAAATGTTCTTTTTTTTTTTTTTACAACCATTTTGTTTATTTTTCTGTGAGGAAAAATAGTAAAAGAAAAGAAATTATAATATTTTGAATGAAATTTTGATATATTTAAGAACTATAGATTGGCAATGGATGAGCTTCGCTGTTAAATACATATTTGTCCAAGGGAATAATCGCATCACCTTCTGCAAAAAGTAGGTAGAAATATTTAAGGGTTTCCGCTAAGAAAAAGCTTTCCATTTTATCTGTATAACCAGGATTTGTGATACTTTTGACATTATTGATAGCAGAATAACCACCATTAGGTAGCTTAGTGTATTTCTCAAAAGCTTGGAATATCATCCAACCCCACTCTTGGTATTTTTTGTCTTTAGTAATTTGGTATAAATAAAAAAGGCTCTCTACAGTTTCTGGTCGGTGAAGATTGTGAGCATCTACAGCCTGTAAAGATATAATTATAAACATTTATAATTAAATGAAAAGACAAATACTAAATTAAAATAACTTTAAAAACAAATTGGTAACTGAAGTTTAACCCATCTGATTACCAAGCCTCCCGTGGTTCTATGATACAAAACTGTTTATTTTAACCCTTCATTTAAACTGGCCATATCCAGCCAGAAAAAGCAGATATTTTTTGCTTTATATTACATTTATTCTGCATAATTAAGGATTTACTTACCTTCACAATCAAATCTTCCTTAGCCCCTGGAGCCATATTGAAGTACACAATTTCAGGACTCAGTTTCGTGGGCATTCGATTGTACATAAAGAAGCAAGTTTTCATGAGTTTCTTGGCCAATTCTAAATGATCATCTCCAAGTCCGTGCATGTAACCAAGAGCTAATGTTCCAGGGAGGTAGCATAAAAGATGGTCCTGTAATAAAAGAAATTATTCTAACCTCTTGAAAAATGAAGGAGGGACATTTACCAAATTACATATTGTCTGAAAGGTAAATTTGTCAAAAGAAAACGTCCATATTCTCAGCTAGCAATCTTGCATATATTAATTGAAAAGTTCATAGACTATGAAGGAGTGATGCTAGTGCTGTGAAATCTTGCATACATTAATTGAAAAGTTCATAGGCTGACTATGAAGGAGTGATGCTACTGCTGTGAAATCTTGCATACATTAATTGAAAAATCCATAGGCTATGAAGGAATGATGCTAGCGCTGTGAAATCTTACATGCATTAATTTCAACTCTTCTTATTAATAACTGCATTACTTCTTTCCAGGGACTATGTTGAAAAATAAATCTCATTTGGTCATTCCATGAGAGTATCTTCATCAGCCTATTAAACCTTTCAGCTGACCTTCATAGATGGCTTGTTAACTCTTATCTGATGTTGAACCAGATTGGAAACCAAAATAACTATTTTGGATAGCTGAATGAACTGAAGACAATATGCACCAAAAAACAAACAACATTCTTTGAGACACAGAACACTCGCCTCCAGCAAAAAAATAGAATCACTTCTGGAAAAGACTTAGCATTCAAAATCTCAGTAGTCCTCAGAAAACAATGTTCTCGAAAATGAAAAGATATCTATCCATGACAATGAAGGAAGTTCAGAAAATGATGAAGTGATGCTAAAGGAGCTCATAGAGCTCATAAGATAAAGAAATAAAAAGAAAACAAAACATTCTTTAAAGAAATGCTCAGAAATTATCATCATCATCATTTTACGTCCGCTTTTCCCTGCTTTCATATAAATATAGTAATAATAATAAATGTGAAGACTAAAATCCAAAGAGGGCTCGATAAGGATAAATATATATCAAATATATAAGAACCCTAGAGCAAATATTTATTAAAATAACAGATTAAAGTTTAAGCAAAGAATCGCTGCTTTCACCCTTAACAGGATCTTCAGAAGATCCCGTTAAGGGTGAAAGCAGCGATTCTTTGCTTAAACTTTAATCTGTTATTTTAATAAATAATTTATATATATATATGTATGTATAGCTCATGCCAGAATATAAGTCAGGAACAAAATATTTACTCAAAAATTATTTGCAGAGATTTCCATTCCACCACTTTGAGAAATCTGGGAATTTGAGAAATGCTGATGGCATCAAGACAGAGTTAGCAGTAGTCAGGGCAAAGTTGTTTGTGGAAGACCAGTGGTCACCCATGCATACCAGTCTCTCTTCTCAACATCACCGATGTTATCCAAGACAACGGTCAATACAACTTGGCATTAATGACATCACAACTTGTTTCTACAGCTGAGTAAACTGGAACATGAAATAAAGTGTCTTGCTCAAGGACACAACACATCACCCAGTCCAAGAATCAAACTCCCAACCTCCCGATTGCAAGCCTAACCACTAAGCCATGCATCTTCATTCTAGAAGGAAGGTATAAATCTTGATAACTGACACATCAGCACTAGGCATTGATAGGTATGGAGAAAAGAAGAAAAATTATGAAGATGAATGATTTTAATGGATCAGGTTGTTCATGCAACTGAGGATGACGGTAAAGCTGGTGCAGAACAGACTTATATCAATGATTTATATCATACTACAGATACCATACTAAGTGAGGCAGCTACTAATATTTGGTGAAGAATTAAGAAATTTACCTTAAATTTGTTGATGTAGGGAAGACAAGGTGTGTAATCTGGTGGGGAAGGACAAAATTATGTGGAAATGAGTAATTGATATGAATAAGGAGCTGAAAGAATACATTGAGATTGGGTGTTTATCCATTACAGAACTCTCAATAAATTGTCAATGGGAGTGTCTATATACAGATGAATGATTCTTAATGATGAATCAATATAGAAACTTTGGAAGTTTGAAACCTAGAAGAAGGTGTTCAAATTTCAGAACCTAGATATGGATGAAACTAAGACCAGAGTATTAATGGGTAAAAAAAAATCCTTAAAGTTCACCAGAATCAGAGAAAGGACCATACGCTATACATACAAAGTGAAACAGTCTAAAGAGATTCTGAAGAATATTACCAAAAATAGATTTAAGGTTTAGATAATATATTGAGGAGAACTAACTAATGGATCCATATCTGTGATTAAGCAAATGGGAGGAGTTCAAAGGAATAACTGTCTTAGTAAATATAAAAACATAAATGTTTCTTCAACTGTACAGTGCCAGATGTGTGAAGCAATGACAATAAATAAGAAAGATCAAATAAGGAAATTGTGTAAAAATAAGGCTTTTCAGCTGACCCTCAAACACTGCAGTAAAACAGTCACTCCATGGGAATTATACATGAACATCAACCAAAAGAAATTGTACTATTAACCTTGCTGAATCAACCATTTCCATCAGATTGAGATGTTTGTAACATCACTGAACTAAATCAATATCTTATGAAGCAAAAACAAAATATTATACAGCACACAACAGCTTACCATTTTTGGACTGAAATGTCGACCACCAAGCAATTCTCCCAAATACACTAGTTTGCTAGGCTCTGACATCTTCAAGAGGTGAAGCTGCATTCCTTTAACAGCTTCTAAGTAATCATCCTTGAAACTGTTGAGAAACAGAATTTGAAAAAAAATATATATATATATATATTTTCAGTAATTTGTATTAAATAAATTGAACATCAGACATTAATTTAAGTATAAAGGTATTATTTATAGAACAATAGTAACTGATTCCTGACATAGACAAAAGATCCCAGATTTATGCATGGTCCTGTAATCCCTGGTGGAGTCACAGGGGTGCCATAGTGGCATAAACCTTGTGGAGCCTATTCCTCTCCAGGTCTGAACACAGCAGATTCCTTCCAGAGAAGGATAGAATGTGAGAGAGAGAGTGGAAGTGACAAAGAGATATAAATGAAGAATCAACCCCAGTACTAGACTGGTACTTGTTTTTATCAACCTCAACTCAGATTTATAAGAGAGAGTAAATGTGGCGCTCTGGCTGGTTGTTTTGCAATAAGCAGAACACACTGTAAAGTGGTTGGTGTTAGGAAGGACATCCAGCCATAGAAACCATGCTCCCAGTACACTCTGTAAAGTGGTTGGTGTTAGGAAGGACATCCAGCCATAGAAACCATGCTCCCAGTACACTCTGTAATGTGGTTGGTGTTAGGAAGGACATCCAGCCATAGAAACCATGCTCCCAGTACACTCTGTAAAGTGGTTGGTGTTAGGAAGGATATCCAGCCATAGAAACCATGCTCCCAGTACACTCTGTAATGTGGTTGGTGTTAGGAAAGACATCCAGCCATAGAAACCATGCTCCCAGTACACTCTGTAAAGTGGTTGGTGTTAGGAAGGATATCCAGCCATAGAAACCATGCTCCCAGTACACTCTGTAAAGTGGTTGGTGTTAGGAAGGGCATCCATCTGGCAGTAAAAACCAAACCAAAACTAAGCATATGAGCAGGATCTAGTCACTTAATCAGTCAGACCTTAGTACACGACAACCGTCTAACCCATTCAAGCATGGAAAATAGACATTAAACAGTGATAATAAGAATGGTGGTAAGCAACATAAGTGCCCTTCATACTTCACCAAATACTAAATGAAATGGCTAGAAATGGGAAGTGAAATTGGTCCAGGGACTGGGCTGTCATTTTAAATGTAACTCTATTGTAGGGATTTATTACATGGAACTTGTCATTTTTAACCAGAGAAACCATTAAACCATTACAGTATTTCCTCCATGAAGATTACATACAGAACAGATTTCATATGCAATGAATTTTACAAGGGTGGGCTAAAAAGTTCACAGTCTGACTATGAAGGAGTTATGTTAGAGCTGTGAAATCTTGCATGCATTAATTTCAACTTGTCTTATTAATAACTACATTGTTTCTTTCCAGGGAGTATGTTAAAAAATAAACCTCATTTGGTCATTCCATGAGAGTTTCTTGGTCAGTCTATGAATCTTTCAGCCGACCCTCGTAGAATAAAGATATATGTTAACATACGTATTGTTAGTTTTTCCTGTTTGTAACCATTGTTTCAGTAGATATTCATAGTAACTATCACCTCGTGCACCAAGTGTGATTGTAGCCGTGTTTCGAAAAATACCAGTTTGAGCATTGATAAATATTGGTACTAAACCATCTTTTTTAGGTTGCCGATGAATATGGCTAGAGACTTCACTTGCTGCCATCTAGGGAGAGAAAAATTAAAATAAACAATCAGGTTTTTATCTGTGATTTAAAAATCACATATCATATATATATATCTATAGCGAGGATACTGGGTTGTATGAATGTAACAAGGAATACATGGTTTGGTGTATAATATTTAATTAACAATGGTAGATAGTATACTTGACATGTCAAAGATAGATGTTAGAATGAAACAAAGTTAGTAGTTACCGTTTTGATTGCCAGGCAAACGCGGCTGGCAGAGGACGCCTGGCTAAGGCCAGGCGCCTGTTGGCCAAATTAATGGCAGAGCCAAATGAGAGGCTCTTGACCTGGTGCCAAAAAGGCAAAGAGAGAAAGGAAGCTTAAAGTTGTTAGTTTTATAGGGCTCTGACCGGAAGTTGCAGAAAGGGTTCCACTTCCCGTCTAGATCCCAATCAAAACAAGGGAGACAACCGCTACATATCCATGACTGGATCTTAACCATCTACTATGTCAGTGTATGTCATGCATCATCTTATTTTATCTGATGAGGACGTACTGTTGAAGTTAGCTCAGTACCTCTGAAATATGTATAATAAAATATACTTGATCACAATGAAGTTCTATTTTTGTTAATATTTGAATGAATATATATATATATAGCATATCCGTATATTTAGTGGTAATTGTATTGTATTATAATATATTCAGAATTTGTGAATTTTTCTCAAATTACATGTCATACCGCACACATTTGAAATAAATATTGAATTAAATTGAATTATCTAAATGTTTGTTTTGTTTTGTTGTTGTTGCTATGTTTATGTATGAAAACACAAAAATAATAGTTAGTCTTGGGTCCCAAATAATAAGGAGGGATTGGAATAAGCTTAAATTCTTATGATTGGGGAATTGGTAATTGTATAGTGTACATTCGTAAATATGGGATTTCTTGTAATGTTCTTTTTTTGTTATATATAATGTTTTTTTTTAATGTAAAATAAAATTATTATAGTATAGCTAGTATTAGCAATGGAAATACCAATGGAAACATTGTTTCCTTGGTTCCATTTGACGAGTTTCCATCCGACTCAGTAAGTGAATGAGGTCTGGGAACTTGTCTATCGATTAAGAATATATGTAAAAAAGTATATAAGCTATAGCTTATTCTAGCCTCAGTACCAACTGAGTATCACTGATGAGGGATAAAGCATCCTGAAACATTAATGTCTGGCATTCTCACACGGCAACTGAGATAGTTGTGACATGATCACTGCTTCAGTCATAGTGAAACTTATATAGATTTATTATACAGAAATATATTGTATATTCCTTCATATACACCTCTATTATAAATCCCACCATGTTAGTGTTACTGTAAATATTATGTTTATACAAGCACAATCTTCCTTTGTAATTCTTTTTTTTAAATGTTTATTATTTTGTTATGTATGTAAAAAGAAAATATACAAACCTCATATTTTGGATCATTGAGAATTCGACTTAGATCTCTAAATTCAAGTTGTATTGTTGTTACTTCAGAGGTAGTGCTGTCTGGGCCCCAGCGAGGAGGATGAGCTTTTTTTGTCTTTAAATTAACATCTGAGTATGGGATCTTAGAAGGGGAATCAAAGCAAGGCATTAATCGATCTCCAAGTTCTTTCTGGAAAAAATGAACAAAACAAACAGCTACAGTTGAGACTGCGAGAGTTCTGGAAACAATGGTTATGGAAGTATGTAGAGAAATCATACTATAAATGCCATTTCTGTTATATGTTAATCCATTTTATTTGCTGTGTATATCCAGTTTAAAACACATTATATCCCTGTGTGTCATTAGAGGCAACTAAAAGGGTTGGTGCCAGAAAAGTCATCCAACTGTAAAACATTGCTTCAGAGGATCCCATGATGAATATGAGGTTTGTCTCAGGGCTACTTGTAAAGCTAAACCCTGCTTAGCAGGGGAAATAGCCTTAAAATGTTTGTTGTTAATCCATGTTATATTTCTTAAATGCTTTGCATAGTCCCCCACTCCAAATTATTATCCCTTTTAACCTGCAGTGGATGGGATAACCCCTCTAAAGTTGATGTCACAATAGAATGTGCTCAGTAGGTAGCCAGGCCCTGTCAAATGGTTGATCAATGAACTGAGTCAATGAGTAGAAAGGCCTTTTGGTCTTGTCAAGAATTTGACAACTTCTCAAGTGTTGAAGCCAGTGTAGAACAGAGAAACTCTTCAGATTTATTGAGCACATGACAACTTTTCTAGTGTTGGTGCCATAATAAAATCTACTTAGTTCACTCTATATAGTTGTAGTGGTGATGCTATGATAACATGCACACAGTACACTCTGTAAAGTTGTTGGTAATAAGAAGAAAAGAAAGCCATAGAAATCATACCAAAATATGAAACAAATGAACAAGGTTATCCAACCTATTTTTTTGTTTTGAATCATGATGAACTGTCCAGCCCGGAAAATAAATATAAAATGATGATGGCGATGCTGCTGATGATGATGATAATTGTGATGATGATGGTGATGATGCAGATAGTTAAAAACATGAATTAAAGTATAAATTCTTACAGCTTTCTGCTTGAACACTTCATCTCCAGACAGGTGATAGGCACTTAGTAAGCCTCCAAGAATACGAATAGTTATTTCAAATAAATTCACATCCTGGTTTATATCTAACAGCATGTGTTTCTCTACCCAGTTGCGAGCTTCACTGAATTCTAAACGAAAGAATACAAACAAAAAATACACATGCATATATATATATAAGAGAATAATTGAAAGTAAGAAAATTTAACAAGGAGGAGGAGGAGAAGAAGAAGGCTATGTACTAAAATACAATGATTATAATCATATAAATATAATGATTATAAAAAAAATAAGAAAACATGAAACTGTGAAGAGCTTACCTTCATTAAGACCCATAATATACATTGTATCTAACGCATCAACCATGGTCAGTCCAACTCCAAACCAGTCATGGTATGCTTTTGCAACTGGCCTCAATTCGTCGTGACCCCAAGCATATTCTTGATAAGCTTTCCAGGCATGTTTGAAGGCATTAATCACAAACAACTGCCTTTTGGACTTAGATTTAGGAACTGGAAATCACAGAATAAACAAATAATGAGAATGCAACAAAATGAATTGTCAGAATAATGGCTTCTGATTTAGGCACAAGGCCAACAATTGTTTTTTGGGGGGGGGGGGGGGGAGAGAGATTTTATATATATGTATATATATATGAAAAAAATTCAGGTCCCCAACGCCTGAGCTCCGACCGTTTCGATCCAAACCCAAGTATCAAGTACTCTGGTGAGTAATGGTCTAACTGGTTTTTACCTCCTCCAATCTGATATATATACGCACACATACATATATACATATATACATATAAATATATATATATATATAAATATATATATATATATACACACACACACATATATACATAAATATATATATATATATATAAATATATATATATATAACCCATGCTAGCATGGAAGAACGGATGTAAAACGGTGATGATGATGATGATATATATATATATATACACACATATATATATATACACACACACACACACATATATATATATAAATATATGTACACACACACACACACACGGCTGTGTTGAATTGTGTTACTTTATGCTAAAAGGAAATAATTCACCCATTTGATATAAAGAGATCTAAAAATAAATTATGGGATCGACACCAATTAAAATTCTCGACAGCAGAGTCTCAGTCGACCAACTGAAACCAATATAAGAGTACCAAAATCCACGGTCGCCCAAATGAAGTGATGCAAGACATTGTCCCTATCAATCACTCTTTTTAATATACATTCAAAAAATCCCAGTAGAGTCATCTTTGATTTCTGTCTCAACTTCAAGACCTACATACAGAAGACAAAAATAAAAGTGAGTCCCTTGCAAGCTCAAAAAGACTTATTCGTGTGTAAGTAGTCAGACCCCAGTACTGTTTGTATGACGCAGTAGTCTGCTACTCCACTAGAGATGCCTTCTAATGCAAGAACCATGCACTTCTCATGATCCTGCAGCAGTATTTAGTGAAGAAGATGCAGCAGAGAAATGTGTTTGACTGAACAAAGTTTTAGTGGAATACGATATGGACTCAGTAAGAAGAATGACAGGCTTAAGAATTAAGAAGATGAGCAAAGATTATTTGGATGCAAAAGAGTAAACTGATATATGCTTCCTTTAGCAGACAAGATACCAGGTCAGATCAACAAAAGAAGTGAAACTATTTGAAGTTTTCAGGCAAGGCTTTATATAAAAAAAAGTACAGATTAATGGAAAGCAATAAATAACATTACAGGTGAAGAGACAACTGTAACTATTTGCATATGGGATTTTGTTATTATTTTTACTAATCCAAACTCTGAGCTGATTCTAAGTTTCAGATCAGGAACACATCACAGTTTTCTCCTCCCCTGTCATTTTATCAACATATATCAGAAAAATAATCTTAGACAGCAATACTTGCTGACAATTTTGAAGAAAGAGAAATGCAGAGTAGTATAGGTAAAAAGTATACAATTACATTGTCAGATAATGTAGAATCATGCAAGTTTATTGCACACAGATTTTTAAAATACATATTTAAGGACATACTCTTGAAAGAGATGGTATAATATGATTCCTGATTTAAAACAGGACCAACAATTTGCAGGGGAAAGAAAAGGCGATTAAATCGACCCCGGTGTGTTACTGGTACTTTATTTTATCGAGCCTGTAAGGATGAACAGCAAAGCTAACCTCGACAGGATGTGAACTCAGATATGTAAAGAATATGCTATGATTCAGATTTTTACAATAGTTTTCAATTATACAGGGTTTATCAAAAAGAATCATCTGATCTCAAAAGGTTATATTCTTTAAACAAATGACTATATATTCATGTGGTAACCTGTACAATTCGTGTCTTGTACAATAAAGGTATGTCGTGTGTCCAGAGGAGGGCAGATTGAGCATTTGTAAAAATTGTAAACATAACTTTATATTCAGACATGTATTGTATAGTTACCGCATGATTCATTTTGATACACCCTGTATAATGGTGCTGATTCTGCTGACGATAATATACAATGTTTGATACTAACAAATTAGCAGTCAGAATAAGACACTCCCTGGACATTGCTGGTACTTATTTTCACCAACATGAAATGAAAATTTTGCTCAAGAACACAACACACTATCCAGTCGGGGAATCAAACCCAGAAAATTATGATCGTAAGGCCAACACCCTTACCACTAGGCCACCTACTTCCACTGTTTTTCCTGTGCTCAAAATAGACTCATGCAGTGAAAGATATCTCTGATTGATTAATGAATAACTTTGGCAATGAAAAAGGGACATGATTATTGATACCACACATGCAAGAAAAAGAAAACAAAACAAACATGACAAGCACTGGCTATAATAATTTTCAGAAATCAATGAAATTCCATATTACCAGCTCACAAACCTGATCTTCTCAAGGAATGGTACAATGGTACAAAGGGGTCAGAGAGTATGAAACAAGAAAAAGAAAAATAAGAAAACTAGAGAAATGATAAAGAATATGAGAGTTAAACTAATGTTTCCATCAAAGAAGTTTGACAGCACAGAAGAAATAAGGAATCTGTTTGATGTAGGAATGAATATTAAAGAAAAGGACTTAAAAGGAATTAGAGATGTATTATTCTCCACTAGATGTTCTCATCACAGTGAAGATAATTGGTTAGAAAATGAGTGGAATGATGACAAAGATGACACCAAATCAGGAGATGAGGTTAAGAAATAGAAATATATAGTGGACTTAAGTATTCAGGACATTAATGCTACCAGAGAGTCCATGATCCATAACTAAATACAGGAATTGAACCCACGATGTTATGTTTGTTAGTCAAACAACACCCTTACAACTAAGCCACACACTTCCAATACTTTTCTTCAGCAACAACCCTATCAGGAAAGTTCAAAAGTTCAAGCATTTTGTTCCTTATAAAGGGAAAGAACATGTTTAATACCTATACTTAAATCTCAAGTTATACACCCTGAACATACTATAAAAAAAAGAGTGTATAATACCTATACTCAAATCTCAAGTTATACACCCTGAACATATTAAAAAAAGAATGTATAATACCTATATTTAAGGCTCAAATTATACACCCTGAAAATACTTTTAAAAAAAATATAGAAGAAACTTTATAATAGAAATAAAAAGGTTTATCAAATAGTGAATGGTATAAACGTTTGCCTTGTTTCCAACTGGTACTTCACAGTCACAGTCAGTACTAGCAGCTTTAACCTTCAGCGCGCTAGAATTTTTTACAAATAGCTTCCCTTGACACTGCATTAGTTATTAAGGGGAGATTACTCTATCAACAACATAATGTACCTGTAGCGTCCAGAAGGTTAAACTAAGTCCAGGAGAATAAGTGAGCTTTATGTGAAAGGTATTTGTAACAACATACGTATAAATGGTATTTCAGGAACGTGTTTCCCTTCAGCTGGCCTATGGATTTGTCTTTCTTGGAGATTGTCAAGCTACAAAATAAAAACAAACAGAAATAATATTAGAAAAAAAGAGAAGAGAAAGGATCTCACTGAGAATCTTAAATAATGACAAAAGACAAAATACATGAGGTATAACAACATAATAGAAAAATAATGCTAACCGCTACCTTAAGAGGTACTTCAGGTGGTTGTAACACAATCTGTTCCCCTCCTCTTTGAATAGGCATCTGTTGCTGAGCTCTCTGTAGAAACAGAAATTTTATTCTTTACAATAACTCTCCATTATACAAATTATTCCAAAATACACACAATACTGACACTTTTTTCTTTTCTATAAATCACAAGTGAACCAAGAGAAAAGCCAAGTACAAGAGGGGTTGGACGTTGTATAAAAGAAAGAAGATTGCTAATAAAAGCAAGGATGACGACAGTTGGGTAAAGATGTGCCAGGAGTTCCTAGTAGAAAGAAGTTATTGAAGAGGAAAACCAAAGAAGTCAGAGGCAGAAGTGGTGAAAGCTGATCTCGGAGTGCTGAACCTACACAAAGGAGATGAAAAATAAAAAGAGCACAAGTGGTGAGACACTGTTTCGAAGAAGACCTGTCCAACCCATACAAACATTGAAGAGTGGAGACGTGAAAATGGCAATGATAATGATGATGATGGTGATCAATGATCTGCTTACTGATTTATTTCTAATCAAAAACACTTCCCCACAGATCATACCATTCTTCAACCCTGCTTAATCTGCAGCAAAAGGCATCATCTGTATTCAACCCATATAAGTGTGGAAAAACGGACATAAAAATAATGACGATGATAACGATGATGATAATGATGATGATGACGATGATGATGATGATGATTTCCCCATTAATCCTAGGGGGAAAAAAAGACCTTGAAACATCCTCCAATGTGGCCATGAGAATTTAATGTTATTGAATTACACCAACATAGAATCCTTACATTTAACAAGGAAGTAGACTACACCTTGTACATGTCTGCTCCGCCCAACCTCAACTAATGTTGTAATAAATATTAGGCTTCATAATGTCTGATGATCATTATTCATAGGTTTGGCAGTATCGGTAGAGCGTCGGACACCATGCTTTGCAGTATAGTTATGGCCCTTTGCGTTCTGAGCTCAAATCCGCCGAGGTTAACTTTACCTTTCATCCTTACGAGGTCGATAAAGTAAAGTACCAGTAATGCACTGGGGTAATTGCTAGCCTTGTGCCAAAAGTAGAAACAATTATTCATAGTTTCCACAAGTCGACATCATTACACATGTACTTCTCAAAGTCTAGAAAACAGCTCAGCCATGAACAGTTACTGACTCTACAAATCACAAGTGTCACCTATATTAGATTATTATTCAGACACACACATGTATAAGATAGTGTGGTTACTATAATGACCTATATTAGATTATTATTCAGACACACACATGTATAAGATAGTGTGGTTACTATAATGACCTATATTAAATTATTATTCAGACACACACATGTATAAGATAGTGTGGTTACTATAATGACCTATATTAAATTATTATTCAGACACACACATGTATAAGATAGTGTGGTTACTATAATGACCTATATTAAATTATTATTCAGACACACACATGTATAAGATAGTGTGGTTACTATAATGACCTATATTAAATTATTATTCAGACACACACATGTATAAGATAGTGTGGTTACTATAATGACCTATATTAAATTATTATTCAGACACACACATGTATAAGATAGTGTGGTTACTATAATGACCTATATTAAATTATTATTCAGACACACACATGTATAAGATAGTGTGGTTACTATAATGACCTATATTAAATTATTATTCAGACACACACATGTATAAGATAGTGTGGTTACTATAATGACCTATATTAAATTATTATTCAGACACACACATGTATAAGATAGTGTGGTTACTATAATGACCTATATTAAATTATTATTCAGACACACACATGTATAAGATAGTGTGGTTACTATAATGACCTATATTAAATTATTATTCAGACACACACATGTATAAGATAGTGTGGTTACTATAATGACCTATATTAAATTATTATTCAGACACACACATGTATAAGATAGTGTGGTTACTATAATGACCTATATTAAATTATTATTCAGACACACACATGTATAAGATAGTGTGGTTACTATAATGACCTATATTAAATTATTATTCAGACACACACATGTATAAGATAGTGTGGTTACTATAATGACCTATATTAAATTATTATTCAGACACACACATGTATAAGATAGTGTGGTTACTATAATGACCTATATTAAATTATTATTCAGACACACACATGTATAAGATAGTGTGGTTACTATAATGACCTATATTAAATTATTATTCAGACACACACATGTATAAGATAGTGTGGTTACTATAATGACCTATATTAAATTATTATTCAGACACACACATGTATAAGATAGTGTGGTTACTATAATGACCTATATTAAATTATTATTCAGACACACACATGTATAAGATAGTGTGGTTACTATAATGACCTATATTAAATTATTATTCAGACACACACATGTATAAGATAGTGTGGTTACTATAATGACCTATATTAAATTATTATTCGTACTATATACTATACACAAATTTTAGACAACATCCTGTAAAAGGCTATTTAGCTGATTTCAATAGTTATTTCATACGGGTTGATTCCACAGTAGGAGCCGATCTTCTCAACAGATGGGACCAGCCTTCACCAGTCTGCAATAGTTATAGATGCTGATAATCCTCCTGGGAGTAGATTAAACATAAACACACACCCTTTTCATTGCATACTTATTTCATATGGGCTGAACCCACAGTCGGAGCCCAGCTTCTTGACAGATAGGACCAGCTCTCTCTCGAGAGAGCCCTCAAGACTTTGCACCTTGAAGGGGGATGCTAATAACCCAACAGCATATCCCTCATCAGTCAAATATTATAACTAACAAGGGAGTCTCTACTTCAGTCATGGGCCAACTGAGGCCTGTGAGTTGCATGTGGCCCTTTTGGTTTGCTGAATGGCACAACTAATTTCCAAATATAAATGTGTGTGTGTGCATGTATATATACACATGAATTAAATCATCATCATCATCATCGTTTAATATCCATTTTCCATGCTAGAATATATATATTTAATTCAAAATGTTATTTTACAGTTTTATGTAACCTTTCCTTTACTTCATGTAAATACAATCAATGAGGTTAACCACTTGACTTTTCATAGTTTCAGATATAATCAATAACTGATTAATGCCCTAGACTTCTTTACAAGAGTTATCTGCTACAAAAGGAGGAGTTTGAGATCAACTTTGCAAACTCATGAAATGTTTATTGATTATTTCGTTGTATCTAGAGTAGAAACTAAGTTTCAATTGTGTATTGATACGTGTATCTGGTGTTACTGGATCTTCCACTTAATGAAATCTTTTGCTCCTGACTGTAGATATGACATTCTTTCATCTCAGTATCTAGTATGAATCACCATTGGCTTGATTCAAGTTCTTCTGCTAGTGGATGTCATATTTTTTTTATAACTAATGTGAATACAAGGGTCATTGGAGTAATGTTATTTGATAGATAGAAAGTGTAGATCAGAGATCTTCCCGAAATTGAGAGATCACAGATTTGATATTAGATATCACAGCTCTGATATTAGAGATCACAGCTTTGATATTAGAGATCAAAGCTCTGATATTAGAGATCACAGCTTTGATATTGAGAGATCACAGCTCTGATATTGAGAGATCACAGCTCTGATATTGAGAGATCACAGCTCTGATATTGAGAGATCACAGCTCTGATATTGAGAGATCACAGCTCTGATATTGAGAGATCACAGCTCTGATATTGAGAGATCACAGCTCTGATATTGAGAGATCACAGCTCTGATATTGAGAGATATATTGGAGATCACACGTCCACCTTGTTGCCACCGTATAGAGGGAAGGAGTGAGAGAGGGTGGAAAGGAGAGTGAGAGGGAAGGAGCAAGAGAGGAGAGGAAGGAGGAATAAGGTATATTACTTACCTGTATTTCATTTATCTGTTGTTTTGCTTTGTTTTGTTGTTCTAATTCATTGAGCAGTTTGGAACGCAGCAACTTGCTTTGAGACTGGAAAAATGATTCCTTCTTCTTGAGCAGTTCAGTCATTTCTTTGTTTTTGGTCCTCTCTAGCTGGATAACAGGAATTATATACAATGCCGAGAGGACACCCAACAGCAGCACCAACACAATGACACTGCGTTGCATTTGCGAAAGACGCTTCCACATCTGTAAGTGAAGAAATATAAACAAACAAAAAATGATATCAAAAATACAAACCAACCTAAATTTTGTTCAGACTGATAACAATTAATAAAATACACCCAGTACACTCTGTAAATTGCATTTAAACTGACCATATCCAGCCAGAATTCTCTCACCTCTTTCTATTCAAACCAGCTGTAACCAGCCACTCATACCAGCATTAAGGTAATCCAATATAATTTTATCTTGTTAAAAATCTATTATCCCTTCACCTGCAACTGTACAATACAGGTTGTTTATTCATAGTACTAATCTATTTTTGATAAGCTATACAACAGTTACACAGAGCCAACCAATTACATCTTGAAACTGGTTGCAGAGTTATCATTTTATGGATTACCAAAAATACTTGAGATTATAAACCCACAATATTTTGCAGCAAGATTAAGTAAGCTTTATAAAATACATAAAATAAGATAATATGCATTAAGTATATTAAGGTTAGGGTTATAAATATTAATTATGATCTCACACTAATCTAATTTTTATTTCCTCGTTAAACAATCTTGTTAAACAATCCTATGTTGTGTACTGTGACTTTCGCTTTACATAACCCTTTTATGACCACATTTCTAATGAAATACACTTTAATTAATTAATGAAGAATCTCAAGGGATTTACTAAAATTATTAATTATTTCATTACTAAGATAGTAACTTAATGTAAGGTTCTTATATAAAATTATATTGAAAGATTTTAATTTAAATTGGAAACCTATAAAATGGGTGGTTTTATTTCATAGAATCAGAACTGGTTTTGGCTGGGTTGGTAACTAAAGGGTTAAATGATCTTAGCTATGTTGTGTGCTGTGATAATTATGAAAGAATATTTTTTAGTATTTCATAGTAAAAAAATTATTATTTTTATCAATGAATGATCTTATCTACAGGACTGGCTACTTCTATGGGATAGCAATAACACTTCACCCACCCCTGACACACTCTCAGTCAATATCTATGAGGGTAAAACAAATATAGTTTTATAACTATACATAAAACAGTCCTATATGAGCGACACACAGTCACCTGACCCAACTCGCCTCTAAATGGGACAAACCTGTCTAACCCATGCTAGCGTATAAGATGGACGTTAAACGATGATGATGATGATGATGATGATGAAATACCTACACACATACATGGTGTTGGCTACATACCACACAGCCTTCAGATAATTAATGACTTTCAGATGAAATTTAGTTGACAGAAAACGAGTGTAAATTTGTATCTATGTTGACACTGCTTAACATTTGACAGTGCTTGTTTATATTCAAGTCAACAAATAGAGATTGATATAGTAAGCACTGGGATTCATACAATTGACAAAAAAAGATAAAAAAAAACTGCAAGGTGATATCCCAGCTTACCTCAGTCTAATGATTGAAACCAGTAGAGAATTTATGAAAATAAATACTGTATATAAAATTTCATGGCGTGAAGCAACTGAGAGTACAAGACTCTTCCCCTGGACCGGATGCCAGTCCATTGCAGGGGTAAACCTCCAGCTATTTCTGGTGCTCAAGAACATAACACACAACTCAACCTATGCTAGTAGGCCTCCTCACACTTTTTATATACATCACAGTTTGTTTTGACAATTGAATGCGCTGGCACCAACCCTTCTAGCCATTTCTTACTACATGCAGGAATATGATGTACCTATGAGGGTCGGCTGAAAAGTTCATAGGCTGACTATGAAGAATAGATGCTAGAGCTGTGAAATCTTGCATGCATTTATTAATGACTGCATTGTTTCTTTCCAGAGACTATGTTGAAAAATAAACCTCATTTGGTCCTTCCATGAGAGTTTCTTGGTCAGCCTATGACCATTTTAGCCAGCCCTCATATTCTAAACTAGATACACACAATAAGATATATATATATATATATATATATATATATATATATATATATATATATATATATATATACGATATATTAACAAATGGAAACTATATTTATTTCATTATACATATTTCAAGGACACCAAGTTAAATTATGGTGTGCTTTCATCAGATAAAATATAATATAGATCCGTTTTCATAAATAAATATTGACATACCCTTAAAGAATGCGACCATTTCTGTTGGAAGCTCCCGGATAGTGGGGTTATTAAATTTATTTATTCTATTATGCAAATTAGTGTCGGATATGTTTAAATCACAGTAGATTTAAAATAAGCCGTTTTTCTCTTTTTTCTCTTTCTTTTCTTTCCCTTTCTCCATACCCCAACGGCTTATTTTAAATCTACTGTGATTTAAACATATCCGACACTAATTTGCATAATACAATAAATAAATTTAATAACCCCACTATCTGGGAGCTTCCAACAGAAATGGTCGCATTCTTTAAGGGTATGTCAATATTAATTTATAAAACTGATCTATATTATATTTTATCTGATGAAAGCACACCATAATT
This sequence comes from Eledone cirrhosa, assembly GCA_964016885.1. Lineage (NCBI taxonomy): Eukaryota > Metazoa > Mollusca > Cephalopoda > Octopoda > Eledonidae > Eledone > Eledone cirrhosa. The sequence continues at coordinate 3,759,189 of OZ024750.1, read as the reverse complement.
TAACTTGGTGTCCTTGAAATATGTATAATGAAATAAATATGGTTTTATAAATATAGTTTCCATTTGTTAATATATCGTATTTTTACTCCAATAATTTGTTGAGTGCTTTATATCAGTTATAAAAATATTTGCTTGTTGTATCCCAACAATTTAAATAGAACTTCTACATATATATATATATATATATATATATATGAAGTATTTCCGTAGGAAGGGTAAAGGATAGGAGAGTGCTCTATGTATGCTACAGAGCTATTTAATTATGTAATAAACAACAAAAGACAATTATTTCATTCTGATGAGGGATTTCAGACGTCTCTGTTGAGCTCGTCTGTCTTCATGAAACCTTTGGTAAATGGAATAATTGTCTTATGTTGTTTATTACATAATTATATATATATATATATATATGCTAGCGTGGAAGATGGACGTTAAACAAAGATGATGATGATGATATAAATATATATATATATAACTTTTAGTTAAAATACATGACCTCAGTTAATCTCAAGTAATCAAACACCAGAGGTTAAAACTTCTCAGCAGTAAGAACTGTTTTATGACAAAGATTGAAAGCAGAGTTGTAACAAAATATAATAAAATATATTTGCCAAAATAAATACAAATTTATCTTCTTCAAACCTGTCATAAGTTGATTTATAAAGGTAGATAATGGAAATAAGTGGGCTTAAGAAGTCAGATTTAAAATAAAGCTGAGAAACTGAGAATTTCAATAGAAACAGTGAAATCCCAAGAGAAACTGTTAATAGCATGAAGAAAAGAATTTGGAGAAAACTATTTCCATTATCAACATTTATATGGCTGCTTTTTCATCCTGAAATATATTAATCTAATGGTTTCTCTATCAGGCCCAGCTTACTCCTATTCAAATTACTGTTCACATCTGTTAACTATATGATAGTCTAAATGTATCTATATTTGACTAGAAGCCTTAATTTCATATGTCTAAAGTATGTCTTTTATAGTATTTTATAGCCTCTACTTTCCCATACAGCCAGATCTGGCCTTCCTTACCCCTTCCCCATCCTAAGACAGAATATCAGAGTCCATAAAACTGTATGAGTAGATAAATCATTCTAAAGTCTAAAGTCTGTTTTAAGCCATTTAAGGCTCGTTAGGCCGATGTTTATCCCGGTTTCATGGTGTGAAGTGACTGAGAGTACAAGACTTCCCCCTGGACAGGATGCCAGTCCATCACAGGGTTAAACCCCCAGCTACTGCTGGTACTCATTTTCAGCTGAGTATACTGGAGCAACATGAAGTGAAGTGTTTTACTCAAGAACACTACAGACCACTCAGCCCAGGTATCAAACCCACAACATTATGATCATAAGTCCAACATCCTTACCACTAGGCCATGCGCCTCTGCATATTTCATATGGCTGGCAGTAAATATTATTTTTAAAATGATTTAGTTATCATTCATACCTTAAACTCTTTAGCATTTAAACTGGCCATATATGCCCAGAATTCTCTCACTTCTTTCTGTTCAAACCAGCCATAACCAGCTGTTCATACTAATGTTAAGGTAATGTTCTCAAAATAAATAATATCAAAATCTCATAGATTTGATATTATGTGAGGTAAAACCTTTACTGTGAAAATACAATAGCAAATATAGAGTAATGTGAATGGTAAAGAGTTAAATTAAAAGAAAGTAAAATATAGATACATAAAATCCTTTGATTTCAACAACACAGCAAAAACCATCACAATCACTCCCATAGCACTCATAAATGTTTGGTGACCTTTCATAACAATTACACAGATTCCATCACAAAGGCTATGTTTCTTCTTTTCCAGAGTCAGGAATTCACTCCAAAAAAAATACTGACACTATCAACCCTTCCTTACTGAACAGTCTGAAACCCACCCCTGGTTCTATAATATAAAGCTGATTGTTTTTAACTGTTTATATTTATTTATTATATTATTAAAAATCTTGGCAGCATCGGTATAGCATTGGATGCCATGTTTTGCAGCATAGAGTTACGTCCCTGTATGTTCTGAGTTCAAATTCCACCAAGGTTAGCTTTGTTTTTCATCCTTACAGGGTCGATAAAATAAACTACCAGTAATGCACTGGGGTCACTTTAATCAACTTTCCCCTCCCCACAAATTGCTGGCTTTGTGTTTGTAGTAGAAATCATTATAATTATAAGAATCTTTTTTAAGTTATCTTCCAAACACCAGTTTAACTGGAAAGTTAGTTATATTAGAAAATCTTTCCAAAATTATTTGACTAACATAGGTAACGGTCTTTCATTAGAAATAGAGTAATGAAAAGGGTTAAGTTACACATGCACCTGTCACAGTTACTTTCTATCATAAAAATGGGAAACTTACTAAAGATATTTAATTCAATCTAATTTTTCTGTTAAAATTATATCTCCTAGTAACAGCTTCTTTATACATGAACATTACCACCTTTTAGAATTGAAACTATTATGACTGATTTAGAAATCAATATATGATTCACTACAGAATAAACATCTAGATTTAAGCTGTTATTGAATGTGTACACAAATTAAAATTGATTAAATTCACTGGACAGTCGTAAGCAGTTGTCTTTGTTTATACAATTTCACCATGAATAAAAAAAGAGACATTAACTAGGCTATAGTTTCAGGAATATTGTGGTCTTATCATCAACTGCTTACTCTAATCTTGATTGACCAAGGTGAAATTGTAATTCATTCAATGTGTGTGTGTGTGTGTGTGTGTGTGTGTAAGAGAGAGAGAGAGTCCACTATGTAAGATGTAGTGCTGGGGCCACAAAAAATCTCCCAGTCCATGCTGCAAAATGATAATGCTGATGCCATGATAAAATGCACCCAATTCATAGAAACAAAGGTGGTTTTGGACAGGCTGGTACAGACAGATCTTGCTAAACTGAATTTTATTTTTAAATGAAAGATTATAAAATTGCATAGTTTCAAGAAAATAATCATTAAAAAGAAAGTTAATTTCAAGATACAATACTTCTCCATTGAAGTAACAAAGTCCAAAAATCAACAATAGAAGTGTAAAATCTATATAGAACAAGTTAATTTATGTTACAACTGAACATTCGTTCAATAATGATGGAAGACATGAAGATATAATCTTATTATAGAAGTCCTATAACTCACTGGAGTGTAGAGACATCATCTGTAGTCTTCTTATTTAGGATATACAGAGTAGTGACAGCCAAGTGACATCAACGAGAGGATTTAGACACAAATCTCATTAATTATACAGGGCTCCCACTGTTGGCAATGAGTTCTAACATGTACCATAACCTAGAGTTTGAGAGGCTGAGACATTTAAACATCAACTAATAACTGTAGAAAGCTAGTGATAAAATATGAACTGCAGTTGTTTTGGATGGCAGTTTAACCCTCAATGGATATAATTAAAAACTGATAACAACTTATTATAACTGATAACAACTTATTATACATATGCTTTCGAGTTAATCAGTCAGTTTACTCATCTTTTATGTATCCACAGCTGGACTGAATTGAGTTCTTATATAGTGGCCAATGCCAATTTAAAGAGATTACTGAAGCCTTCTGTTCGCTGTTACTATGTTACTATGTTAATATTTGAGTATTTTGAAGGTAATAGATTGCCAGAATTGGTAGAGTGTCAGATAAAATGTGAATGTGGCATTTGTTCTGGCTCTTTACATTCTAAGTTCAAGTCCCATAGAGGTCAACTTTGCCTTTCATCCTTCTAGAATGGATAAAAATAAAGTACCTGTCAAGTAATGGGGTTGATTTAATCAACCCTTATGTTTAAATTACTCTACTTCTGCCAGGAGTTGCAGCCGGTAGATAATATCAGCAATGGAAAGACCAATGGAAACATTGTTTCCTTGGTCCGATTTGAAGTGGTCCACCCTACTCAGCAAACAAATGAAGTCAAGCATCTTGTCAATCGATCAGAGCAAACTCTACTTAACTAGGAACATTTTCTCATTCACATCTTATATTTTTCCCCCTCTAATGAAAACTAAATCATCAGCATATATGTTTTCAAGGCCACTAAGTTCTGAATCTATTTTTATTGCATTAAAGACTATAATGAAAAAAAAAACTGGGTAAAAAAAAAATCCCTGAGAAAACAATTATTACCTATACATTAAATTTGTCATTGAATTCATAGTCAATCTTGACCTCGTTTAGTGTACTTCTTTTATATATATATGGCTTAAACTGTTCTTATGAGTCATTCATCTATGTCTAGCTCCATACAACACATGGAACAGTGTGAAATTACCTGCATTCAGTCTAAGTACAATGTCATACTGAGAGAAATAAACTTGAATATCATTTTATAAAATAAATGGCATGAATTTATAAATAAAGCTATTATAAAACATTTTGAGGTAAAAGAACAATGGTTTTTCAAAATAAAGCTGTCACGAAAAGGGTGATAGTTTTTTTTGTTTTTTTACTATAATCCTTCTCGGTAGCCTCACTAGTTTGATTAGTACATTCTCAATAATAAACCACTTCATTCCATTCCTAAGAACTTTCTATTCTCTTCTTCGTAAATAGTGTACCATACCTTTTTTTTTTCCTTTATGTACCTTTTTTATATTTTAAATTTATACATGGTTAGAGAAGAAGAAGAAGAAGAAGAAGAAGAAGAAGAAGAAGAAGAAGAAGAAGAAGAAGAAGAAGAAGAAGAAGAAGAAGAAGAAGAAGAAGAAGACAAAAAAGAAGGAAAATAAAAATAAAAGGACAAAGAAGAAGAAGAAGAAGAAATGAAACAGAAAAAATAAGAAATAAATTACAGTTGTGGCTTAAACTTTCTATCAATTTAACACCTGATCTACAATGATATTGATTTACCTTAGGCCACAAAACGTCTTATATTGTGACATTTAATCCATAAAGTTAAAATTTGTTACACCTGTTCATTCTTACTAACTCTCATTATCATCTACCAACAGCTTGCAATATACGAAACACAACTAAACAAATCTTGTTCTTATCACATATTTTAATCAAAACAGCAGACCTGTCAACCTCTATATACCCAAACGGATGGTACCATGAAAAGAAGTGCCCCAAAACAGGGAGATATTGAGACAAAATGGGGAGATTTTACATAATGAAAACTATACCCATTTTCACAAGAGAAGACCCCCCCCCCCCCCTCTCATCGGATGGGGAGATTTGACAAGTCTGAAATAGTTAAATCTATTGTATTTCTCTTTGGATTTGCATATACCACATTTCTAACAAACAAACTCAGTCTATTTTCTTTTCTTGAAGTTCTTTGTTTTTAGGCAATTTCTAATAAAAGTCAGGTCATTACATATAGTGCTATTGGGAAACAGGTAGATTGTCAGCTACAGAATCTTTTGAACTCTTGCTGCAGGGAAATAATCTATCAGTTACTTAAAACAAATGAAATCTATTACTGCTAGTGTATTCATCATCATCACAATCATCATCATTTAAAAATATTGATTGTTTCTGAGGAAGACGATGTGATGAATCAGTAATTTCGAGACTAGAAATAGGTAGTGACATAACAACTACCTGTTAGTTAATATATCGAGCTACCATGATCAATCAACCCTCTGAAACGATCGTAAAACAGTGAATTTATTAAGAACATATCTTCGACTTTTGTTTTATTTCTTAACCCTTTAGCATTTAAATTGGCCATATCCGGCCAGAATTCTCTTATCTCTTTCT